>JADDOH010000147.1:0-31985 GCA_016648135.1 Agrypnia vestita | reverse complement strand
TCACATCGCCCACCTGACGTACGGTAGAGTCCATTCACTTTATGAAAGCCACTTGCATTAGTGTAAGTGATACCCTCTGTAATACGTAAATTGTGTAGTGGTATTCCTTTTTAAAACTATTCCATTGGCCAATTCAGTATCACCCTGGCTGTCACGCGGAGCGGTCGTTTTTTGTTAAATATTTTTTATTTAATAATACGGTGACTGCAAGATCACGATACTGTGACCACAGACTTAAATCAATTTAATATAAATTTAGATTAGAATTCGGAATCCGACACAGACGACAATGGTTTATTTTATCGATTAAATTTAATTATTGGATTCTGAAACCATTTATTTAGAATTATACCTGCGTATATATTGTTTATTTAAAACTAGCTATAACCCATCAAAAATGACGTGCTTTTTTATACATTTCGGCCGCTAGTTAATGCTGAGAGAACAGCGCTATCTAGAGTAGCGTCTTGACAACGTTAGTGATGGACATTATTAAAAAGTGAATTATGCTTTGTTTGCTTCTTATAACTCATTGTTATATCATATCACATTATTATTGGAGGCTTCTGGTAGCGTTGGTGACGGACAGTGTTATGCAGAGAATTATATATTTTGATTAATAATTAATACCAATGATACATGCAATATAGCAGGATATATAATGGATTCACTTATTAATTTAAATTTTCAATAAAGTGAAATAATTAAAAGAAAATCCAATTTAGCGGAGGTATTTTATTTAAAAAAGTACTCAATGTTTTCGATTTATTTAATAACAATTTTAAAATCATAAAAAAATATTGTCTGTGTATAGTTTTCTGGGATATTCTGCAGTGTATATGCGACCTCTCTGGCCGATGTTTCGGATCCCATTGCAGGGTCCATCATCAGGGCTGATGTGCTGAGGGTTGATGCGAAACTTCGATCAGAAAGGTCACATATATACGGCAGAATATCCCATAAAACTATACACAGAAGAATCTGAACGGCCGTGAAAACCTGAGAACATTTTTAAAATAATATTTATGTTTATTTTTCGCGTCAGTCATTTGCTCAAAAAAAAAATGTTACGAGATTTTGTAAACGGACTGTAACTCACACCAATGCAAGTGGCTTTGGTGTGAGTTACAGTCAGAGTTGCCATTTTCAAAAATCAAAAAACTTTATATGAATTTTTATTGACTAAAGATGTCTCTTGCATAATCCAATCAAATATACGGAATTATAATGATTATATCGCAGCAACTTTGCCATTGCAACTTTTTTTTTTAATAATGTGTGTATGTTGGAATGGAATTGGTGAACGTCGCGTTATGTAAAGTGATCACATAAGCCAGCACATACAAGTTGTAAACCCTTGGCCATTTTAAAGAAATTATACTCAGCACAATATGAGCCAAAGTTCGAGCTTATAGGATGAGTATTTACAAGGCAAATCAAAGTACAAAAGCAGAAACCATTTAGAAGTATTAATTTATTTTATACAGAAACCATTTGAGTCATGGGGGGTGAGATTTATTTATAAAATAATTTTTATAAATTTGGCATAAGGAGTTTCATTTGTATATTTTTGTGAGTAATGTTACATTAAATTCTTGAAATACATTTACAGTAATACAGTCATAAGATTTTTTGAAAATCGTTTTAATAATTATTTTTTGTATTATGATTAATGGCTGTACGGTGGACTTATAAGCCCCTCCCCACCCAATAAAACCAAACTGTTTATATAGCTTCGTCCCAGTGACTTCTATAATTCATCTTAATTATATAATAATCCCACAGGACAAATTCAGTAAGTGTGTTCTCTGAACATACATATAAAAATATTGTAACTACAATAATTTCATTGAATATATATTTTTTTTAAATAAAAATATCCCTACACATAAACATAAACACAGAATAATATTATCGTTTTTGAACACGTGTAATTGTTTCGAGTTACAACAATTCCTGCTTACTTTAGTACCAATGTATAAACAGATTAGACTACACATTATTAATTGTGCTTTGTAGCGCCAACGGCGTCATCTGCACTCTGCAAATTAGGTGTCAGATGACAATCACACAAATTACCAGGTTTTATGGGTATGTGTGTCTAGTTATGCGATTCCCAATTAGGTTAGGAAACCTGACATTATATACATTAAAACAGCTGATGAGGTGGTAAATGCATGATGAAGGTGTAGGTATTACAACGATGAGCGTAGAATGAAACTGAAGTTTTCCGGCACTGGAATGATTTGGTGACATTCATAAGCTTAGATTAACGACATAATTAGATTTAAAGAGTATAGTAAATTTCAACTTAACAAATTTTCGAAATAATGTCCGTGTTTTAATTTTTTTTAGTTTATTTTTTTGATATACATACCCAGGCGCGTGTAGTGAGAATATTGAATCATGACTTTTTTGTAAACACTAGCTGTAACCCGTCAAAAATACTTAACGCTACTTTTGTTTTTAATACGTATTTACTACTCCCATGAAATAGTTATACCCACTTTTATCAAAATATTTGAACATAATTTTTATATTTCCTCTGCCGGCAGTTAAATGTACTATTCTAGACCCTGGCGATTGGGTGGAACCTGAAATAGTTCGCATCTTTGCTAAGTTATATATTTACTGTATTTTTGACAGGTAATGCAGACTCGGCGATACAAGTTTTGACATACAATGAGAGCGCGGCCGCGAAAGACTCGGCTTGATAAGACTTATCAGACACTGGATGATGGTCCCTTTAGGAGCCTTAACAATAGTCAAGCTTGCATGCTAAGATTTATAAATATACATAAATGGGGCGAAAATGTTGCACTTACATCTTTGTCCACTACCTTCATTTTTTATCTTAGTTTTTAGTTACTTAATTATTTTTAAGTTAAGTTTTTTTAACTTAAAAATAATTAAGTTAAGTCCAGAAGCAATTCACATCTCCTATATTTTATCTTACGTATGTGTGTATCTTCTCGTGTTTAAGTTGTCTCATTTTGCTATCTAACTTCAACTGTATATGAGAGTGCCTTCAAAAACACGTCGAGCGATCGTAAATTATACCAAGGCGCGAGTTCCGTGTAATTACAGCGAGGCCTGAATACTTCAGATTCGCTTTGAACTTAAAAAATTACTTTCTTAAAAATCTACGCACTGACCCTTGTTGAAAATTCAAGATCATATAGGTACCTAGTGCCAATTCGCTTTTGTTTTGAAATTATACAAACATTTTGAAATCAAAAAAATTTCATTTTAAAACATCTAAACGAGCCATAGCTTTCCAGGGTTGTCCGCCAATTTCTACTAATTACGTTATTCTCTAGAGCGGGTTGCGAGGGAAAGCTTGCTTCACTGACGCAATATAAAAAAAATGAACATGACTTTCACCTGCAAGTCCAGCCTACTTTCGTGACGATAAAGTTTTGATCAACAATAAAAATGAAGGCAGTTTCCTGTCTCCATTTTTATTGTTGATAAGCTTAGTTTCTGCACTTCTATTTGATTGGCTTAGTTGCACCAATTTCATTGTCTGTAAAAACAAACATGGGACTACAAATCATACTTGTTGATTGTAAGTATTAATTCTGTACAATTTTATCGTATAACTACGGCAATATTGTAACGAATTGTCCGTTGAAATTTGACAGCGCAGAACATGCACAGAACGGCGGGCCGGTGTGCTCAGCCGTTGAAATAACGAACTAACAGATAATTCGAAAGCGAAGATTTTATAAAAGTTCTTACCGCAGTAGCAAAACGAAAGCGAAGGGGTTCTTTGAGATTAAAATGAGTATTGCGTTTCCAGCGAATGTAAAAATATGAGATAAATAATGAAGCGATAATAAAAATTTATTTTACGAGTGATCAATTACGAAACACGTTTTTCATTTCATTTCGAGCGAGCCACGACACGTAACAGTATTTTAAAAAACTTCGTAGAGATAAGTCTACTTAGTAAAATATATTATTAATTTATATCTTCCATTTAATTCCATGTACCATCTAGAAATACTCGTTCATAAACGTTATTTAATGTGAATTAAAATACCTAACAAGAAAAATAAAATCATTTAAGCTTAATTACATTCATTGTCCATCATACATTTGCATATGATTTTCTCGCATGGTACGCCGAGCGTTTGAGTAGTCGACGTTTGTCCACAGGAAATTAACAGAGGTCTCGAACAGACTTCCTTCACTTCCTCTGGACCACAAACCACCCTCCGCATACCACCCCCGAACTCCAACCCTCTGAAGTCCATCCCGGACGCCAACCCATAGGCGAATCGGAGATCAATAATTTGGTGGGGTAGGAATATGAACACGGATATATTTGGGAAATGGAACACAGCACAATATTTTCAGGCTTTTGGAAGGCAAATAAAAATACCAAAGACAGTCACTAGACATGAGCTTACCCTGCGACACGAGCTACCAAATCATTCAATGATTAATCGAAGTGACGGATATTCGGGCGAAGTACCTACTGATGAGCGAGAAGTTCTTAAGAGCGAAATTGAATGGAACATTCTCAAAAGTGAGCTAAAAACAGCATAATTAGTGCGAATTAAGAAATATTGTAGTAATAAGTGTGTTACATATTCTAAGAATATTTAGTGACTGTTAATTTAAGAACAGTGTTCGGAAATAATTCGTATTCGGTTATTTTTTTTGATAAATTAATTAAAACTTTAAATATCAATGTTTCGTTTATCCCCCACAGCTGCATCCCAGTACAATACTTATAAGCACATTTTTTATTTATATTTAAAAATAATTATTCTATTCTGATTCACAATCGCACAGTAAAAATGTTCATGTTAGTTCTCCCTTCCCTTCCATTGCTCTCCTACACCTGACCCAAAACCCTTGACATAGGACAGCTAATGATTAATAGCTTTGTATGGATTTTAGGTACGAATTCATGCTAGGTCGTACGACCAAAGAATATTTATTAACAAAAAAAACTTTGAGGTTTCGTTAAAATTTTAGAATTAGATTATCACCCGGACGAAAGAACAGACAGCGGTAAAAAAAATCGTGATGGAGTACTTCTTTTAACATATTTAAATTTTAAATCATATTTTATTTTAGATGCTGATTTTTTTCAGAAAAGAATTCCGTGATCATTTTATGTACCTACATCACTTTTTAATGATTTAAGAATTCTGTTACATTAGCATGTGTTCCTTTATAAATATTTTTTTAATAAAAATACTCTTTTTTATTCTTCTAATTGAATAAACACCAACCAGTTTCGGCTCAGAGCTTAGCCATCATTAAAGTTAAATAAAGTAATTAACAGAATTATAATCAATGAAGAAAGCATTAAGGATGCAAAAAAAAAGACAGAACATCGACTCGGTGGAGGTTAGATGAAAGAAATATACATAAATATTTTGTTTGACATCTTTTTTTTTAGAACATACCTAGTTCCAAGTTAATTTGAGCATTTTTAAGTCATCTAAAATTTTTAGCATACTCGTATACGTGCGTTTATAAAAACATTTTATATTTAGATATTCACCATTAGATATTTCCATTTAGATATTCACTGTCCATCCGTCCGTCCGTCCGTCATAACTTTCTTTATAGTAAAATTAATATTTTTTTATTTAAAAAAAAAACTTTTTAATAATTAATTATATTCTTTCTATTCATTTTTTTATTTGTTTTTTTTTGGTATGAATAAATAAATATCAATTCTTTAGGAACAGGCATATCTGTGCAAAAGTACCGCCATTTTGACGGGTTACACCTAGTTTAACAAATAATATTACTGTCACAAACGAAAAAAAAACTCAAAATATACTATGTATAATTATCAATCAATCATCACCATCAACCTCAATTACTACTGAAGGCGGTAGACTATCATCTTCAACAGCCGACAGAAGGGCCTAGTCATCAAAAGCCATAGATCGACCCCTTCCTGACTTGTCGCCTAAAGCTGGTATCAACAGCTTTCGAGCGAACAAACCACTCTTGGCATGCCCTTTCGCTAATCGTTTCTTCACCATAAAGATCGTTGAGATACCTCAGCATCTTTTCACCCTTTTTTGAAGTGGTACAGGATTATATGACGTACTTAAATTTACAGTCGCTAAATGTCTCCCAAATATTTCACACATTTACTATTGTACTGTTCTTAAATTCGCACTAATTAATGCTGTTTCTATATCTTTGATCACTTCTGGTAAACTCCGTTCAATGTTTGCACGTAGAAACTTCTCGCCCCAGTATTCTTTCTTTATTTCGCTGATATGACTTGTAGTCACACTAAGCTTGCTTGCTCACTAATATCGCGTGCTGTTTTATCACAAATCACTGATCACGCAGGTTTAAGCTACGAAGATGTCGCACTTGTCATCGTCACGAAATGAATTTCATGACTCCGCGTTGCGTGACGCTTTTTATAGATAAATTCCTTAGTAAGATTTGTTCTTGAATTGGCAAGAGGCCTGTAGAATGTTCTAGACTTTTCCATTGTAGTGTTTTAGTACGTAATGGAATTTCATAGAGTTTTCGAGAGAGAGAATGCGATCATGCATGATTGACTCTGAGTTGCGTTTGATGATTTGCGGTTATGTATGAATGACCCTACTTTGCGTGACGTTGATTTATTGTTATCAGCATTCAGTATGTTCATCGTATCGCTACAATATTAAATAATTAAATTATGATACATGTCAAATAAATTTAAAAAATTCTAACACCTTATATTACGTCCCATTTTCTGCGCTAAATGACCACGCCCATCCGTCTCTAATCTCCACATCTTCTCTCACGCCTTCCGTTAGACTTAAGTTTAGTATTAGTTATATTAGTGAAGATGCTGCGTTAGCATCGAAAACGTTCTAGTCGTTATAAATAAATAGTGAAAGTAAACAAACTTATTATTTTTAATATTATATAAATTTGCTTTCAAAAAGTTACCCGAGAAAAATTATAATAATTAACTACTTTAAACATTTAATAAATGAAACCAAATTTATTAATCAATTAAAAAGACATAGAGAAAAATCAAATCAACGAAAAAATATTTGGCAGCTACCGGGATTTGAACCACGGATCTCAAGAAAAGTGGATTGCTCTAAAAATTGATAAAGTGTGTTAATTAATTAATAAATTAAACTCACAGGTAAAGTCGATACATTCACGGAAATGTCGGAGGCTGCTGTAGCGTACTTGAATAATGCGCCTACCCCGGATAGGAGGAGATCCGTGGTTTGAATATCGGTAATAGTCAAATATTTTTTCGTTAATTTGATTTTTCTGTGTGTCTTTCTTATTGATTAATAAATTTGGTTTTAACTTTGTTCTGAAAAATTTCAATTTCACAATAACATTTATTAAATGATTTTATTTACAAAATATGTAGATCGACGAACTTCTATCAGTGTTGCCAGAACTCTGGCAACACTGATAGAAGAACTCCACGAACTCGTCGGCAGCGTGTCAGTCACTCGGTTATTTATTCTGGAATCGAATATCTGACATCTATTAACCCTCGCCTTAAGCATTGAGGGGAATCGTTAAATTATTAGGATAAACTAGGATCCAACTTCCTTCGCTTGGTTTTACTTCAGCCAGAGTTTGCCAGCAATTCACATGTGAAGTTTCCGACACAACTTCTTCTCGGATAAATTCATAAAGCCCATCCGTATGAATCGATAATACAAGACAAAAGTTTTAATTAAACCCAAAAAGTAAACAGATTTTTGAACTAATAATATATTAGTAAGTTTCTTAGTACATAGCGGCGTGAAAACAGAATGTTGAAGTATGAATTGTATTTATTTTAATTTTGAAAAAAATTGCAATTAAACTCAACAGGCTGGAAGACAACCAGAACAAAATTTTAATGTGAAATTATCACAGGTATTATCTATCTTAGAAGCACAGAAAGAAAAATATTCAGATGATATTAACAGAGACTGCAAAACTGGACGTATTCTTTATGACACAGGCTCGGTTCAAAAGCGAAATATTGATAAACTTGGTTGACGGTCCCTCAAGCGTGTAATACATGCTTCGTTATAGACACGCGATGTTGACGATGGTGCACTCGCCATAAATCTGTCAATCTTGTTTTTATATTGTACTCAATACTGCTTAAAATTTATTTATCTTTATGACACATTTTATTATTAGTTTATTTATTTTTATTATTAATTGTGTACCATGTAAAAACTTATTGATTTATTTATTTAAAAAAACTATTGATTTGCGATGTTTATTTATGTATAGCAATTGTGTGTAAAAAAAATATTGAACTATTTATTGATCTGCGGTATTTTTATATTTATATATTTTATCATTTATTATTTTTCATTACTAATTAACCGTAAAAAGTGTACTAAGTGTATTATATATTATCATATTCAAATGTTCACAAAATACTCAAACTTGTACTCTCATGTCACTAAATGATCATCTATTAGGGTCATCAATAACCTGTTGACGGTCTGTATGTTAAAATTTATTATTTCAAATATTCTATTAATCTAATTTGTTTTTAAAGTCGTATGTAGTTTTACAATTGTAACTTCACAATAAAATGTATTCTCCCTATGAATAAAATATATTATTTGTATCAAATATAATTCAGTTTTAACAATAATAATAATAAAAATAAATTGACTGAATCATACTGGCTTCACCTAGCGTGTAAATGAAAAAATGCACCAGGTGGCGCAAATGTGGCGTATAGATGCAAAACCGCCACTATCCATATGGGATCCATATGGAGGGTGGCGGTTTTGCATCAATACGCCACAAATAACGATGAGAGATGTATAAAATAATCAAAATACATCATTCTCTATATAACAATGTCCGTCACTAATATATAAAGAAATATGATGTCGCATGTATAAAGCACCCTTGAAGCGTCTTTTACGCAAAAAGGGCGTTATATAAATCATCACAGACATAAAAATAAACATATGGTTGCAAAACCAAAAAAACACAATCCTCTGTGTAATATTGTCCGTCCCTAACGCTATGTATGCAAATACTGAAGAGGTAAAAAAAGCAAAAAAAATCATAATCCTTTCTGTTACAATGTCAGTAATGCTACCAAGACGCTAGATGGGATTGTTCTCACAGCCTTAACTAGCGTCCGGATCGTATAATTCCTACAGTACGTCATTTTTATACTATTATAATTTATACTTTTTGAACTAGTATACCTAATATTTTTCATTATCTCAAATGGTTAAGAGGTATGGTTTTGAGTTTGTAAGTTTGGATGTAGGAAGGTAATCTCCGAAACTACTCCGATTCTTTCAGCAATATTTAGAATGGATTTTCAAGGTGGTTATAATCCAGTTAAAATAAAAAGACTTTTTGTGGTGACCTTTTTTACGACTAAAGTTGACGAAAAACGGTCGAGCGATTTTTATGGTCGATGCGTTTCTTTGGAATGCTGCCTAACAGTAAGAGATAAATTAATGCTTTCTTTAGGGAAGTTGTAGAAAAAAAAAACTTAAAAAATCCGCGATGACATATGAAATGTTAATTTTAATGTTAATGTTAATTCACAAATTGATAAAATATTAATAAAATGTATATTTAAAATTGATTTTAACCTATCGGGGGTAATTAAAGTAGTAGGTACATAATGTTAAATTTTTATTAAAATAAATTTACTTATTGTCAGGAAATTTTTTTATAACGATAGAAATTTCCTTTTACACAGCATTGTTTGGACGAGTAGTTTAAATTATATTGATTTTTCACTGATACTATTATAGTCTTAACTGGAATTCCACGCGGGCAAAGCTGCGAGCACAGATAGTATTTTAAAAAATCGTACATAATATTCTCTGTGATAAATATTTAGTTTATATTTTTATTACAAAATATTAGTTTACGAAAAAGTCATGCTTAAATTTTCTCACTGCATGCGCCTGATATATGTATTTTAATTTTTTTTGTCAGATAATTTTTCTACTGTATATTTCTATTGATTTATCTTATTTGTTTTTAAAAATATTGACAATTTTATCGGCACTGTACAAAATTTAGATCTCACTTCAACATTTAAACCTGCGTACGCTTTTCATTTTTTCTGGATGGATTATAATATTAAATTTTCAACGCGTGCGCGACCTTTCAATTTTTTCAAATGATTGAAGCGCTGAAAAATGGATGCTAAATATGCTTAGAAATGTTTTCTGCGAAACACATGCGGTAAATAAATCATTTACTAATCCGACAGTTCGCACCAGCATGAATGAAATATGTGTTCCACATGTTAACTGTCGTTTTATATTTTTCATCTGTCAATAATGTATGCTCTCTACTCATGTTCATTATTTATTTTTTGCGCCAAATTTTACTTTGGATTATGTTTCAATTCTGAATCTCTTTCAGAATTCTCTTTTGCATAGAGCGACAAAGAATAGGCGCCAAAATTAATATTTAAATAAGAGCCTCACAGACGTGAAGCCATTTACAAAGGAAATGTGTATGGAAGTCTTTAAAGGGTGACCACAGGTCATATGACCAGTAAGATCTGGTTTAATTGATCACTTTACACAATGCAGCGTTCACCAATTCCACTGTAAGGACATCAGTGATTATATATTTTTTTGAGTTTTATTTTTTATAGATGGTCCTGGAGTGACATTCAAGTATAAAGTATGAATATTTGGTGAAAATTTGAATATTATATAATTGCACAATACATTTTTACGGTAAATTATTAATAAATAATGTATGATAAAATAAATAATGAATGATAAAATAAATTGAGAATAATATTCTGACTAACGCAAATCACTAAATACAATTTCGGAATATGTTTCAGATTAACAAGTTCTTACACAATACACTTTTAATGATAAATAAAAATAAATAATAATTTTACCAAAAGTCTTAGTGATAGAATGAATTGTACATAATATTCCGAAAAAAATATCGCAAATCAACAAATATAAGTTTTTGCGTAATACACAATACACTTTTATAAATTAATAATAAAAAGTGTCTTAAAGATAAATAAATTGTAAATAATATTTAGTATAATAAAAAGACTATCATGAATCAAATAAATTTATGTACGTTTTACAACCAATACCTATTCTTTTAAATATTTGAAGAGATAATGCAAGAAACATCTATTTTCCTTCCCTTGGCATAGTATACCTACATAGATTTTGCCACTGGTAATGATAACTCTATATTTTTATATGAGTTGGAGGAGTAGGTTATATATTTATTACTTCCTTTATATTAACTCGTGGCGTCTGCTTGCTTGCTTGCTTACCGGCTTGCCGAGTGAAAAAATATTTTCTAAATTTGAATTACTCCGTCGGTATTCATAATAGGTACTTCACTACGAATGTCGAAAATCTAAATTGATGACAAATGTTTTTAGAATTTAATCTTCGAAGCATGAAGTGTCTTATCAAAGCTCAAAATATCTGAAATTTTAGAAATATATTAAATTACTGTAAGTTTAGTGTTTTGTTATTTGTTTTAATTCGTCTTTAATTGTTGTTATATTTTACAAAGAAAGGGAGTGTAATAAAAACTTGGTTTTTATGGGTTACTTTTTTTTATTATATTTAAATTGATATCAATGCGATTCGTTAAGTATTTTATTTTTATTGATATTATAATAACTGATATTTTGTTATGTCGGTTTTCGAAAAAATCAAGAAAACCGTCGAATCGGCTCAAAGTATTTTCGCAGCAGAGGCGGAACGCGCGGGGTAGAAAAACCGCGTAAATATAACGCTACCGGACGATTAGTTCAAAAGTCAACAAAGAGTAACTGTATGCCAGCGAGGCGATATATAATGCGAGCTCTTTTTTTCCGGAGATTACTTGTAGTGGATTTTTTTACAGAGTGATAATTTTCGGGCGCGAACGTTCTAAAAAACTCTGATTTATATAAATGATATTAACAAGTTCTAAATAAAGTGAATATTGAAATGCATAGTTTATCTCCATCTTCAAATCTAAGGATCAATAATCTCGAAATCGTCTTTGATGGTAGACTGACTGAAGTCATATAAATAGTACTATTATAAACAATAAAAAAGTAATCCATAAAAATCAAGTTCTTATTATACTCCCTTTCTTTGTAAAATATAACAACAATTAAAGACGAATTAAAACATATAACATTACACTAAACTTACAGTAATTTAATTTATTTCTAAAATGTTAGATGTTTTGAGCATTGATAAGAAATTTCATGCTTTGAAGATTAAATTCTAAAAACATTTGTCAGTCATATAGATTTTAGAAATTCGTAGTGAAGTACCTATTATGTATACCGATGGAGTAATTAATCATATTCCGCGACGTTATTGGGTCGGCGTTGCTAAAAATCAAACTTTTGTAATGATTCCAATTTGAAAAAACCATTAAAATTTCTAAAAATCCGAAATTATGCTATAATTATTAATTTTTTTAAACGAAAATTTGATAGATCTTCTTGATCGTCGCCACGAGTCTGCTTGCAAAGTTTCAGCTCTATTGGATCACGGGATAAGGGCCAAAAATCGATCCAAAGTTTTATGCAAGTGTCAAAAAAATCTTCAATAAGAAATGCATCAAGCAAATGATAATTTCATAGTCTGTTCAAAATTTAAATACTTATAGAATGGCAGCTTGCAGCCCTTACCATTAAAAAAAATCGAAATGATTGAACAGATGTAAAATAAGTTTTCCGTAATTAATACACGCGCAAAACTGTGTAATATTCTACATTATAGCAGCACGGAGAACTGCCGAGAGAATGCAATTACAGCAGCCTCGAATGCAGACAGGAAATTCTAATGATATTAGGGGTCAAAATAGTGAGAAACATGATTGAAATTTTCTTGAGAATTTTGTACTAAAACGGCATTTCTGTTGTACAATTCACGCATTATTTCATGTCCCGAAATTCAGAAAGAATTTAATGAACAAGTTATAGTTTATTATTTTATATAATATAATATAAGATAATAAAATGTAAGTAATTAAATGCAAATTCATAGTTCCTTGTCCGAGCACAAGAGCAATGCTCTTAAATGGAGAAAAACTATGAATAACACAATGGTGTAATAAATATTATATTGTACAATAAAACCATGCAGAAACGAAAAAAAAATTGATTTAGGCCTACGAGATGAAGTACACCATAAGGCGTAGTGTGCTACATTTTAGTGAACTGAGCACTCATGTCAACGCATTTAATGGCGGCATTAAAAGCATCAAGATCGCTGTCATATTTGGTACTTACCTCATAAATCGCATGGTAAATGGACCAATGTGTCATGTTATTACTCAGAAAAAGGAAAGACCATGACTAGCTCTATGACAATATTAAATATGATTAAGACTATTGTGTATGATCTGCCATCACCCTGTGATTGCGAATATTCTATCATTTATTTTCCGTTCCATTCGATCCTAGCCACCGAGCGTTAATGAAAATATTGGCTATATTTCATGCACCACAAACTTTCCAAAATAGCCTTCGTCACAGTAACTACGTGTGTGATGGTCGACATAGAGATAGATTTAATAAATTTAGAAAATCTTAAAATAATAATATTCAAAAAAGTCAAGTATGGACATCAAAAATATATTTCTTCTGTTTGGAATCGTTTAAAAGTAAAAGCCTGATATATTTCTTCTTAAGATTCTATGTATTACAAGAGGCTAACAAAATATTGAATATTCAGCTATACAAGTAATATTTCTTAGATCTTTATTATACCATAGATATAATTCTGTGTTAAATTAATATCGTTTGCCAATCCTAATAGACTCGACCTTGTGAGTAGGTGCGAACGAGCCTTTATTATTTATGAATCGGAACAGCAAGTCTCGCGTGTAGCGGGTGCTTTACTGTTATTTTAACGAAACGGACCAATCACAGGCGCGCTTTGCCTTCGACGGGTTGAGCCGGAGGCGACCGTCCTGATGGCTGAATCCGGCCAATGGCGAGCGCCGGCGGTGAGGTCATCGGGCATAGGATGAGTCACTGCACTAGCGTGGATTTCAGAGGTATGGTGAAATCGTTACTATAAAAGGAGCGAACACTATATACTCAGCCCCCTTCAGTTCGAGACCAGACTTGCGAGCGGGAGCGCTGCCCGACAGACTACCGACGGAGCCCTGAGTTCCAGAACAGCATTTGCGGACGGAGTTGCTGCCCGGACGTATGGAGGAATCTACCATTCATCAGTACCAGAGAGGATCATACCGCCACTGTGTAACAGCTAAGGAACACATTTATATTATCTATCGATTAATTATTTTCACTATTGAAATGTATTTATTTTGGGAAGATTTAAAATCGGAGCAATAATGTATAATTAATATCACGATTTCTTGTGTGATCTTGGCTCAATTCGTACGGGAATATCTCCCAAACGAATATATTTTGATGCATGGGGATTTTCATACCATTTGTATTAACAATTGATTTTACGGAGCTCTATAAGCAGTGCTTAATAGATTCATAATAATTGTCGACGCGTTATGTATTGAGTAATCAGATATCAATCCAAATCGTACGAGAATTTCTTCCGAACGAATATATTTTAAAGTATGGGGATTTTCATACTATTTGTACTAAAATTGAATACACGGATTTATATATGAATTACTTAGTAGCATTATAATAATTACTGTATTGCGTAGGTATTGCGCAATCATTACACTCGGTCTACAACTAACTCTTTATGAATCGAGTACCTCGGTATATTCAGCTTAATAAGTGGCTTCAGAATGACGGGTAAAGGACAGAAGGGGGAGATCTAACTAAAGATTGGGGATATCTGGTTTGTGTTAGCCTAGCTGGCTGAGGGGTGGATGATTGCCGGCACTTGGGCGTGGAACCCGCACAAGCCCCTGCAGGGCCCCTTAAAGGCGGGGTCCTCCTTGTTGCTCGGGGTCGTCAATAAACCGACCACCTAACCTCATCTGGCGCAAACTACTTAAACCAACAAAAAGGTTCCCTTTGTCTTTGGAAGGATTTCCATGCTTGAATGCTGTAAAACCTTGATAGAAAACGTTAACTTCTATTTCGTCCTCTGTAAGAAAGACAGGGCCAGAATAAATATAAAAATCATTCACTCATATGGAATAGCTGGGATATTATAAATATGTTACTAACACTCTAACATTTGTCCAAAGTAAATGTTGCAAGATGCAGAATCGTGGGACGCCATTCTGAAAAGGCATAATGAGATTGCACAATAATTTGTAACATCGCTGACTATGCCCGCAAAGGAGGCTAATGTCGTCATCAATTCGTACCAAAAGAGTACATGATTCTTCAAACACCGGCCTAAAAGAAAGGCGCCTCAAGACAACACACATCATCAGAAACTCGTACCAAAAGAGTACGGCCTTCTCAATTATAAGCCTAAAAGAGAGGCGTCACAGGATCACATCTCGTAAAGAAGAGATAGAGTCACGGGATCACATCTCGTAAAGAAGAGATAGAGTCTCGGGATGCAGTAAGTTCCGGAGGAACAAGGGGGGCCATTTAGTCACTTAGGAAGTTGGTCACCGGGTTTAGGCGGGCGCGGAGCCTCAACCCCTCTCAGCAGAGATGCTGAGGGTTTTAAAAAACCAAAATTTAGCATTCAAAGAAACTATTATTTCATATAAACTCACGGGCTGTTGTAGAATCCTTTCGAACAAACCATCCCCGAGACCTTATCTACTTATTTTATAAAGAAGTTTCGCTTCAAAAATGTCGTATTTCGTAAATAGCAAATATATGTATTATTTTCTCACGGAATTAATATGAACAGGTTCATGCACGTCTAAGACGAAACCATTCAAGGTAAGAATTTGCTAATACAAAGTGTTTATAATTATTAATTTCAATGTTATTTAATATGTGTGAATTTTTCCCTTTGCACCGTTCGAACAATTCTACTGGTTTGTCTCCAAACGGAAATGTTTTATTTCTAATACACGAATTCTTTCTGGTGAACGTATTTTATTATAACATAAATGTATAGATTATTAGGTTCGTTAGATGTTTTTATTACGTAATATTATGCAATTGTTTCCACACTGCTCCTATAAAAGAATTTGAAGTTATTACGATACACAACGGGGTCCTTCATCCATTAGACGAATCATGTGCCAATTCAACGACGTATTACGAATAGTATATATTGTATTTATCGAGATTTAGTCGCATTTATTATTTCTAGTGAGGTTTTTAGTATTGGTTCCAGGCGCCAGTATGAGGCGGAAATAGTTCATATTCATAGCCCGACTGCAATAGGTATTTTTGTCGCGTAAGAGGTAGCACTTTTAGGAATATAACTGTGTTTTATGTTTCGTCCCTGACGGACAGGATGGTAGAGCTGTGGCTATTTAGGTAATATACTTAGTAAATGCAAAGGGCATTAGGTATTATCAATATAGTATGCGAACCCAAGATGTTAGAAATATTTTTAGTTAATATTTTTAGTTAATATTGCATTCAAAAGCGCAAGTTTCACAGAATAATTATTTCCAGTTAATAATATATATTTTAGTTAAATGTATAGTTAGCACAGGCAGAGTATTAATATTGTATAGAATACATTATTTATAATATTTCAAGAAGGTATAATATTTTATTCCGCGATCCTTTTATAGTTACAGCGTATCTGTCGACCTCGGCCGTTGCCACCCGCGCCATACAACTATTTTCGCTAACATCATACGGCAAATGACTTTATTCATTGCAATGAAATTTATATTATTTAATATTATTTTCCATGACGTATTTTTGACGGGTCACCCCATAGGATTCATCACATTGTTAGCCGCGGCCAGGAGTTGGCAGATTAATTGAATGTAATAGCTAAAATTAAATATCAACTCGTGGCGATTAAGCAACGGCCTTTTAAATAAATTATTAAAACAAAATTCATCGTTAATACGTTAGGAAGACCCACTATCTAGCTGGATCATCACACGTGCTTTACACTCAATGTATTCAAAGTTTAGGATAGATAGAGGATAATTTATCTATTCCAGCGCTATTCAATTATATGTCGGTATACCTCAATAAGGTACAGTACTACCTACTTAAATGCGCCCCTTATAGAGGTTTTGGATATGTGTTAAATGACTCCATTCTTATTCAAACTGATATTATATCCACCTTGATTTATAACTAATCAACTATCATCCCGTTTTCCTACATAGATAGGCAAAGAGGATAAATGCTATACTCTTCTATCTTGGCACGCCACTTTTACTTTGGCTATATTTATATGTTCTCATGTACACTATACGGTTGTTGAAACTTCAAACAGAGCCACATATTTTTTAACCATTCTTTTCTTACCATCCTTTATTTGTTGTATCTGATCATGTCAGGTCTTTCACAGATGCCCTCTGTTGCCTTCAACGCTCTCCTCATATATTTTCTTAAGCACCTTTCTTCGCTTATACGTTCCACATGATCAAACCATCTCAGTGACTCTTTCTTTTTTCTACCAACATCGTAGCAACCAGCAATACAGTCTATAGACTAACTATTTTCCGTCTACCATAGTTTTTGCCAATTTCAGGCTTCTATTCTAGAGCTAGGTGAGGGCTGGCGGCAGAATTCCATTATATATCACTAGTCTTGCTTCCTTTGACAGATTCTAATTGGCCATAATTGCAATCAGAGCACTATTTACTTTATTTTCCTTAGTCACTCTTCTTTCGGTATCGCCCTGTCGCTACTGAACAAACCTACTTTCCAAAAACTTGAATTTATATATGAACAAAAAAAAATATGTCGACAGTGATAAAATAGAAAAAACGTACTGAAGATTTACAATAGAATATAGAATAATGATTGAAGGTTTACAACAGAGTATAAATGATTACAATTAATGATAAGTCGTAAATAAATGTATAGATGGAGCAAACAACATCGCAAGCTCTAGTTCAGCAAAAAAGCATTTGTGGAACATCGGTCAGTCCACGTGTCATCTGACCCCTGGGGAACAAGTGTCCCGCCAATGTTCATGCCGACGCGACGTGACTCGTGCCGCCGATAGATGCCGCCCTGTGTCCATTTCCCAGATACGGTGCTACATGTTTTCTTCCTACCTTCCTACAAACCTTGTAGTTTGTGTACTTTTATAAGGATACTCTTACTTGAAGCATTTGAAATAATGATTTACAGATGGGACTTAAATGTAAGTCGAATCGATAGGTTAATTAATTACAATGTTCGGTTTAGTCATGTTTAATTTTGTGCGCTGCAAAAAGAGGCAGTGTATTTGGTATAATCTATGAGGCTTCTTTAATTTATTTTAATTAATTGATCATGCCTCTGGGGACAAAATCTAGTAACTGCGTTGTTACAATAAACCTACATATAATAATTTTGATTAAATATAGACAGGTATATGAAAAGAGTTAAATGTAAAATACTGATTTTCAGGCTTATCCTTGTAATTGTTTGGTATTCGTAATAATTTAATATATACATTTAAAAATTTATTGCTTTTTACTCCACTAAAGTGATTAAAAAATTTAATAATGTGTGGATGTTTTTACTATGGAATTGGTGAACGTTGCGTGGTGTACAGTGATCACTTAAGCCAGCTCATGCAGGTTGAAAACCCTGGACCATCGTATAAAAAATCTTCCACATACGTTTCTCATTGTCATATTTTCGTCTCTGTGGACTTCTATAATTTAGCATCTTGTAAGGATGGCAAGGTTTCAATCGAAGAGTTAATCAAGGATAGCGCACATGCTGCCTTGGGTACCGTGGCTGAGGAGAGAGTGGCGATCGATTCGTTAACGGTTCACACTCACTCTAGCTTGTCGGGCGCATTCATACTCCTTCATGGGGATGCATCATGATACATTAATAAATAAATAACATTTTAAATTTTTCTGATACTCTGAGGGTCCAAAATTCTACACAATTTTGAAATCAAGATGAGCTATTGTTTTAAACGTAACTTCCCCGAGGCACAAAGACATGCAGGAACAAGCACCACAAAAGTTTAATTTAATTTCAGAGAAAATGTCATGATTTTTTAAATTATTTTCTGCTAAACTTTTCTCCAATTTAAGAACGCTTCATTCAAAAAACATATTTCAACTTGTGATGGCTCCTCTTCTTCGCCTTTCAGCTCGATCCTACTCCTAACTGAGTTTACGCCTTGTTAGAGGCAAACAAGCTATCTATCTACGTCGGGTGAAGGCTCTACGGTTTTTAACGTAGTATTTCCAAACACCCTCGCTTTATTCAAGACCTCCCCAGTTCACGTTGTGTAATTTTTTGTTTCGAACTATAGGGGATGAATTGGTTTTGTGGTAACCCTATCGCAAGCTAAACTTAAATTAAATACTGGGGTATGAAGTTCGTGAATGTTCATGGAAAACGCAAACAAAACTACCTAGCACGTCAATTAAGCCCTACGGTGCAATTGCTAAACATACTATGTTCCGTGGCCCTATATTATTTACCTATCATTCCTACGGACTGAAACCACTGCATCTGGTGTAGCTGCGCTTCCAGAGTGCGCGATCCTCTGCTTCCATGCCCTCTCCGCTCGATCCCCCATTGTCCTACCTGTATGGGATCGACCGCCATCCACTGGAAAGGTTAGTGACGTGCCGTTATCACATGCGCATGCACATATAGAGTACATAGATCCTCTGAAAGCCCTCGAGTCCTTCGTAGCCGCTCCTATGGATGATTCCGTCTTCGACGCCCTCGCTGATTAATAATTTTATCTTCCGCCGTTATCTCGCTGTGCTTATTCCCTACGATCTTTTATATTTACTCTGCATTATCTTTATATCAATTACATTGTTACGTTTATTTACTAGCCGGCCTAAGTTCCGTCACCTGTATCTGGCCCTATGTCTCATTCTAGTGGTACGTTGGGTTCTAATGGATAAGGGGTTTGTAGAAGGTATGTGTAAATGTATGTGTACGCGGAAAATGTGGTTGCTTTAAATTCGGCCCCTCCATACCCAAAGGCTCATCGGTGACTGATCCCATCTTCCTTCTCCCGACACGAGTTCCGGATACGTTGACCTGAGCCTGGATGCGCCTTTTCATGTTGGGCCTCTTCTGTGCAAAGTACCGCACCATCCCTCGCGTCAGTGTCTGGCGTCCGGGCTCAGAGCCAGTTTGCCCCCCGAATTCCAACTCCTCCAGGTTAAACTAAGTTAAACTACGGTATATATACTGAAGCTACTGTAAAGATGGTCCCGGGCCACCTGTCAAGTCAAAAATATGCGAGTGGGGAAGGGGAGTTTCCTAGGCTCCCCAACCCTCGCCTGTGAGCAACTACAGCCCATTGGCCATTCGCGACACTACAGTGACTGCAGCCACCCTCCCAGGTAGTACTTATTATAATCTGATATGCATCAATACGTTCAATCCATTCCAGACGAGGGAAGACATCCGCACGGGTGTTGTGCCACCCGTGAAGAGCCCCCTCATACACTACGTACGAATAGATACATACTAATAAAATATAATATACATACATATACATACATATACAATACATAAATAAATACTTGTAATGGTTGGTTGCCATGTGGTTTCACGAGGCCATGACCCCTCGTATTAGTAGATGGAAAGGTGGATCTGGACAGTAGGGATATGCCTAGCCCCTGGCCAGGGATGTCGGTGTATTTTCTCCAAATGGTGTACAGCTAGAATCCTGCCATCGATGATGATGGGATCTGCCTAATTATCTCCGACTGATGTGTAACTGGAACCCTGCCATCACTGATGAAGATGATGATGTCACTATCGAAACGTCACCTGATGACATTTAGCTGAACCGCCGCTAATGATGATGATGATGATGATGATACTATCGTAACGTTTCCTGACGATATACAACTGGGACACCGCTAATGATGACGTTGATGATGCTATCGAAACGCCTCCTGACGATATATAGCTGAACCACCGCTAGTGATGATGATGATGATGATGATACTATCGTAACGTCTCCTGACTATATATAGCCGAAACACCGAAACAACTAATGATGATGAGGATGATGATGATGATGCTATCGAAACGCCCGCTGACTATATATAACTGGGACACTGCTAGTGATGATGATGATGATGATACTATTGAAACACCTCCTGGACTATATGTAACTGGGACACTGCTAACGATGATGTTGATGAAGATACTATCGCAACGCCTCCTGACTATATACAACTGGGACGCTGCTAACGATGATGTTGATGATGATACTATCGAAACGCCTCCTGACTACATACAACTGGGACGCTGCTAATGATGGTGATGATGATGATGCTATTGAAACGTCTCCTGACAATATATAACTGGGACACTGCTAATGATGATGATGTTGATGATACTATCGAAACGCCTCCTGACGATATAAAGCTGAACCACCGCTAGTGATGACGATGATGATGATGATACTATCGCAACGCCTCCCGACGATATATATCTGGAACACCGCTAGTGATGATGATGATACTATCAGAACGCCTCCTGACTATATGTGACTGGAACACCGCTAATGAAGATGATGATGATGATACTATTGAAACGTCTCCTGACGATATACAACTGGGACACTGCTAATGATGGTGATGATACTATCGGAACGCCTCCTGACTATATATGACTGGAACACCGCTAATGAAGATGATGATGATAATACTATTGAAACACCTCCTGACGATATGTGACTGGAACACCGCTAATGAAGATGATGGTGATGATACTATCGGAACGCCTCCTGACTATATATGACTGGAACACCGCTAATGAAGATGATGATGATGATACTATTGAAACACCTCCTGACGATATGTGACTGGAACACCGCTAATGAAGATGATGATTATGATACTATTGAAACGTCTCCTGACGATATACAACTGGGACACTGCTAATGATGGTGATGATACTATCGGAACGCCTCCTGACTATATATGACTGGAACACCGCTAATGAAGATGATGATGATGGTACTATTGGAACGTCTCCTGACAATATATAACTGGGACACTGCTGGTGATGGTGATGATGATGATGCTATCGAAACGCCGCCTGACTATATATAACTGGGACGCGGCATATGAATAGACAAATAGATACCTAATTATTTAATGAATCATCAATTAAATAAATAAATAGAGATGAATAATCAAGTTCGGCGTCGAGCACACGGGCCGATGATGATGCTATCGAAACGCCGCCTGACTATATATAACTGGGACGCGGCATATGAATAGACAAATAAACACCTAATGTATTAATGAATCATCAATTAAATAAATAATAGAAATGAATAATTAAATTCGGCGTCGAGCACACGGGCCGCGCGATCCCTGGAAGTTCACACACATGCAGAGAAGGGTTATTTGGCGAATTAATTCGCCCCTATTATGGTCAGTACGGATCCAACATGCAAACAAACACCTGTGGATAAAAGTATATTTAAAGTTTACGGTACAGGGGTTAGCTTTCACTGTCGGCGCTTCTTCCGTCTCTGTCTGGGGTATCGAACCCGAGACCATTCTTCTTAATCGTGCGCCACCTTTATATATCGTTATAATCTCAAAACGGAAAGAGGATGACATGACTTACCCATCTGCCGCCGATTATATCCATTCCAGTGCTTCGTAGTTTCACTTTAAGTACCTCACTTTATACCTAAGGATTGCGAACACTTGCCTCGCACGCGCACACGATTCACAGGCCCCTAATTAACTATAGTTCGCGACCTAACCTTTGATCCTGCCATCACGCGTTTTTAAGTTTCCGTAGCTGGGGCTTAGTATCCAGCCTCTGTAACTATACGGTGTATATACTCTAACCAAACCGAAACTAGACATTATTTCCCTTTCTTTGAATTTATATTCCTCGGGATACCGGAATTAGACTCTAGCTCGACAATTGTAAGTATTTATATATCTTAATAATACTGCAACATAGTCCTTATTTCCGTCTTACGTATCCGTACTTCCCGGGTCATCGAGACTAGACTCCAATTCTAATGATCATACTCTAATGATTATACGCACCGATATTTTTCATAAAACCCGTTACCCGTTATTTTCTGATGTTACATATTCTTATATTTATCCGAAATACCGGGATTAAGCTTTGAATCTAGGATTCCATCCATTTATAAGTTTTAACAAACCCATGAAGCAACCACTTGTCCACTTGTTGTTGTTAAAGAATTGATTGCTTCTATAATAAAACCCCACTAGTCTACATCTTTATAAGGTCAATACATATTACTTTTAGGGTCCGCCGATTTAGTTTTATTCTTATTATTATTATTATTATTATTATTATTATTATTATTATTATTATTATTATTATTATTATTATTATTATTAATTAATTACACGGCTTAATAGCCTTTTACAACAGGTTTATACATAATTAAAATACAACAAACGATTAAATGTAAAAGAAAAATAAAGGGTATAGATGTAAAAAAGTATATATACATAGTTTAAAAATAATGAGGTTAGACATGTATGTAAAAAGTATATATGCAAAAAGGTGTAAAGTAGCAGGTTTATACATAATTAAAATACAACAAACGATTAAATGTAAAAGAAAAATAAAGGGTATAAATGTAAAAAGGTATATATATATACATAGTTTAAACATAATGAGGTTAGAAATATATGTAAAAAAAAGTATATATGCAAAAAGTGTAAAGTAGCAGGTTTATACATAATTAAAATACAACACACGATTAAATGTAAAGGAAAAATGAAGGGTATAAATGTAAAAAGTATATATACATAGTTTAAACATAATGAGGTTAGACATGTATGTAAAAAAAAGTATATATGCAAAAGTGTAAAGTAGCAGGTTTATACATAATTAAAATACAACAAACGATTAAATGTAAAAGAAAAATAAAGGGTATAAATGTAAAAGTATATATATACATAGTTTAAACATAATGTGGTTAGAAATATATGTAAAAAGGTATATATGCAAAAGTGTAAAGTAGCAGGTTTATACATAATTAAAATACAACAAACGATTAAATGTAAAAGAAAAATAAAAGGTATAAATGTAAAAAGGTATATATATACATAGTTTAAACATAATGAGGTTAGACATATATGTAAAAAGGTATATATGCAAAAGTGTAAGGTAGCAGGTTTATACATAATTAAAATACAACAAACGATTAAATGTGAAAGAAAAATAAAGGGTATAAATGTAAAAAAGTATATATACATAGTTTAAACATAATGAGGTTAGACATATATGTAAAGGTATACGTGCAGAAAAGTGTAAAGTAGTGATCTCAGAAATTTTTACTCACCGATAATATAGCAATATTAAATTTGAATAGCCAGCTATATATATAAAAAATTTAAGACATTATATAAAATTTAATATTTTGAAAAGAAATGATCATATAATGATTTTTTACATTTTGAGAGAGATGGATTTAAAATGTCGACATATGTAGGTAGTTCATTGCCAAGTTTGTGCAATGATAGTAAAATTATTTTATTCTTAATATAATGTAATGATGAATATGGTTGCATGATTGACATCTTCGTCGACAGTCTGGAGAAAGTAAAGTTTACACTTAAAGAGGCAATACTGCTTCGTTACTGACTTCAGCTGTTAATATGCAATGGTGGGTAATATATATTTTTCGTACACATTGCCGCTTTGTACTTTATATTTTTAATTTCTGTACTCATGTTTCGGTGCTATTCCGGTACTTTTAATAATTTGCTACTTGTAATTTATATTGTTTAATGTATGTTCTTTTAATTTTATGATATATTTTTTCATGTAAAAGCCTATACGCATTGCTGCTCGTTACCTACTCTACATTTTTAATTTTTATACTCATGATTTGGTGCTATTCCTGAAACTTTTAATGTATGTGCTTTTGAAATTTATTTTATACTCTTTATGTAAAAGCCTAATGGGCGTAAACAAATAAATAAAAAAAAAATAAAAAATAATTTTATTATCATCTCGAATATTTGATATCCACTCTCCGGAAAATTTTAATATATTTTAAATCATTTTAATATAATTTATCATTTTAATATGGTTTAGGAATAACGGGATTCTGTAATTTCTACGAGTATAAACAACCCCAATCTTACCAAATCCATTTTATGTAGTGAAAGACGCGGGACTTATATTCTCCCTAAAATGTAAAATGAACCCGGTCTAGATGAGGCATCCTTATTTAGTTTCAGGACAACGAGGTTTACGCGTTCCACGAGGAATATGATATAACCCGATCTAAACGAAGGTAATTTTATATAATTTTAGGACAACGGAACTTACAAATTTCATAAGGTATATCGTGAAGCCAATCTAGGCGGAGACACTACGTATATTTTAAACAGAGTAAGAGTTTAAATTTTATCATCAGGCCTAATAAACCGCAAGAATGTCCTAGGCATAGTAAACAAAATAGCGGTCAAAGCTGTAGTGTTTCTATGTTCACACGTTTTAGCTCAAAACGAATATTATAAGTTTCACAGTTATAATACAAGACGCGAATTTCTAAACGAAACATTTTAAAATAGTTCTAATTGAAATCTACATGTTTCATATTTATTAAATGAAGGCGCGAATTCTAAACGAAACACTAACATTGTTTAAAAACGGGACCCTATATTTATATATGCTTAAAATGAAACGCGAATTCCCGAACGATAGCATTTTATATAACTAAATGTAACGAAATCTTATATAGTTTATAAATAAGAAGACCCGGCCCCAGGCGGTTTTTATATATTTTCAATATAACGAGGTCCTATAACATCTTTATAAGTATAATACAACCCCGGTCTAACGAAACAATGTACTAGAAGTTTTTATATGTTTGAATACATGATATACGTTTTTTTTTTTTATACGCGTTTTTATACGCGAGATTTACGTCTTCGTACAGTACGAAGTACCCCAAATTATACAATCGCGAAGTTTACATCACTCCTAATGTATAACCAGAACTAATTGAAACATTTTTCATAGTTTAAGTCCGCGGGCAAATATCTTTCATAAAATATAAAATAACCAGAATCAAATTAAACATATTTTTTTTCCTTATAGACTTTCCCCAACGCGCGTAATAATCCCGGCCACATGAAACGTTTTTATATGTTTTAATAGCGCGGGACCTATGTTTTCCTATATAATATAAGATAACCCGGGCCGAACGGAAGCAATTTTATATACTTTATAAAATAGTGAAACTTGTACTTCTGTAAAACCGTAAATAAACCCCGACCCCCACGAGATTATTTTATATAATTTTTTAGAATAATGAAATCTTATATGTATATGTCTGTGGATGTCTGTGGAATTGTAAATAAACCCCGATCTCCATAATTTTAAACGCAATGAAAATCTAGATTATTATAGGCTAAATCATGACGTATTTTTTTAATCCCTGAATTTATTCGCTATAATTTTAACGGACTCTTAATATTAAACATAAACAAAAGATTATTAAAATAACTAAATATTCTTTCAATAACTAAAATAAATCCGGTCTAATCGAAACACTTCATATAACGAAATATTATATGCCTTACAAATGTAAAATTAAAATGAGACCTCGCGTATTTAGCAAAGATAGGTATTTTATAAGACTTATTTAAAATCGAATCTGTTAGTAACAACTCCTTTATCTTTTAACAGCTTCCCGCGTGATTAGCGTAAAATAGGTATCTTTATAACGCACAGCTAGTTTCCAGAGATCCGCCAATACTATACTTAGTAAAACGAAAATTTAACTAAATTTGAACTCTACCTTTTCCTGAAATTCTGCGAATATTATTCTGTGAACCTAGTAAGACGACAAAAATAATTAACTTTATAGAACATAGTGATTTCCGAAGTTCCGATATGCCAGATTAATTACCTTTATAAAATAAAATCAATCCCGTACTCTGAGTTAAAACCCTTTTAACAGGACCTCGCGTATTTAGCATAAGATAGGTATTTTTACAAGATTTATTAACAATTTCCCGCGTGTTTAGCATAAAATAGGTATCTTTATAACGCACAGCTAGTTTCCGGAGATCTGCAAATATCAGTTCTATATATGCCGGACTAATCAACTTAATAAAGCGCAGTAATTTCCGAAGTTCTAATATGCCAAATTAATTACCCTTTATAAAATAAAATCAAACCCGTACCCCCCTTTTCTTTTAACGTGAGCAACCAACAATGTCGAAGAGTATATTTACCCGTACACAACTTTCACTTGAAATTAAACTATAATTTTCACTATATCCACTGGACACTCCAAGTCGACGGCAACTTTCACTCAAAAAAACAACCGACGCGGATTTCACGTCCCGTAGACGCTTCACACCAACTGCCTGATTTCTGCTGTGTCTTGACATTTTAAACCCCCCCTAGCAGCCAAAGGTCCTAAGTCGTGTGTTTCCAGGATTTTCAATATCCTACTTTCCTTGAAACCTAAATCTTTGTTCCTAAGATTCAATTTGGCAAAAAAAACCATATCTCCACTCGGATATGTCAGTTGATCCCACCTCCTGTTGCCATCTCTGTCTCCATCCCTGTGCCTATTTGGGACGGACTCAGTGGCTTCGGACGAATTGAACTCGATTCACAAGCGCGATAATTAATTTTTAATATTTAATTTCTAAGTTCAGTCCATATTGTCGTTTGATCAACCGTAACTACAATCTATCGGGTACTCCCCTAATCATAGTTGATGTTTCTTCATTATCTACCATTATCCTGTCCCGTTCTCCCGTATTTCCGCTCGTCTTTATCGGAAATTTAACGTTTCTTGGCCGCTATATCATGGGATCAATTTCCATATATTCACCACGTGCACACTGCATACCTAGATATAACAATCATCCAAAGGTACTATACCTAATTTTAAATTAATTTTGGGCGATCTTTTCTCGTGAACCATCCAATGAATCCTGTCTTTTGGCCGCGACTCTGCGTGCACAGGGACGTATTAGCTCCCTCCGTTGCGGAATTTAAGCATAATTTGTAACCATTTATTATTATTTTTATTGGCAGTAAGATTGATCCACAAGATAACTATGTTACATAGACAGTGAATATTCTCGAACAATATAATACTGGAAGAGTACTATTCGCTATAACACAATAAACTATTAATGTAAGTTAAATTAAATTTTTTAAATTCAGTGGAAGATTTTTAAGATCGTTTTGCTTTTAATTTTTTTCCCAAAACAAAATAAATAAACAAATAAATAAACACACAGATACACACTCACACAACCCACTATTGGACATGTTTTTATTATTCTTTTATCGATTGTATGTATGTGTTTTCGCGTAATTGGCCCAAAACTCTTTGCATCAATTATTGTCTTTTCTTCAAAGATTGATTAATTATATGGCTGTAAGAAACCCAATAAATGAAAACAAATAAAACAAATAAGTAAATAAACCTCCAGTGCCGCAGGCAAGGCGTCGGATAAATTCAGTGCTCATTCATTGCCAAGGCACTGGACGCCTCCGCTGATAACTATATACCGCTCACCATGTTCTTAGAGGTGTGTTGAAAGATTGCTATTATCTGTCGAATCGGTCTCAAGTAGTTGTCTGTATTTGTACGTTTATCATTATTACATGCTCTTGCTATATCCGTTCCACTTCACATTATTGTTCCTCCCGTCTTCGAATTTCTATCACACTATGTTCTCCTATGTTTTTGGTACTTATAGGCTTGCTTTTTACTTGCATTTACTCCTATATATATTTGTTTCATTTATCCATCCATCTATAAGATCCCCATACGCTTTATCCTTTTATTTCTTGTGTATATGGGCCGCAAATTCATATTATTTTATTTACAATATTCTTATCTAGATACACTTGTTCCAATTATGTTTTGTGGTTATTACTACCAAACCCGGCGAAATCTGAGCTAGAATAGCCATTCGTATACACGTTACCCGTCCTGTTGAAACTACGCTAACGTCGGACAGGTTTGTAGTGATTACATAGCTAATATATTGTATCTATATTCGAGTATATTATTTTCTTGTCGTGCCATTAATATGCTTACACGTTATCGTTATCTCTTTCCTACCTGTATATACCGTCATTGCACAATTACCTATCTGTTGTAAAAGCCTGAAGAGCGTTAGTCTACAGATAAATATAATAGAATTATAGTTAACTTCTCTACCCGCCTACGTTATTCGACTCCCGCGAAACGAAAATGAATCATTATTCGCTCCTCGGTAGAGCGTCAGTCTACAGATAAATATAATGGAATTATAGTTAAATTTCCTATCTGCCTACGTTATCCGACTCCCGCGAAACGAAAATGAATCACCATTCGCTTCTCGACAGAGCGTTAGTCTACAGATAAATATAATGGAATTATAGTTAACTTTCCTATCTGCCTACGTTATCCGATTCCCGCGAAACGAAAATAAATCATTATCCGCTCAGTTAAGGTCACCCCTCTGGTACATCGTATACGTTTTAATCCGTGTTATTACAAATTATTTATGGGCGTTTTCCTCTCGCGATCCCCCGATTAGGACCTGCCTTCCTTGCCTTTGCTCATATTCTGCTATCTCTCTCGCGCGGCAATCCACTTAAGAAGGCGATTAATGACGTTTAAGCGGTTTCAAAACCACAGCAAAAAAGTCTATAATTCAGAAACCTCGTGGAACTGTCAATATCATCGTCACCTTAGAGTAGACGTTAATCGGTTTTTTAACGGCTCTAAACGCAATAATCGCGCCCCAAATCTCTGAAAACCATGTTCAGCTTTTTATGTGAAGCACATGCGGACCGCTCGGACCGCATCGATCGTCAACCATTTGTACCAAACACGGCTTTACCACAAGATCAATATGATTTATAAAAATTGAATAGTAACTGCCCGTAACCTATATCCGATCAATCGCTACTAACTCCCTCCCAATACTAGCGTTTCATCATTCCCAAATTTTTGTAGCTCCAATACTACGGCCAGTTTAGCTCAATTTTTCCCCGCGTAGCATTTAAATCATCTTAGAGTTCAAAATAAAAATAATAAAATAAAAAAAAAATCTATAGAAACAGGTGATTCATCACAATATATTTCCGCGCCAAAGTTGCAGACGCATCCGACCCAGCGCGGGTTGTGAGTGGTGGAGAAGGGGTGCGCGGGGAGAGGCTCCCTGGGCAGCGAGAAGAGAGATCGGTGCGGCAAGCCGTTCGGGTAGTTCGTCCCGATCTCCCTCCCGGCGAGGGCGAGTCCCAGCCTCGGGACGCCACCCGCGTGGGTGGCCGATATTTTTTTCCACGTCTGTCGTGACGCCATCGGCAGAGAAGAAGACGCGGCGACGAGGATGGCCGCCTTGCCTCGGTGGCGGCCGGTCCTCCACGAGGAGTTCCAGGAGGGAGGCCAGAGTCTCCCGATGACGCGGATGCAGCGGCGCGGCCTGGAACGAGAACCGCGGCCCAGCCGACCGCAGAATCCGCGGGGCCAGCGGCGGGCAGACGGACGCGAGCGACTCGCCACCCGCGGCCTTCAGGAGTGACAACGACGATGGTGTTTTTTTTTGTGAACAATGGTTTTTCGTAGTGATAAGTGTAATAAGGACACGATTAACTTTGTGGATTCCCAAAGTGGATACTTTCCCATAAGAAATACAGTTTCGTCTCTGTGAGATTTCTATAATATACATTAATCTTCGATGACTGCATATTTTTTTTTTGGATATTGCTGCCTTTGCTTTTATATCCCACATATGTATTACATGCTTTTATTTAACTCTCTTTGTCTGTTGTTTGTTGTGGTGGAATCTTGTAATTGATTTTTCACCAACTTCTCAATTCAATTCAATGGACGACTATACTATTTTCGACATGATTTGGTCATTATTTTTATTAAAATTGATAATTTTTTATTATTTTTGAGCGACCGGGCGATCAAAATATTAGAAATAATAAAATATATGTGTTTAAAATTGGATGGATGGGTTATGTTAAAGAATAAATTACAAATTTTTGAAAAGAAAGCGTACAAAAGGATGTCTTCAATTTTCATTTTATTTATTTATCTATTCAGTTAGCTGCCACTCTGCTGCTGGTAATATTGACATACATGAGAATAAAAGAATCTATTTCTTTTATATGATTTACAGAATCAGTTTCATTTGAATGTCCTGTATAAAATACTTATTCAATGGAATTTCCAGGTGAAACAAATAATTCTGCATAACTTGTACAAAGGGGATGAACAGAACCAACAGAACGATGTCGCCATCCTGGTGCTCACCACACCCTTCAAGCTCTCGGATTCCGTGCGTCCTGTCTGCATTGACCTGAACAGTGACGAACTTGACAGGATACAAGTCGGACCTGGCAAACTTGGCAAGGTCTCCATCTATTTAATATTGATGACTTAATAAATATAGACAAAGCAATGCATATTTTAAAATGCAGACTCAAGTCAAAATTGATTAAAACCTTTTGCTTGTCTCGCATAACACTTGCAGACCAAGTTATTCACAATCCAATAGTGCACTGTATATATTAATTTGTATTTATTTAACTTTTCAATTCATTTTAAAATTTTCATTTGATCCAAGATGGATTTGCTCAATCCGGAGCAAAAATGCATTCGAGCAAAAAACTCATCCGATTGTTTGGAAGTATTTAAGAGGAATCCAAAAGATTTATGACCATGAATCAGGGCTGGATTCACCATTACATTCCAGTGTCAAAACAGTTACAAATTACAGAGGCTACGTGTAGTTATTTAAAAACAATATCGCACACATTTGAATTTGTCAGTTGAGTTAAGATTGGTATTATGGTCGTCATACATTTTTAATTGTAAATGGTTACGGATATTATGAATACGGAAACATACGGTTCGTATAAAATATCCGTAACCGTTTACAGTTAAAAATGTCAGGTTTGAGATTTGAATGTCATTCAGTAGAGACAAAATATTCACACACAGTCCTTGTATATTACAAATTATATTCCTTAATTA
>JADDOH010000146.1:0-422237 GCA_016648135.1 Agrypnia vestita | reverse complement strand
GATGACAGTAAAAGTAAGACAGTAAGTGAAAAAAATGATCTGAATAGGATATTAATAAAATAAAATAAAATAAAACAATTAAAAGTATTTAAAAAGATGACAGTAACAGTAAGACCGTAAGTGAAAAAAATGATCTGAATAGGATATTAATAAAATAAAATAAAATAAAACAATTAAAAGTATTTAAAAAGATGACAGTAACAGTAAGACAGTAAGTGAAAAAAATGATCTGAATAGGATATTAATAAAATAAAATAACATAAAACAATTAAAAGTATTTAAAAAGATGACAGTAACAGTAAGACAGTAAGTGAAAAAATGATCTGAATAGGATATTAATAAAATAAAATAAAATAAAACAATTAAAAGTATTTAAAAAGATGACAGTAACAGTAAGACAGTAAGTGACAGTAAATGTTCTTGTAGGAATAGTATATTTTAAATTTAGTTTATATGATGGCTTTTAATAGGTTTTGGGCATGCTTCCTTCCCTTTTCATGAAGCCAGAGTTTCACTTTAGAAGAAAAATACGCGAGACTATGGCTACATGTTTTAAGTTTAGTGTTAAGAGTATTGAATGTTTTTGGTGCTTGGAAGAGGTGAAATCTTTGTGAAAAAGTTTTTTTGAATTTTGGTACAAGATAGTTGCAGTTCACCTGTGCCCTTGTTGAATGTGAGTGAGTTATTTGTTGGTGATCTTGTTTATGTCGGAAAAAATATTTTAAAGTGTTGAGTAAATATGTTTGATTGATGTCCAGGACGTGACATTCTCTGAAAAGTTCTTCTGAAGGAAAACGAAATGGCTTTTTATGAAGAACTCTCAATACCATTTTCTGGGCTTTGCTTAATGAATCTAATATAGTACAAGCTGCACCACCCCAACTGACAGTTGCATAATTAATGAGTGAGTGACACAGTGCATAGTATACTATTCTTCTTGTCGATGCGTCGAGTACATCTCTAATTTCTTTGAAAAAATAAACAAGCTTTCTTATTCGGATTGTAAGATTCAAAATATGTTTTCTCCAGTTTAGATGCTGGTCTATGTACACACCTAGATATCGTATATCTTCCGTTGTCTGCAGATTAGTACAATCACAGGGTTTATCTTTTGATTGACATGTGTGAATCAGTAGATTTTTGGGCTGCTTTATTACTGTTCTTTTACTGATGTATATAGGAGAAAAACATGTATTTTGTCTTTGAAGCATTTACTGTTAGTAGATTTTTGTCAAGCCATGATGTTATTCGATTCAATCCACTTTGTGCCTTTTTTAAAACATCTTCCCAGGAATCATCTTGAAAAAGAAGCACTGTGTCATCTGCGAAAGAAATTATTTTACCGTTTTCTAAATTGGAGTTACACATTTCATTGACATATATGAGGAAGAGCGTGGGTCCCAAAACACTTCCTTGCGGTACTCCATATGATGTTTTGTGGAGGTTGCTGCAGTGATCGCCCGATTTAACTACCTGAACCCTGTTATTTAGATAATCTTCAAACCACGCCAAAGCCGTCCCCCTTATTCCCAAAGCTGATAACTTGTGCAGCAGCAGTGGATGAGACACCGTATCGAAAGCTTTGGCTAGGTCCAAAAATATACCAATACAACGTTTGTCTTTATCTAATTGTGTAACTAAGAATTCCGTTAGTTGACATATTGCATCTTCTGTTGAGAGTTTTGATTGGAACCCGTATTGATTGTTGGAGATTATTTTGTGAATATCCAGGTATTTTAAAAGACGTACTTTAACTATCTTCTCTAAGATTTTAGAAAAAACACTTAGGAGCGATATAGGTCTATAGTGGCTCGGATTACGGGGATCACCACCCTTGAATATTGGACAGATTCTAGCCAGTTTTAGTGCATTTGGAACTTATCATATAATCACTTCTTAAATCTTCTGGTTTGTCTTTGTGTTTGTGGTTTGTGTTTCTTAAAAAAAATGATAAAAACCCTGCAGAAATTCCAACTGTGATGTTTTTCAATTGGAATCGGAAGGTTTTTATTATTTTATTTGACTTGTGGTAAAGGGAGTGAATTTTTCATATTCGATATAAGTTACTATAATTACAGTCCAAATTTTTACACAAAATAAGTCAGAAATATTGAAGAGAATGCTAACTTAGTTGTCGCATATCTCCGTAATTATTAATATGTGGTCATGGTTGCTTGAACATTTTAGACTCATAATTAAAAGACTCATAAAAAGAATATAGTCCTGCGAAATATTGAATGTTTTCCGAAGAACCCTGTATATATTGGTGCAACACAACACATGCATAAAAGCTTTTTAGATTACAATGAATATTTTACAGAATCGTTTACCAATGACATGCACCACACGATGTCAGAGATAATTGTATATTATCATAATTTAGAATAAAGCATATTTTAAAGGAAAATAAAACGTTTTTTTAACACCATCCGAAAATATAGAGTAAATTGGATGTTTCAAGATAGTAAAATTATATATAATATTAATAAAAAAAAAGAATTTTTGAAAAGTTGACGTATACGTAGCGATCGTCGATATAATCTTTTGTGTCAATAGTAGTATTATCCAGATCCATTTATGAGGTATATTAAAGGTATTCTAAAGGAGAAGAATCCCTTAAAAAATGTCGACCTTCGAACAGTTTTACGAGTATCGTTTTCGCAAGAATATATTTTATCAAGAGATTCTCAATTCGAGAGGAACTGCGTATAATCGAGTAATCGCACTAGTATACGTAAGTCTGGTATAAATTGGAAAGAACTGAAAGTCAGTCGAATGCGCGAGTATATGCGGGAAGATTAAAAAAAGATTATTTACAAAAACATGGCGCAACGCGCGTAGTCCATCTTATTTTTGACTGCCAGTTAAAACCACAGATAAGCGAAATAAGCGAGCAATAGACAGTTCGACAATTCGAATCGGTGCGAACAATTATGAAATAGAATTCCAACTAAAATTAGTGTCCAGTGACTTAATAAATAAAAACTTGACTGATTTTAATAAATTGATAATGCTCGGAAGCTGACGATAATTTTCAAGAATATGTCACAGTCACCCGATGGTGAAGAGAATGTTTCCGAAAGCGGCAGTCAATATTTTGTGGTAAATTAAGGTAGAAATTATGGTAGAAAGTTAGAGTGGTAAAAACCGTCTCATTAATTGAACTGTGGATTTTGAACTAAGAAATGGATAGGATAGGACAAGAATGAAGAGGGGTGGGGTCGTGACATATCTCGTCAAGAATACTAAAAGCTTAAAGAATTTCAAGTAATGAATACCAAACACCTGCCATGCAGTTACACAAGTCTACATATAATTAAATGCAATATTTCCGTTAATAAGTGCAATATTAAATGCTGATTTTAGCTAATCAAAAAAGATATTTACTTGATTACAAATTACTTCTTAGTGAGAAAACAATTATGCAATGCAAATACTATTTAAAACAATTTTTCTTTATTTCAATGCAATGTATATACAACTAGTATTGTGAGATATCATTCATTGTTTATGGTTATACATAAACTACGAATAAAATGCAGTTTTCACCGGTTTTATGCATAATTTAACACCGGCAACATGTGTCTCGAGGGAGAAATGCATCTATAAGTGCGGTTCTCCGCAAATATTGTGAAAGCACTGAAATGGGCGCTAGACCGTAGACCGCACATGAATGATTGTGCTGCACTCGTAGATGGAACCTGGTTTATTTATATATATATATATAATGCTCGTAAAAATATGGAAAACTGATGAAAATAATATTATTGATTGGAAAATAGAAATAGTTTTTCAATTCTCTTAAAAAATAGAAAATAATGTATACCGTAAACAATGACAAAAACAATGAATAAAACGAATCCTATGTATGCGATAGATACGTCAAAAATATTTGAATTCGATTGTATTACTTAGTACCTCAAGATAGTTCTTAAGAAACTCTCCAAAAAGAGTTATCAGTGATATATTAAAATAATTTTACTACATCAAGTAGGTACAGGCATTCTAAATATAAACAATTATTGCCCATTCTAGATAAATAATTGATATCCATTTTCCTGGTGTTTGGAATACCACAAGCGCTGGACAATGCCGATCAAAATGTAGGTCAAAATGTTAACCATACCGCAATGCCACTCGTCATGTGGAGTAAATGATGACATCGCAAATAATCCCAATAGGTAATATAGGAATATCATTTAATTCAACCAGAAAATATGTGATAGACGAATGATTAAAGTCTCACAGAGACAAAGCTATTTATGTGAGAAACTTGAATGGAAGTCTCTTACTCGAGGACACAGGGCTTACAACTTGTATGAGCTGGCTTTAGTTATCACTCTACATAATGCAACGTTCACCAATTCCATCCTTAAAACATCCACACATTATTAAATTTTTAAAATTTGTATGTATGTTCCAATTCTGGGAACCTTTTATTTAAAGGGACTTTGCTAGAAACATCTATAGTATTCTCATGAACAGTATACCTACATATATTTCGCAGATAGAAATACGAAGTGTCGGAAGTGCTAATTTCTGACTACTTGACATTCCAGTTTGAAGGCCTGTAATTAAAAAAGTAATAAATGTATCGTGAATGCAAACAGTAAATTCTTGCAGAACAGAAAATTTTCTTCCGAATGAAGAATGTGTCAATTTGTTTTCTTTTATGTTTTGAGTTTGTGACTGTGGAATTAGTGTTAAATCGTAAAGATTATTATATATTTTTTATTTAATTTGCTGAGAAATCTCTAGTACAGTAGAAACAAAACATCCAATAGTAAAATCTCATTTACCAATCATCATTGCAATCAAATACTTATCACACAATCTGTCATTATAATGGTTTAGCTAATCACTGTGGCATAAAGTAACTGCCATGTAAATTATCGAAATATGTATGAGTATATTTTTTATATGTGGGGATGACTCACGTCGTGAGTCACCAGGTTGTGGGGTACCGTGTCTCGTAACCCACTTTTGTACAATGTATTACAGGATGAAAAACAGCTGATATGAACAGAAAACCACGGTCAGTTTTATATTGTTTATTTATTTTCAAATTACAGTATGTGCCTATCGTTCAACCTTGATAGATTACTCGATCGTCAACTGGTTGCTTCATGTTGATGAACCGGGGTCCCTGTGGTGTTGGCGACGGATGGTCTTCGAGCGTTATTGGAGAACGGGAGCGAAGAGCTCTCGTGGAGTATAGAGATCGGTGTCGTGAAGTGGAAGATGCTAATTAACGACGAATGTTAGCAGTGCGTCGCGATAAGGTTGATGAGGATGATGGTACTGCAAGCTGGAGATATTGGGCGCTGATGTATGTTGTGGGGATAGTGGAGCGATGAGGCTGACGATGATCGATGGATTGGAGGCTGGAGGCTAGCGAGGAATGAGATGAGCGGCGTAGGGATTTTGTTTTGATGTCGTAGCTACTGCAGGCTGAAGGTGGATCGTATGGCATAGAGAGAGAGATGCACTACGTAGCGAGATGAGCTACGGTAGCGGCCGCATAGCGTGACTTTTTTGTGACGGTGAGGGAACGAACTAAATTAGGACGTCGGCAACACGCCTTTTATATCTCAATTTTGTTGTCTAGACGTATAGAAAACTTGTGTGAGAAGTGGCCTGTAAGCAAATTTAATTTCCCTTTGTCTGCGTGAGATCCGTCATGTCAGCAGATTATTCTCCTGTATGCGGCGTAAGATGTGCCAAGTCAGCGGTTTCTAATCTCTGATGTCGATCTTTGTAAACACAGACCTCCGCGCTTATGAGTGCGCGTGTTGTTTGTCATTGATTGATTTTCCTTGAAAATTTGGTGCTGGTCAAAACGCGTGGGGAGGAGGGTCGTTGACCCCACAATTATAATATCACTTTGTCATTTATGGAAAACAAATAAAACAAAATAAGTGTCTAAAATAATATTTATAAAATATCTCAAAGTTTACATTTCATTCTTCATAGTCTAATTAAAACAAATAACTATACTACGCTAATTAAATTAATCGGTGTCTTAAATTAAACTCACTTTACGCGGGTGCGTAATTTAAAATTAAATTGATAAACAAACCTCTTTGAACAAAATTTTGCAAAACTAAGAACGAATGTTAATTTGTTAATTGACACAGCTACAGTGTTCGTTATTTATTGATAGTAATTAGAAGGCTCTTTTGTTTCACAACGAAGCCTGCGCTCGGGGTGTGTGCCTTTCGGGGGTGCGACATTCGGAAAGTTAATTTGAAAGCAGCAATAATTAATTATTCGCGAGTCCTGAAACAAACAAGCCCTATTTTATTTAAATTTCACCGTTTTCTTTAAAAATTCTAGTTTATTTTACAAAAAAATATTACAAGAACCGTAAAAAATGCGGTTTTAGTAATATTTTATATGCCGGTTCCCAAAGAATAAGTATTTCCTTATTAATAGCTGACACCCATGAAATAATTAAAAAAACTTATATCAAAATATATTTTTAGTAATTCCCCTCCCGGCAGTAAATGATAATTTTACACCCCGGCGATTGTGGTGGGCTGAACTTGAAATGGATCGTGTCTTTGATAAGTCCTATATGTTTTGCATTTTTGACGTATAGTGCAGGCTTGGCGATAGCAACAACGCTATCGTTGCCACCTTCGTTACACGATGTTACGGAGACAGACAGACGGACGGACAGATAAAGAAATTATTTTATTTAGATCTTTACATAACAGTTAGTTATCGAACCCCATCAACAACTGAAATATAATCCACTATAAGGATCATACTATCTATTTTAATATATCTATTAAAATATAATTTTTAAAAAGTAATCAGATCTACGCGTATAAATTGTATTTTCAAATTGTTCAAATTGGGGAGACCGGTATCGGACCATTTAATAGAATATATAAAGTAACCCATTAAAACCAAGTTTTTATTATACTCCCTTTCTTTGTAAAATATAACAACAATTAAAGACGAATCAAAACATATAACATAACACTAAGCTTACAGTAATTTAATATATTTCTAAAATGTCAGATGTTTTGAGCTTTGATAAGAAACTTCATGCTTTGAAGATTAAATTCTAAAAACATTTGTCAGTCAATTTAGATTTTCGACATTCGTAGTGAAGTACCTATTATGTATACCGATGGAGTAATTCAAATTTAGAAAATATTCCGCGACGTTATCGGGCCGCCGTTGCTAATCAAACTTTTCTAATGATTCCAATTTGAAAAAACTAATAAAACTTCTAAAAATCCGAAATTATACTTAATTATTTATTTTTTTTAACGAAGATTTGATAGATCTACTTGATCGTCGCCACGAGTCTACTTGCCAAGTTTCAACTCGATTGGATTACAGGAAAAGTGTCAAAAATCGATCCAAAGTTTTTTTTGACGGCAAGCCTGCAAGCAAGCAAGCAGACGCCACGAGTTAATATAAAGGGAGTAAATATAAGTAAACTAGTAAAAAAGCATGATTTTTGAAGTGAACAAGTACATGAAATCTCAAAATAAGTACATTTTAAATTAGTTATCTTTTGAAAAATTGAAAATATATATTTTCAATATTTAACTCCTTTTACAGATCAGTATACATTTTAACAGCATTTTTATTTGTATGTTCTGAGAACACAATTACTGGATTTCTTTCAAATAATACATATGAAAAGTTTTCAGTCTTGAAATACCCCCTACACACAGCTTAAGAAAAAACTGTAAATATGTGGATATTCTTACGATGGAATTGGTGAACGTTGCATTGTGTAAAATGATCAGCTAGCTTAATTGATTTATTTTTCTTTTAATTTATAATTTATATAAAATAACTTTGTAAACACCACTTTTTTATTAAAAAAAATCAACATGTTTCGAAACCAATGGCTTCTTCGTCAGGATAACAAAAATAAAATTTGAAAAATCGAAGTATAGATCAAAATATTAAAAAGTTATATATGGAAAATGATAATATAAAGTACCTACTTAACACGAAAATAAATTTAAAAGATAACTATTTGCAAAAAGGACCTGATTATTTATAATATTCAATTTACTATTAAAACTCTTTCTTATTTCCAAAATTTGAAGAAGTTATTTTTCTCTCCTCGGCAAAGCCTTGATCCTCTAATCACTATTTTCCCCCCTGAATTTTCAACGAGTATTCTTTTTGGCATTCTTTAATCATGCATCAGTTTCAGGTGCCCCCGTAACTCGGTGGGAACATTTTATGTACATTGAGGGTCTAGGTATCTTGCACAGACTATAAATTTCTTCATTGTGCCAGGTTTACCACCCTCCTCCACCGGGCTGGTTTGGAAAATTGCGAAGCTGTGTACGTAAGGCTTAGACGCAAGGCCTTCGTATTTATTTATTTATACCTTTCAAGGCTAGAGGCCCATTAGTTATCTCGTGGCTTCATACACCCGTTAATCAACCTTTGAAGAGCCAAACTCTATTACATTGTAGAGGGATCGTCAGTATGCCTCTCTACAATGTTCAAGGATCGAGAATGAAATGTGGGATCTGTAGAGGTATTAGTCTACCGACCTCGGCTGGCAAACTTTACGAAAAATTTTGATAGAAAGAGAAAGGACGGTGATGAAAAAACAGCTACGAGACGTGCAGGTGCACGCAGTTAGTACAATAGAATATGAGTTTTAAGTAACTTATATTTTGGAAAATAAAGTGAAATTAAAAAATATATATCTAATATATTGTAATATATTTATAACTATGGAATAATAATTGTGATAGAGATATATTTTATACTAATTTATATCTTTGACTTTGCCGTTAAGTACCTACAGCTTATTTCAAAATTATGTCGATTTTTTTGTCATGGCATTTTAATAAAGTATTGTATAGCTGCAATATTAAAGCACTATCCCTGTCTATGCAAGAAAAAGACAAATTTATATAACGGCTACATACAGTAATGCAGCAACGTATTTAACGTAAGTTGACGTATAGTATTGACGTGTATCGATACACAACATATCCTTGAAGTGCCTTGACTAAAAAATCGAACTGTACTGACTGAAGAAGGATTTTTTCAATGGAAGCGAATTCATGAATTAGATGTTTTCTATGCGAACGATGACAGGATAGTTTTTAGTAAAAACTAATAAAATTATTTAGTAGTATGAGTACGGATGAAGTGATAGTTGTATGTGAGAGTATTCAAATTATAAATTTCCTTCATGATTTAAGAATTCTATAATATTCCTGTTACTTGATACGCCGTTCAATTCTGGAACTTATTTTCAGTATCCAAGAAAAAACAAGTTCTTAAATCATTGAAAAAAATCCTCGTCCATTTAAAACACGAGATTCATTAAAACTTATCCGTGCAGATTCTTCGAAGTTCTGCATAAAGTTTTTTGTGTTCCAACTCGCAAATAGAAGAATGGATATAAGGGATGCGATACGGAAATTAGTAGTGATTCATCACAACCCTCGGGGATGGAATTTTTAAATTGTGACCTCCTATTGGCTCTCCTTTCAACTAGGCGATAAGCGTTCTGCAGATCTTTTTCGGTAAATAAGAAATCAAGGACCCACAAAAGTAGTTGCTTTAAGGAAAATCCTTGGCAACTTCTGAAAATATTCTGTCATCAATTCTCGGCGATGGAAGACAAATTATAGTTTTATTTAATGATGAAAGTCACTGAACACGAACTTAACTGGAGCAGTATTATGTAATTCGAACTAATTCGCACTCTTCACTTGAGAATCTTCCACTTGTTTGGAACACTTTGTACTTATTATTAATATTTTAATATTTATAGCGTTAACTTTGTGGTTGGGCATTATAACAGAGTGTTAGTTAAATTAATATAACCACTAATGGATTTTAGGTCTACCGGTTTCGAGACGATCCCATCTCATCGTCAGGACCAACACTACACTACTATGTTCACAACACTATACACCACAACCATAATCACTTTATACTTATCTTCTAGAGTATTCTCACGTCTGTGATTGCACTTATTCACTATCGAACGCCCAGTAGGTACTCTAGCAATTTATTTTCGCCTAAAATTATTTTAATTCTTCACTTTTTCCACCGTTTATTCTAGATCCTTCTACTGTAAAACGTCCAGATTACTGGGAAATCTTAGATAATGTATAATTCTTTATATTTCTAGAGTCTCGTGACAATTAATTAACATTATCAAATTTCTAAGAAAAATACCTTTGTCCGAGTTTTATAAATATCTTTTAAATCATTTAATTTCCTTGTTTATATTATTTAACAAAAAATAAATGTGTTTGATAATTGAAACAAGTATTCAAATCAAACACTCAATTTTTACCAACCTTTTTTAATTTTTTCATTTATTATTGCCATTTTATTTTTTACATCTATCAAAACTATATAAACAGTTTAAATGCAAGAATTTTATTACATTATCTATATGTACATTTCAATTTTACACTGAATTTGTAATATACTATAAAACTACAATATTAAATCTTTTCACAATTCACTCTTTATTTTTTTTAATAGATGTTTATTTATTGTATGTGTATTGTGAGGTGGAATTTAGGCCTCCCTAATTTAGAAAGTATAATGTAGTAAATAATAAAATACACGCATGCAAAATGTAAGGAAATGTTGAGAAATTGGGTCCCATGATGATGGAAAACATCGTGGTTAAGGATCTTGCGGCTATGGCTTGGCCGGTTTACTCTAGGGCTTTTCCAGGACGTTGTAAATAAGCTTATGATAGATAACGTCGGTTCAATGGATATAACAATATATTAATTAAAATAAGAAAAAACTACACAAAATGTGATATATTCATTAAATTAAAGCACGAGAAAATTCCACAACGTAGATTCTGAAAAACATCGAGATAGTATTTTAAATTTTCATCTTAATATTCGACTAATATTTACCAAAAATGTGTATTTATTCGTGTATATCAGCTCCAGCAAAGCGTGATATTAACGCAAAGTATGTATTTATACGAGTATCCAGCAGCTCCAACGAAACATAATTAAGTTGTCTGACAAATAGAACCAGACTTACCGGAAAACTCCGGATAAACTCTGTAACACGTTACAAACAAACCGCATTTCATACTACTTGAAATAATCCAAATTTAACTTTGCTGTTACACTTTGTACAAATATAAATTATGTATTGTAACATGCCAAACTATGAAGGCATATTATGTCCATTATTGAGAATGAACATATTTTATTTTATTTTTGTTGATCTATTTATAACAATCCTTTATTTAATGTTTTACTCTAAAATATTTATTCAAATATATGTGAGATATAAAACCAAAGGCAGCAATATCCAAAATAATAAAAAAATATTTTGAATGCGGTCACCGAGGATTACTAATTTAAAGTGTACTGAATTTACTAGATATTATTCTTCCCCTATTTAGTTCTTACCACTTAATGACCACGCTCACATACTCACCAGACTCTAATCTCCACCTCACTCCTCACGCCGTCCTTTAGAGTTAAGTTTAGTATTAGTAACATTACTGAAGATGATGCGTTAGCATTGAAAACATTGAAATTAAACAAAGTTATCATTTTTTAATATATTTTTTATTTGTGATACATTTAAAACCCATGGTACCGTGTGTGGTGTGCACAAGGGTAGATTCGGGTGGCATCCAAGCCAAGCAATACCGGCAACATCGCTGGACTTCTATGTATGAGGAACCCTTAAGGGTTTTTTGTATTGTAAAAAACCAGCTGCACTAACCTCTCTTGGAGAAAAAATTAAAACGTCAGAAAACGGCATAATCGCACTGGATACTTTGGCAAACATTTAAGCAGTAGTTACCCGTAATCAAAAGTGCTTGACTAACGTAAAAGTCATAAATGACTTCATTTCATTTCATGACGTTTATAAAAATTTAATATGAGTTAACATTTTTCTTTTCTTTTTTTATATGTTTATTGATCCACTCTATGTGATGAGTCGACAGAATAAGTAAAGAACAAAACATAAGTACGTCTGTAATAAAAGTAGTGTTACAAGACTCGTAAACGAATTATGAAAAAAAATGGAAATAACATTTATGACGTGCAATTAAAAATAATAGGGTAACATTAACCGACCATTAAAAGCATTCAAATTTTTTCTTTGTGTTTCAAGTAATTATGTCAATTACTTATGGAAGTCGGAAATTCTTCTAAATTTTTCACGTCCGCATAATTACAGTTGTAATTGCAATTACTTGAAAAAATTACTTTAAAAATTTGAAAATATCTACGTTGAGAATTAAACAATTTGATATAAACATGTATATCTATGTGTGTGTGCGTGTTTGTGTGTGTGTGCATCCAGATTCCACTCGGAATCCATTTGTGTCCGTCGGTCTTCGTTGACTGAGTTTTGAAATGGTTTTGCCAATTTCGACGGACCACCAAAATCACAAACAAATCGATTTTTCAAAATAGAAATATTCTGAAATTTTGCTTTTTTTACCAATAGAGATTTTTTACAAAAAAGATTTATTATACACGGGAAAATTAAAGTTTTGCCTGACTGAATCGCCCGGTTTCATCTCTGCGTATTGTATTGACGAAGACCGACGATGAGGTCGCTTTAGCATAAATAATGCCAACCAGGCGGCGAACGTACTGGGCCAATATGGACGCTTTTGCGCTTAGAACAGCTCAGGATATGTGGTGGGTCCCTTCATTGATATTTGCTTTTGAAATATTTGCATCTGAATAAAATAAGGGTGGTTAGAATTTAAAAAAAAAAGTTTTTTTTATATATAAAATTGTGTTTGATGATTTCCGTTTATCTGAATATTATCTATCATTATTTAATAATTCTTCATTATTTATTGTTAATTAATCGTAAAAAGTGTATTGTGTAATTTTATAATATTCAAAATGTTCACAAAATATTCATACCATCTACTGCGGTCATTAATGATCTGTTGATGATCTGTTAGTTAAAAAATAAAAATAAAATTGAGATTCAAAAATTTTATGAATGGAAAATATATAGAAATATATTTATATCAATATATTTTAAGATCTTTAATATGCACACATATAAAAATAAAAACACATGTGTTTTTCAGTTCTACTCCTTTAATTTCCGTGAGACGCGTTTCACTTTATGTGGGTATTATCAAACTATTATTTTAAAGTCAACTACTTGTATTTATTTAAAAAGAATAGCTTAGTATATAATTTAAAGTACTTAATTAAGGTGATAAATGGTATATTGGGTATTTAATGTTTTGACACGATTCTTAGATACAATTCTGTTCAATATGGGAGAGAATAGCTAAATAATTTTATGATTATTCATAGGTTTTTTGTGATTTTTTTGTACGATTCTGGTTAATACTTATGTTTTTTGTCCGTGCCGGTTTTATTTTCATAGTCGCACACATAAAAAAATAAAAATAATTGTCGTATCTACGTGAAATTATGGACTTCCGCAAACTCAACTATGAAGCAATCAAATTTTATATGTTTTTTAGAGACTGAACCTTAAGAAACCACCCAGAAAGTTCATTTTAAATATTGTTGAAAGAATTTTTGAAATCAGATGAGTAGTTTCGGAGATTAAATCCTACATCCAAACTTACAAACTTTACGTGTTAATTAATAAAAAGATTAAACCTTATATTTTTGCACTAAAATCTGCCATTAGCTCGTATGTTAACAATTTCTGTAACCCCTGGCATTTAAAAGGTTAAAATAGACATTTCGCTTCAAACATTTTTCTGAATAAAAGTTATTGAATTTAAACGAAATACGTATTACGCCGTCTGGCCAAATTGAAAAATAACAAAACGAGATGTCGTTAAAAGAAATTGGATAACCTCCGTGCCCGCTCGTTCGTTAAGTGGCCTTTGAGAACGAACCCGCAATAAAACCAAGCCGTTCCTTGGGAAGAATCGGAGGAGTATAGCATCGAACTTTGATTGCAAAGCCGCAGATACCGTCTCCTTGAAATTGATAGGGATGCACACGAGGGCGGGCTTAGATTCAATACGCCAACGCCGCAGCGTCCAAAGGAATCTCAATATTGTGGTACGCAAATCAAAAATTTCCTTTCTCTTTTATTGCATAACCCCAGAAAAGCTTTTGCCATATTTCAATATCAAAATTTAAGTATTGGTTTTTTCATATAAGCTTGCGATTGAGTTAGTGTAGGTACCGTGCGTAATACGCGCATTGTTTCGTTGTGTTAAGTTTACGGATACGAGAGGGGCGTATCCGTAAACTTAACACAACGAAACGATGTGCGTATCACGCACTGTACCCACACTAACTCAATTGCAAGCTTATATGAAAAGACCTATAACTCTATAACGGTCCAGTATCGGTTTCATAATTTATAATAAAATCACGCGACGTGGCTGTGGGAGACAAATGAAACACTTAAATTTAATTAAAGTTTTATTTTTATAACCAAAAATCACTTGACACAAACTTAACTAGAACACTGATCTTAAATTCACAGTCGCGAAATGTATCTAGAGGATTTTTCAAACTTATTATCCATTTCGCACTTATTATCTCGATATATTATCTTGATACGAGGTTCGGTATACGGAATTTTCGTTTTCCTTAGTAAAATCTTTCAATCAAAATTTTCATCAATATTCACATTATCCCTTTTACAATATTTCCCAATAGATACCATTTTATTTTTAAGATAGAAATACCTATACTTACGTTACAATCATGTATTGGCCGCTTTATACAAAGCTTGCTGTAACCCGTCAAAAATGACGGTACTTTTACATGTCGGTTCCTAAATGATAAGCATTTATTTAGTTATAAAAATTAAAGTATAACTTTAAAAATAGAAAAAAAAGTTTTTATAAAAGAAGATATGGACGTTACAGAAAGTTACGGACAGACAAAAAATGAAATTATTTTTATTGGGATTTATTCAACAGATTTTCACTAAACCTTTGAATTTCAAAAAGCGCGTACACTTCGATTTTTAGATATACGATTAAACGAGACAAGTACCATAAAATAACTTACCTTGAATACAGATGAACGATAAGTGACATGAAATATCTCTACAACTTACTGAAAAATAGCATTGACTCCCCTGAAATTAAACTCCATACATAAAGTCCCCAGAGACGAACAATAGTACCACAACTTTTTCACTCGGTTCAGTGGAGAACAAACTACGGCGAAAGCTCCACAGTTAACCATATTCTTGATACATATAACATGGTTTTTGCAGTTCTCGACATGTTTTTTTTAAATTTTGAGCAGTTTACTTACTGTGTTAGGGGTAAACTTGCCGTGTGACATTTTCCCCTCACACATGCGCGCGGGCCTGCATACACACTGACACACGCCATCTTACTAACTATTGTCTACTTGAATTACTGTCTAACCAATACTTGTATTGTACTGACTCCTATAAATTAAGGTTTATTTTAATGGGCCACAAGCTCTGTCTAATTAATAATAATAATAATGTAAACTTTTATCAATGGCTGTAAGAAAACCTATTAACGAAAAATAAAATAAAAATATTGCCGCACCGTCAATCTTTACGTTTGACAGATACGCAAAAAACAAAAAGTTTACGCGTATGCCCTTTGTATTTTTTTTCTTACTAAGGTAACAAAGCCGTTAAAATGAGAATGAGATGGATTATACACGAGTGCCGGTGCTTTTTCCAATCTTCGAAGCGCTTCTGGAAGGCAATTTTCACCCACTTTATCACTTTTTCCTAATGTTTTGTCACTCCTACTTGTAAACGGCTAATACTTTTACATTTCACGAATTTCCTTTCCCCCTCTTCGCCAAGCATCTCGGTCAAGGGCCAACATACTATAACAAGACGGTAAAAGAGATGACGGACAGAATCTCTCGTAATATGTCGATGACTACAATAGGATCGTAAACACTAGAAAATAAAATAATCTTCTCGAGTTCGAAAGAAAAACGTATTGCGTATACAAGCGGGACCGACAGCTGCGCAATTTGAGTTTGTACTGACATTTCTATCGGTGTGATATCAGCCGTAGATGACAGCCGGGGTGACCAGTAGTGAGATAATCGGAGCGATAGATATTAAACGAAATAATCGAGCGGAGTACGTAACTAGCGTTGTAAATAAGTGCAAAATACAAGAATTATATAAAATGTTCTAGCAAGTGATAATTAAAGTGTTACCCAGCGATATAGATAAGAGATAAATTGCAAAATAGTAAGAATTTGAGACACGAGTTAAATTCAATTCGTGTCAAGTGAAATAATTAAACACTTATCAATAAATCGATACTTAATTTCCAGTATTTTCATTTGTCTCCCTATAGCCATATCTCCTGACAATACTTTATTCGGAACAGGAAGCTGGAGAATCTCCAGATTTGCTCTTATATCTCTCTCCATCTTTATCTGGGTCTGCCAAGAGGTCCCCATGATCTCCGAGAGAACGTTTTGTATTGGTGCGCTCATATATTTTTCATTTATTTTCCGAGGCTTTTTACTCCCTTTATATTAACTCGTGGCGTCTTCTTATCTTCTTATCTGATGAAAAAACTTTGGATCCATTTTAAACCCCTTTCCCGTGATCCAATCGAGCTGACACTTTGCAAGCAGACTCGTGGCGACGATCAAGAAGATCTTTCAAATTTTCGGTAAAAAAATTTAATAAATTTTTTGATTTTTCAAATTTTTAATGGTTTTTTCATACAATTTAGTAAGTTTTATGGAGATTCTGACGCATGTGGTAGACACGAAATCCGAAAATGAGAAAGGGAGTATTGTAAAAACTTGGTTTTTATGGGTTACTTTTTTTGAAAATCAATATCTCGCATGCACATTAAAGTTTATGGAGTATTATCATGTGGTAGATTGTAAATTTTTGATTTGAAGGACAGGAGTTTCGATTTAATATTTCAAAAGGGTAAAATCACTGCTGGATTATCTGAGATAGGTAAAAGCAAAGGCAGCAATACCCAAAAATTTTAAAAATATTTTAAATGCAGTCACCGTGAATCTATGTATTATGTATCTATCTATTTTGTGTAAATGTATATGTTTATATCCTATTAAATCTCGAATTCAGTATATTCTAAACTAGTAATCCTCGATAACTGCGTACATTTTTTTTAATTTGCTGCCTTTGCTTTTATACCCCACGTCTGTGGGGGGTCTATCAACTTAATTCCAAGATTATATTATTTTAAACGTATTATTTTACAGATTCTTGCCTAAATTATGTGTCGAAAATGTTCAAGCATTCTAATATCATTAGTATTCTAATATCTTTACAGTAACTAATATCGTCTATTAAAAATGTATTCGCTTCAATATAAGTCATATAAAATGATTAAGATTGCAAAAATTTGAAGAAGATTTTTTGTTAGATTTTTATCATTTCAATTAAAATTAATTTTTAATGTACGATTTAAGTTTATCTTCGTACATACATTGATACATAAGGTAAGTCGGAAATAGTGAAAAAAAAATGCGATCCTTAATGTCGACTCATAATTGGGGCGGGCTACTTATTTATTACTGTGGACTAGCTCTGTTACATTCTACATATATATAAAACTCGAGGGCTTGCTGTTTGTGTATTCTCTATCAAACTACATTCTTGATCAATCCAAGCCAAATTTTCCATAATTTTTCTTTAGAATCTTTACAAAACAAATTCTCTTTATCCCCTCCGTGATATTGTACTCAAACGATCAGATATTAAAGTGCATGGGAAATATTGAATGCAATCCATTCCAAATCTTTACAAAATTAAACTCTACGAAAATCTGCTATAAATATTGATACCTCTTTCCACCAGGGGTTTTCCGGGAGCACATTAAAGTGTGACATTTTCGTTAACATGTATTTTGAAAAAAAAAAACTAAATTTTAGATATATCTCATAATATTCCAATCACAGTTATTGTCATATAATTCATATTTTAATGTGATGTAAAATTCTGTCAAATAAATGATTAATTTTTTTTCAAAATACGCAGGGTTATTTGGGAAACATTAATAATCTCACATGTTTATATTCCTGCCTTGATTATGATGAGTCGAAAATATTCAAGCAACCATGAACAGATATTATACACCACATATTCATACAAGTGAAATAAAATGATAAAAATATTGTAACTGTTTTATTTGATTTGTATTAAAATGAATGAATTTTTCATATTCGGTATAGGTTACTGTAACGATAGTTTAACGTCTTACAGTAAATAATTCAGAAATATTGAAAAAAAATTATATCAGGTCATGGTTGCTTGATCATTTTCGACTAAGAATTAAGGCAGGAATATAGTCCTGTGAGATTATTAATGTTTTCTAAATAACCTTGTATACTTACATATTGTCATGCCTCACTGTGCTCACCGTACGCGCTTGCCTTCTACCCTTTGTTACCTTACTCCCTCCCCCACGATGTAAATGTATATTATAATATTAAATGCCATTCATTACAAATTTTGCACAGATTCTTTTTAGGATTCTACATAAATCATAGACATCCGCCACCGCCACCAAAACTTCACAGATAAACTTTCAAACTACACATTCAATATTTTTTATTGAATAAAAAATAACGAGCAGGAGCTCTTATTGAAATTAAAAGAAATTTAATAGCCAGAGCTATAATAGCGAAAATCTCACAAACCAGAACGCTGCTTGGGTTTTCTCCAATCAATTTCGAGCCCTGGTTTTACGGAAAGTCATGTAGTTTGTTTCCTTTGGTCTTCCCGAGATGTCGAAAAATTGCTTCCAATATTTACATAGTCTGTTAACCTAGGACCCAGATCAAAGCAACTAGGGTTTTCGCGAGCATTATTTGGGATCCAAAAAAAGAATTTATATAACAATAAAATATATCGGGTACGTTCTGTTTGAGGAACCTTTAGGAAAATATCCGGGAATATTTCGAATAAAGCAAATACTTTATCTGAAAAAAATGTATTTATTCAGCTTAATAAACGAGAGTCAATATCATTTTTATAAAATTAGAAATTTGTTTACTCATCTTTGTCGAAACGTTTTTATTTTTTAAAATAATTTCTTGACAGATTGCTCTATTAACCGTGTTATATATATGGGATACCATAAATAGAACGATGCTTTTGATATCGTCGTCAAATACATCGACATGATTGCTCAGTTTCTTTTATGAGTTGCACATTACGCATTAGGGTGTGCCTATTCATTACATCCGTCCTGAATTTAGGGACATGGAATAATGCATAACCTCAAATGTGCAAATAATTATTTGGTATGAATAGGCAGTATTTCTCTGACAAATTCAGAGAGTCGTTGGTGTTTTTTATGATTTAGATCCTTAAAATTACTGAGCGTTCCTCTCTTCGCAACTTATTGATTATCTTTACTGTCAGCTATTGTCAATTCGCTGCCAGAAGATAACTTTGCCATAATCTTCTCAATGAATTTTGTTCAATAATCAAAAGGCGAAATTATTGCATTTATGTGACGTTAAGTATCAAAATGTGATATCTCCATTTTCATAGTTTCGAGATAATCGTTAAAAAGGTGGCCAAATATTTCACTATTTCCAATTTATTTTTACAATTCAAAATGCTTTAAATTCATAAGGATATTTTATGTTTGGATTTCATACATAGGCTTAACATAAATTTTATATTTTATGAAACCGCCTAATATACAATAACTCATTTTGACTAAATATGGAGATATTATATTTTGATATCTAACATCACATATATAATTGAAATGCATATTAGGTTAGGTTAGGCTAAGCAAAAGTGTAGTTTGTGCCTTAAGCATAGTTATATAAAATCTTTATTTTGTAGAGTAGTTACTTATATCTAATATTGCACTTTTGCTTTTTTTATTAAGAAAACAAAATATTAGAAACCCGAGGGGTCTATGAAAATTTCATTTTCATGTACGCATATCAAAAATTGGATAATGAAAGGAAATTTATATGAAATTATATTCTTATTTGTAATAAGTTTGTCACTTCTTTTTTAGGTTAGTTGTCTATATCTGTGTATGTCTCAGTATGTTAATAAGGCAGAATGTGCAAAAAGCATACGCCCCGTCCCCCGTTGCATGTTTTGAAACCTTCCGGAAAGTTCTGGATACATTGATTTCTTTTTTTATCGATATAATAATATCTTGCAAAATTATTGTAGGTACTATACATGAAGAAGAAAAGAAATTTGATAATGTTTCCATTAAATTTTATCAAAAATAGCAAAATCACTATTTTGCTATTTATAACAATTAAAACGTTATCGATGCAGACGCATCATCTTCAGTAATATTACTAAAAGCATATTTAAAACTAAAAGACGACATGAGGAGTGGGGGAGATTAGATTCGTGTAGATGTAGGGGCTTGGTCGCTTAACGCAGAAGAGTGGACGTAATAGCAGGTGTTTGAATATTTATGGCATCTGATACCATAATACATAAACCACCAATCTAGGTCACACACAGACACAAACGTGGCAAGTATGCCGCGTAAACAAAACCGAGGTACAACAGGGTACACGAGTCATACAGGTCACCTCATCGTCAGCATACACCCACAGCTAGACTTCAGGAGTGTTCTTTGTTCGCAAAACATATAAAAAATAGCCAGTGTATACGGGCATGTCAGTCTCTCAGCGACCCCCGGCCTAGGCCGGAGGCCCTGGTCCGTCGAGAATCTATCATTGTCTTTACTATCGTAATTACGTATAACTTGTAATTATTTTATCGACCGAATTTCACGAGTTTGGAGAATTCCCGTCACACGAAGAGCGCTGACCTTAAAAATCAACCTTCTCCACCACAAATTGGTGACTACCGACGCTTACCTTCATCCAACCTCCAAAAATTAATTACATTTTTGTTACAATCTTGTTATTTTATTAATTCATGTTTATTAATTCTAGGCCATCACTGTTGTTTTAATTAAATCTTAAAATGTTATTACTTGCTGTATTAAAGTTTTTCAGTATCTTGATGAATCTACATTTGCAAATATAAATACCTGAATCTCGCAATGTTTCTAATGTCAAATGTCAAGAGGCAGACGCTCGCATTTGATTAGCCTACAGAGCGTAACCACCCGCCGCGATGTCAGACGATGCAACTAGAAATGGCTCGCGGCGACCCTATGTAGTGGTCCAAGTACAACTGTATATATTTCAGTAACCGCATATTTTGTCCAAACAAATTTACTTAGTTTAAACTCTGTGAAATCTGTGATAATGGCGCGGAATACTCTTTCTCTCTGAGACTCCATTTTGATGTGTACACAAACGAAATTAAAAATAATTACGGTAACTCAACTCAACCGTATCGTTTTTGATTAAACACAAGATCGTCGGAAAATAAGTATGTGTATAAAAAAGGCAAATTTAGCATTTATTATATAGGGTTATTTTCACGAATTAAAAATATAATTTTATCCGTTTACTTAATTATTATAAAACCAGCTCTGCACCCGTGAAAAATCACGGAACTTTATTCAAGTATTGTTTATTTATTTACTATACACAATAATTATACATAATAAAACGCCTGTCGAACGTAAGTGGCGTAAATTAATGGTTTGCATCTTAGCTAAGCCCTTACAATGTAAGGTATGTGTAGTATATTTTTGACGGATAAGCGATGGTGGCTGTGTCAGTTAGTTGCCGCGTTGCCGTCCGCTTGTTCGATGTTCGAGTCAATCTCCAGCCGTGTAATTTTTATTTAGCCATGAATTCTATATTATAACTTTTTATATTATGAATTTTCTTAAGCTTCTGTTTTGTATATACTTGCTTTCAGGGGCGTGCAGTGGGAACATCGCAGCCTGACTTTTGTGTAACCAATTATTTGGAAAAAAAATCGGAATACAAGATATATTTCGTAGTATTTCTATCACAATTGTTATCACACCATTCATATTTTGATACACCATAGTTATCTGTCGCATAAATATTTAATTTCTATTTTTTTCCAAAAAATACGTTTACAAAAAAGTCATGTTTCAATGTTCCCACTGCACGCGCCTGCTTGCTTTTTACTTTATAATATATTTACTTTATATATTTGTATTTTTTTTTTTTTTTTTTTTTTAATTTTTTTTTTTTAAAAAATAGAGATGTGAACACGGAATACGTGTCACATCAATATTCTTACTATTTTCAAACTAAGCTAAACGCTTGTGCTATGAAAATAGGACTAACTTGCTAGTCTGGAGTGAGGTTCGAACCCGCAACCTTTGGATCACGAGGCCAGTGTCCTAACCACAAGACCAACAAGCTACTCTTTTGTATTTAAAGTATTCATTTCCACTTTTTGTCATTATTATTTTTATATGTTATTATTTTTTTCTTTAAATTATCCCTTATATAAATGTACACTTTATCATTTTGTTTATAAAAGGCCTGAAGAGCGTTAGTAAATAAATAAATAAAAATAAAAAATTACATTAGCTTAGACACGCATCTTTTTGAGATACGAGATCGTCCATTCAGGGGTTTTCTACTCGTCAGCGGTATCAAAATCAGCTACCATACTCTTAAAATAATCGCTTTCAATAACAGAATTTAATTAAAAATTATTAAAGGAAGTTTTTCGCTTCTGTTAAATCTTTATTTTGTGAGGTTTGTTGTTTTGTCAGGATGGTATTAAAATTAAGCTAGATTGTTTATCCTTATAAAAGGAAAGTCAACATAACGGCACGAAAATCATTTTTTGTTGTTTAGTTACGTAAAGGTAAAGCTAATAATTTATAATTATGTAGAGTTCATCGGGACATTTCTATGGTAGAGAAGATAATATCTTATATAATTTCTTCCTTTTCTAACAAAACATAATATATAGGTTAGCAATATTATTTCAATCAATTTACCGGGTGTAAGATAGACTAATGTTTTTGATTGAGAATTACACGTACTTTCTTGCATATATCTACTTGATACCATCATAGTAAGCTTTCTTCCTTCTTCTTCTTCTTCCTCAGCTTTTTTCCCTCCACTGCTGGATGTAGGCCTTGTAACGTATTTACCTGTACACCTAAGCTAAATACCTAACTATAAAGTTTAATAATGTAAGTTTTACGAAAAGCCCAAAGCTTGAGACTTTAAGCTACCGAATTGAGCTTTATTACAGCTTTTGGGACTTTTAAGCACACACTTTATGCTTTAAGCTACTAGATGAAAACTTAAGTTGAACTTAGAACTTCGGAAGTATATTTACATGAAAGCTAATATTTTATTTATTTTTTTTTTGTTAAGAATTTATATTTTCAAAATTGGCCAGTCGTGATCTATCTAGTGGTTAGGAAAATTCCTCCTCCGTTGTGTCCGTAGCTATCCAAAATTCTTTTGATATGTGGTGAGATTCGTATTCTTATTAACGCGACTAGACTAATATAGATCGAATTCTTACCTAACTATGGAAATAACAAACGCACGTAACTAATCCGTACTCGTCCTTCTAGAAACCGCTCTAGAACTCTACAGTTTCGCCTATATGAGAGATAGCCGATATCGTCCACGTCCGGAGTTGGCCTAAAAGCCAATTATATGCGGCGTAGCCTAGGAATAAACGCTAGTAGCAAAACTCCCTTACATTGAACCGCCATAACTATAATACCATCGGGGTTAAAATACTGTAATATAAAACAATACAATCGTTGCCAAGTTAACGGCATACGCTAAAGATTCCGCCCGCATTGATTATCAACATCTCATAATAGCAGCTTAGAACAGTGTCAGCACAACCACATGCGGCACCCATTTATGACAGATTTACAAGATATAATAGCATACGTTATATTCAAAACACAAGTAAGAAACCTACCGATAGCGCGTCTCACGTTGTCCAATCTGCTCAATCTGTTCATAGTACATAGTAGGGGAAGACAAACATATATATATTCACAACAACTAGGCGCAACAGAGGCTCAGGGCAAGCTTTGTCTGACATTATCGCAGCCCGAGATTCTAAGGGAATGGAAGATACAGATTTGTAAGTGAAATTTAAGAAGTGTCTAACCACTTCTGTTCAAACGTGGATTTTAGATGCCCCCCCCCCCCCTGTAGGGGGGAGGGGGATGCGGCCCCAGAGCATCGCCGCATCCGGTGGTTAACTCCTGTTTAGACATAACCTCCCACACTAAGCTGCAGACCAAGATCAAGCCGAGACTCTATTGCTCCTGCTGGAATCCCCCGAAGTCCTCGCTTCCCGGCGACAAACATATCAGGAAGAAATCCCGCGTCTGATATTAAGGTTTGTATATTGTCCCGCGGGGCAGTCAAATTGACTGGTGTATATGATGAGGATCCCACGTTGCGGCTACATGAGCCGGATTATTATGATGTTTACTGCTGATTAAAGGGCTGAATGAACTAACTGGGTGACTGGAAAAGACTCTCCCTTGAGCGCGTCAGTCAGAGCCATGTTAGCATCGCCAAATATAGTTGATGTGATTGATCCCACGGTGTAGTCTTATTGACTAGAGATATTAAATGATGGTAAAACAGCATGATTATTACAGTTGATTGTGAAGTTCCTGATATGTTTCTCGCTGGCCGGGAAGGGAGAACCCCGAAGGTCTCTGTATACAGCAAGTTAGAAAAGGTGGTGACTGATGAGAATGATGGTGTTAGTAATGCCATCGCGCGCCTGAATGCGGTCCCGATCATAAAAATTGATTGTTAAACTGCTAACAGATCTCGTTCATTAAAGCGGCCCCGAGCATAAGTATTGACTGTCGAACTGCTACCTGCATCTTATAATTTCTCGTTCATGAGGAACGTCCTATCTCGTCCTTGAGTACGGAGTTATTACATTCACATACATTCATAACCAGAGCCCGAGCTCGTCGAGCCAAGGGGAGTGAAAGAACGTAGGGGCTTCTTCCCTCCGGCTGTGTTTGAGGCACGACGCTCTGGTCCGATTCGAAATGCTTCACCTTTGCTTGACTGAACACATTTTAACTGTGTGGAGGCTTTGCGCAATTCTACTTAGACCCACCCAGAGTGTCCCCGCAGTCCCGTTCATCCCCTGGATCGAGAACACGCACCCCGTCATTTGATCCCAGTTACATACAACTATCTGTATCGCGAGTGTATCTCTTTCTTCAATCCCCTTCATTTGCTTCTCATAGTTGCTCGTCCATGCGGAACGCCCTGTCTCGTACGTTGATGAGGTCCCGAACGAAGGTTTCGATTGAGGTACGGCTACCTGAGTCCTTTAGCTGACATTCATGAACATTCACATCCGGAATTCGAGCTCGTCGGGCCAAGGGAGTGAAAGAACGTAGGGGCTTCTTCCCTCCGGCTGTGTTTGAGGCACGACGCTCTGGTCCGATTCGAAATGCTTCACCTTTGCTTGACTGAACACATTTTAACTGTGTGGAGGCTTTGCGCAATTCTACTTAGACCCACCCAGAGTGTCTCCGCAGTCCCGTTCATCCCCTGGACCGAGAACACGCACCCCGTCATTTGATCCCAGTTACATACAACTACCTGTATCGCGAGTGTATCTCATTCTTCAATCCCCTTCACTATTCCATTTATACAACAATCACGTGACTAACCTCGAGAGTCTAGCACCGGTAATAAGATCTCATTATGCTACGTTGGAAGTTAACATTGCATAACCGGACGGAAATGCCTATTTCCCGCGATCATATTCAATTTGTAAAACGCAATAATATGTATTTATATATGTTAGTAAAACGTTTGAAATGCAGAATGCACGTATGATGACCTCGCTTCTATCCTAAAGATAATTAAGATATAATCCCGACGTTACGTCCCGACATCAGTACTAATTTGTTTCCGCGTCCGTTACCGTCGAACTCTGAACCCACGTAATGAAATGAATAGTGACCATGAGACAATGACAAATTATATAGCACGAACATTCCATTTGATACACATAAGAAAACATCAGGAATAAATAATATCAAAGGTTCTTATCTTAGTTCTGTAGTTGGTCTGCTTCTGAGATGGCATCCTGATCCGAAGTAATATAACTCTCCAAAATTGAGCAATTACCAGCGCCTGTGTAGCCCTTCATTTCCCTTGTATATATATTTTAATATCAGCGCCTGTAAAACTGTATTAGATCCTAGAAACAAGAAAACTATTCCCTCTACGCCGAGCACATACAGAACATAAACCCCTTCAATCTAGTTCATCCACGGTTATGCAAAAAGCGAAAGAATAGTAATAGTAAAAGGTCCTTAACTGACAGAAGTTGAAGTTCTCTGCAAACTGCCCATATCTTCTAGTGGCGCCTGTGTATTCCAATAACAACTTTCCAGTCATGTATTTAACATAACGTCCTCCTTGTGTGTATGTGTGCTGCAATATCTGTCATCCAGTTAGTGATTCCCAAAATAGTGTTTTCCTTGTATATATATATATATATATTTCAATATCAGCACCTGTAAAACTGTATTAGATCCTAGAAACAAGAAAACTATTCCCTCTACGCCGAGCACATACAGGACATAAACCCCTTAAAACTAGTTCATCTACGCCGTACAATGATATCACATGCAGACATGACCAATATAATTACAAATATGCTTGCGTCCCGCCGACTGGACGCCTGTGTTTTCCAATAACAACTTTCCAGTCATGTATTTAACATAACGTCCTCCTTGTGTGTATGTGTGCTTCAATATCTTCCATCCAGTTAATGGTTCCCAAAATAGTGTTTTCCTTGTATATATATTTCAATATCAGCACCTGTAAACCTGTATAGGATCCTAGAAACAAGAAGACTATTCCCTCTACGCCGAGCACATGCAGAACATAAGCCCTTTCAAACTAGTTCATCTACGCCGTATAGTGATATCACAAGCAGACAAACAATACAATTACAAGTATGCTTGCGTTCTCCCCCACCTTGGTGGAAATATTCGCATTCGTATTCACCGAATAGTAGGCCTGATATTCGTATTCATGAAGGTAGTATTCGTTGCATCAAGGTTATTATATTTACAAGTATGTTCAAGTTCCCCCACCTTGGTGGAAATATTCGCATTCGTATTCACCGAATAGTAGGCCTGATATTCGTATTCATGAAGGTAGTATTCGTTGCATCACTCTCGATAATAAAATCATATAGATAAATAATTACGGTAACTCATAAAATATATGATATTACTTATATTAAACGAACAAAACAAAACAATCTGTCATATTAGTAAATAACGTGATCACGGAAGACCGAAGGTTAACTACCCCTGAACACACCGCGAACTGCCCACAATAGTGAATAATGTTCTAGAAAACATTTCAAATATCTAATATTGAATGAATAAAACAATGTCATATGAAAAACTATCACGGTTACGGAAGACCGAAGGTTAACTACCCCTGATCAAACCGCGAACTGCCCACAATAATGGAAAATGTTGTAGAAACATTTCAAATATCTAATGTTGAATGAATAAAACAATGTGACTATGAATAACCATCGCAATTAAGGAATATATACAATTCGAAACACGTCTTTATAAGAACTTGATAGGAACAAATCGTGTTTTCAACGGTTGCCTAATGATACGCAATACAAACATGTAACGAGTTCAAATAAACCACACATTCATGTTTTAATAAAATAAATATAAAATCCAGATGCATTTTTAAAATATATTGTTTGTAGGAAATTCCTCGCACGATTTGAATTTATAACACACTGACAATCGTGATATCAAAACCCCATAAATACTCCGATCCCAATTATTTCCAAACAATACAAATCATATAGAAATCCGTGTATTCAATCGCCAGTATAGATAACAAAGCATTCTTTAGCATAATAATACATCCGCCCTGAAGAACCTCTCGCACATTCCGAACCTCGCGACATTGAATATGCATAATTATACTGAATTTTAAAACCCACAAACAAACACGAAACACATTCGTCAGTAAAGTATTCCATTTTAAAGCCTTTATATCTTTGGTAATATATGAATATCGAATTTAAATGATTTTTCATATGAACAGCGACAGAATTATATATTTCATAAGCGTTATGCAATAATTCACAGTCGCCACATTACGATTTCTAGTACATTAAATCCGAAGCGCGTATAGTAATAATTATCACTAGGCCCAAAATACGTAACAAAACAACCCACAACATGTTTTAATAATTGTTACGATCCAGAAAGTTCTAAATTGAATACACGAAAAAGGCAATAGAAATAAATAATATTGAAAATGCTTAGCTGTTCACTGTTCCAATTCTCTTTGAATTATTATCAACCTCTGGCTTTTTCCTCGATCCAGCCAAATTATCTTCCTTACTGACTCTCCTCGACAAAGCCTCCGCCGACCTTCAAGCTGAAAACTCAAGTGCCGCTTTCTAATTTGTAACGCCTAAAAATAGTCCCTATCTCGCGCCATCTTTGATTCCAACTCGCGTGTAAAAGTCAAAGTCTAACTCTAAAGACGCGTTTCATTGGTCAGATTCGGTGCTAACGCCCGCGTCTGTGATTGGACATCTCGTTAAACAAAATAACATAAAGCCTGCTTTACACGCCCGCGTGCAGAGATAATAAAGCTCGTCCGCATCTACCTATCCGGCAAATATTTAATTATAGAGTATTTAACGGTTTGTGAAGCTTCTCTTTATTATAAACTTTAGCAGATAGATATTTTCGTATAATTTTTCAGCAATGTCTATTTGAATAGGCCAATATCGTTACAGCTTCCCCCTGGGGCGGCGCGGTACGATCGCATGAGCAGGAACGCGTCGCCACAAACATAGGTAGCTATTAGACCCCTTCGTTCCTTCGTTTGGCATCATTTGGTATACCCTTAGAAACTTCATCCGCGAACCAGGTGTTGCAAGTAGCTATGGTAAGACGTATTAGCTAAATTGACTAAGTCCTACGCGCAGGCATGTTAGAAAGTTAATAAGAAACCAAAGATCCGTATCTACATCATTTAAACAGCAAGTAAGGCTCAAATACCCACAATTAATCGAAAGTAACTTGAACGCCTCATACGATCGCGCCCGTTATTCAACTAGATCTTAAAATCTTCAACATTGTATAAGCAATCCTGCTTATAGCTATGCTTCCCCCGTTCTGAAAGAATTTGATTTCATGTTAGAATTTCGTCCCCATGTAAGTGTTCATCAACACGTTATACCATTGTACACCCTTCCCCCATCCAAAATTGGTCCGTTTTATCCACACTTCCTTTCTCAAAACGCGTTCGCCGCAAGTTATTAAAATAGCACGCCTTACTACAATAATCTACTCCCCGTAATAAAGAAGTAGTTTAGCAATCCCGACGATCCCAAACGCACGTGTTCACGCAGTGATGAAGACGCCTTGTTCCCAACTACAACTGTTTTTTTTTTTTTCTAAAAGTGTTCGGTTAATATAAATATTAGAAATCGAAAGAAAAGGTGACCGCATCTATTTTACTCAACTGATTGGGAAGATCCGAATTCCTATTATCAATCGAACGTCCCATCGCTGTGCCTGTCAATCACTCGACCCCATTCCGCTTTCAACAGATCAAAAGAGACACCACTTCCCCCGCTCCGTCACTCCTCGTTTCCCTTTATAGATGGTACATCCCTAGTGCTCACCAGCTCGTTACATTGTAGCACTTCCCCCGGCGCATACTTCCCCTAACACCTTCTGACTAGCACCAATACCCGAATATACACGACGACAAGGACACTATACAAACAAATTCGAACGCGAACCGCGATAAGTTTTTAAAATTCCAGAATTGTGTTAAACTATGATTTTGATGTTCATCTTATTCGGGTGAGCCAAACAACCGGATTCCTAGTATATAGAACCACACATTGATCTCAATATCCCCTTGTACACGGGTACTTAAAATGATGATGATGCTTCGCTATTACCCCCTTCCCCAAAGCTATATGTGGCACGCATCCAAAATCTTCCAAAGATTAGTTTGTAAAATCGTATCCCCCTATAATAACTGCAGATCGCGTATCAACAAAAGGTATATTCCTATTATGATTGTTCTCAACTAACTACACGACTAACTCTCAAAGGAGATATCTAAAGACGATGCACATCCATTAAAGAAGCGCGCCACGTACCCTATTGTTGAAAAAAGTAATCGACAATTTGAATCTACATTACACTATTGTTCCCATAGTGAACACGCACCCGCATCTCCCCTCTCTGTTGATAAAATACCAAAACTGCTGGCACTACACTTGTACGAACCTAATACCCTTCCCCCTGTCTATAAGACTCTATTCCCATGTCCAATCAACCGAACATCCGCTATCCGCCAGAAAATATGTAAGTCCAAAGCTAGCTCACATAACCGTCCTGCAGATTATAACGCTTCGCCTTTCACCACGTTGACAGGATTATCCGAATTCCGACTATTCGCAAAATAATTCAATGTACTTGACCCGATGCGTAAGCGTCGAAGAAACGGTTCTTATATGAAGTACATCGCGATATCATCAACCTCAATAGACATATATATCGTAACCTTACTCCAGGTCTAAACCTTTTACAGCTCTCTCTAAACGTCCTGCTTATAATTCTTATGTAATCACTAATCTAGGAATTGTAAAAGACGCTTGACGATACCGTTTCGAAAGCATGGGCTAATGTTACTACTCCCTAAAGAAACAAAGATTTTTCGCGAGGCAAAAGAAAACGAAGAAGGGTGACAAATACATACATACAAACACACACGCATGTACATGTGTACATGCATACATGCGGTTACAACTTCACAACATGCATGCATCGAATATAAGTCCATAATATACATCATGAAATAACCAAGATTGTAAATTGCAGATCGTAAATCGTAAATCGTAAATCTTAAATCGTAAATCGTAAATCGTAAATCGTAAATCGTAAATCGTAAATCGTAAATCGTAAATCGTAAATCGTAAATCGTAAATCGTAAATCGTAAATCGTAAATCGTAAATCGTAAATCGTAAATCGTAAATCGTAATTCGTAAATTTTAAATTGAAGTTCAGCTGAAGTCGAGCCGAAGTTGAAGTTGAAACTAAAAATGATCAAACATGCCAAAGATAGGTATAACGAAGGAGAATGAAGTGATTCAAATCATAACCGCCTGTAAAACTAAAGGCGACGAAGGAGCCGGAACCGATCTCTCTATACCGTGTCAAACATTATTTGGAACTAGTTCTAAACCGGAAAGGAATCCAACTTTCGAAATGTAACATGTCCAAAAGATTTTATCTGTCCTGAACTACAACCGCATATTCCTACTATGATTGCAACCCGTGACAAAATGAACTCTAGTACCCCACCTGTGTTGTGAACCTTATGCATACGCGCAGTACATCTCCTATTATATAGAATCAACCTATTGTCTCCAATATTCTACGTATACTGTAATGACTGCCACACTTTATTGTTGGTGTCATATGATGAAGAAGAGGAAGAAGTAGCTGCAAAGTAGTGGATGACAACAGAAGAAGAAGAAAATGAATTCATTGAAAGGCATAAGATAAGGAAAAAAGTCACAACCGAGTGTAGCAGTAGATAAGAACGAAGAAGAAGAAGCCGAAAGATATAAAATTAAAAGAAGACGTGAATGCAGCAGTAGGTAAAGAACAAAAGAAGACGAAAAAAAGACGTAGAAAACAATCGAAAATTATACGATAAACGGAAGAAGACGACATGAATGTAGTTATAGGAAAGAAGAATAAGAAGAAGAAGAAGAAGAAGATGAAGAGAAGATGAAGAAAACCAGTTGATAAGTATAAGACAAACGGATGAAGACGAAATGAATGCAGTTATAGGAAAAGAAGAAGAAGAAGTAGAGAAGCAAATAGGAAAGAAGAAAGAAGAGAATATGAAAAGAAGAAGAAGAAAGAAGAGAGAAAAAGAAGAAAAGAAGAAGAGGAACAAAATAATGTAATAGGAAAAGAAGAAGAAGAAGAAGAAAGTGGAGAAGCAATCGAAAGATATACCATAAGACGAAGAAGCAGTTGCAACGCATTGTAATAATTGCTATTTATAGAAGAGAAGGCGTTTGAAAAGTAAAGCATAAACGGTATGTATTCAAAGAAGAAGAAGATTAGAGTGAACATAACCAATTAAAACCCTTTGTATCGAAGAAGAAGAAGACGCTGTTGAAGTCAATATAAATAAATGGGGAAAGAAAATATGTATATAACCGTTAGCATATACGAACAAGAAGAAGACGAAGAAGAAGAAGAGGAAGAAAAGGGTAGGAACAACCTCTTCGATAATTGTAGAACGTAAAAGTATATATAACTATTATCCGCCTCAATTAACTTTCCCGCTAACCCTCAAGTATGGTATCTAAAGACGACACGTGTTTGTAGAAGAAGTGGATCCAGATGTCAAGATAAGTTTCCCACAACTATTCCTTACTAACCTGTCTTCCCCCCAGGTTGTTAAGCGTTTGCCAAATAATCAAGCGCGATTCCTCCGTATAGTGTAGTCATCACCAACACTGATATCCACATAAGATGTATGTGTGTAACTGAATCAAGAGTTCCTAACATATAATTCGGCTTGCTATACGACTGGAATCTATTCAAAATCCAAACGACTAATCTTCCTACCCTAATCTAAAAGTAATGGTCACGACGACGCATGTAGGTGAATGAAGCTAATGATGATGCTATTACTATATAAAAAGGTTTTTTTTTTTTCAAAGTCCTCCTGGAAAAATTTATTTCCAAAAGAAACTCAAATAATTATTTCGTGCAAAAATGAGAGTCTGTGTTCATATTACGAACAAGTTTATTAATCTTGCATACTTAGCGTCCATAGATCAATAAGTATAAACAAATAAATCAATTTACATAACTAGAACCGTATATAAATGTGTATAACAATTAAGAACATATTTAGATAATTAGAATAATTAAGAACCATAATAAATCAATGAAGGAAATTATTTTTTTTTTCAATTAATTCAGCAACATTGTAGATTGACATTTTATCTTTTAGCGACAATTGTAGTATAACACCTTGACGGTACAAAGTCACTCCCGAACTAAAACAACAACGCCCTTGAAAACGCGCGGACCTGTGTGAGTCTCTATACATATACTCCGGCCGACCCACTAACACACGCGTGCCGATGGTTACCGTCGACGCAGAACAAATGCGCAGTCCGATCAAATGCGTACAAAATCGAGTCACGTGATATCGTCGAGCGCAGAACGCTAAGGCAAAACATCGCACCATCTGTTGTATTTCTTCAAACTAAACTCTAACCTAGCCCAGAAGGTTTGCGAATCTTCCAACAGGTGGCACTGTTCCAGTGACCCAGTGTTAAAACCTGTTTATTATATAACACATAAAAGTTCGTTGCCCTTTCTTATGTAACTCCCAAGAGCAATGACCGCATGATTTATAATTAGGTCATTATTTCAAGTTCAACCAAGCAGATGTTTTTACAAGGACGATGAAAGTACTATTTTAGCGAATCAAAGAATTAGTTTAAGATATTTATTACGTGTCTTTCGCGCGCGTATTTCATTTTAGATTATCGGCTTGGTCGTAAAGTGTTCAAGCATATCGTTATTCGAGATAACGGTTAACATTAATGTTTAACATATAATTTTTTTTTTTTTTTTTGTTTTCGCGCAGACATTTTAATTGCTTCCTAAGGCTCGTGTGAAGGTACACCTATACGTAAAATGTTCAAGCGAATCTAAAATAAAGGTTATGTCACCGAAAATTTTTTTCACATCTATTATAACAATATGAATACGGCTTTTCGACTGGCTTTGGGACGTTACTCTCCTGTTTTTGAATTAATACGTGACTTATATAGACCGTGCGAACACTAAATGATTTTTGATAGAGCGCGCGTAAAGACATACTTATGCGTGGAAAGAAAAATGCCATTATAATTAAAACTATTTTTTTTCTTTTTACAATATTAACTAATCTAATAAAATGAATACGAATCTCACTCTTGAAACATATCTCCTGGTCTAACGGGACCACTGTAACGTTTCCACCTGTACACCTAAGCTAAATACCTAACTATAAAGTTTAATAATGTAAGTTTTACGAAAAGCCCAAAGCTTGAGACTTTAAGCTACCGAATTGAGCTTTATTACAGCTTTTGGGACTTTTAAGCACACACTTTATGCTTTAAGCTACTAGATGAAAACTTAAGTTGAACTTAGAACTTCGGAAGTATATTTACATGAAAGCTAATATTTTATTTATTTTTTTTTGTTAAGAATTTATATTTTCAAAATTGGCCAGTCGTGATCTATCTAGTGGTTAGGAAAATTCCTCCTCCGTTGTGTCCGTAGCTATCCAAAATTCTTTTGATACGTGGTGAGATTCGTATTCTTATTAACGCGACTAGACTAATATAGATCGAATTCTTACCTAACTATGGAAATAACAAACGCACGTAACTAATCCGTACTCGTCCTTCTAGAAACCGCTCTAGAATTCTACAGTTTCGCCTATATGAGAGATAGCCGATATCGTCCACGTCCGGAGTTGGCCTAAAAGCCAATTATATGCGGCGTAGCCTAGGAATAAACGCTAGTAGCAAAACTCCCTTACATTGAACCGCCATAACTATAATACCATCGGGGTTAAAATACTGTAATATAAAACAATACAATCGTTGCCAAGTTAACGGCATACGCTAAAGATTCCGCCCGCATTGATTATCAACATCTCATAATAGCAGCTTAGAACAGTGTCAGCACAACCACATGCGGCACCCATTTATGACAGATTTACAAGATATAATAGCATACGTTATATTCAAAACACAAGTAAGAAACCTACCGATAGCGCGTCTCACGTTGTCCAATCTGCTCAATCTGTTCATAGTACATAGTAGGGGAAGACAAACATATATATATTCACAACAACTAGGCGCAACAGAGGCTCAGGGCAAGCTTTGTCTGACATTATCACAGCCCGAGATTCTAAGGGAATGGAAGATACAGATTTGTAAGTGAAATTTAAGAAGTGTCTAACCACTTCTGTTCAAACGTGGATTCTAGATGCCCCCCCCCCCCTGTAGGGGGGAGGGGGATGCGGCCCCAGAGCATCGCCGCATCCGGTGGTTAACTCCTGTTTAGACATAACCTCCCACACTAAGCTGCAGACCAAGATCAAGCCGAGACTCTATTGCTCCTGCTGGAATCCCTCGAAGTCCTCGCTTCCCGGCGACAAACATATCAGGAAGAAATCCCGCGTCTGATATTAAGGTTTGTATATTATCCCGCGGGGCAGTCAAATTGACTGGTGTATATGATGAGGATCCCACGTTGCGGCTACATGAGCCGGATTATTATGATGTTTACTGCTGATTAAAGGGCTGAATGAACTAACTGGGTGACTGGAAAAGACTCTCCCTTGAGCGCGTCAGTCAGAGCCATGTTAGCATCGCCAAATATAGTTGATGTGATTGATCCCACGGTGTAGTCTTATTGACTAGAGATATTAAATGATGGTAAAACAGCATGATTATTACGGTTGATTGTGTAGTTCCTGATATGTTTCTCGCTGGCCGGGAAGAGAGAACCCCGAAGGTCTCTGTATACAGCAAGTTAGAAAAGGTGGTGACTGATGAGAATGATGGTGTTAGTAATGCCATCGCGCGCCTGAATGCGGTCCCGATCATAAAAATTGATTGTTAAACTGCTAACAGATCTCGTTCATTAAAGCGGCCCCGAGCATAAGTATTGACTGTCGAACTGCTACCTGCATCTTATAATTTCTCGTTCATGAGGAACGTCCTATCTCGTCCTTGAGTACGGAGTTATTACATTCACATACATTCATAACCAGAGCCCGAGCTCGTCGAGCCAAGGGGAGTGAAAGAACGTAGGGGCTTCTTCCCTCCGGCTGTGTTTGAGGCACGACGCTCTGGTCCGATTCGAAATGCTTCACCTTTGCTTGACTGAACACATTTTAACTGTGTGGAGGCTTTGCGCAATTCTACTTAGACCCACCCAGAGTGTCCCCGCAGTCCCGTTCATCCCCTGGATCAAGAACACGCACCCCGTCATTTGATCCCAGTTACATACAACTATCTGTATCGCGAGTGTATCTCTTTCTTCAATCCCCTTCATTTGCTTCTCATAGTTGCTCGTCCATGCGGAACGCCCTGTCTCGTACGTTGATGAGGTCCCGAACGAAGGTTTCGATTGAGGTACGGCTACCTGAGTCTTTTAGCTGACATTCATGAACATTCATATCCGGAATTCGAGCTCGTCGGGCCAAGGGAGTGAAAGAACGTAGGGGCTTCTTCCCTCCGGCTGTGTTTGAGGCACGACGCTCTGGTCCGATTCGAAATGCTTCACCTTTGCTTGACTGAACACATTTTAACTGTGTGGAGGCTTTGCGCAATTCTACTTAGACCCACCCAGAGTGTCCCCGCAGTCCCGTTCATCCCCTGGACCGAGAACACGCACCCCGTCATTTGATCCCAGTTACATACAACTATCTGTATCGCGAGTGTATCTCTTTCTTCAATCCCCTTCATTTGCTTCTCATAGTTGCTCGTCCATGCGGAACGCCCTGTCTCGTACGTTGATGAGGTCCCGAACGAAGGTTTTGATTGAGGTACGGCTACCTGAGTCTTTTAGCTGACATTCATGAACATTCATATCCGGAATTCGAGCTCGTCGGGCCAAGGGAGTGAAAGAACGTAGGGGCTTCTTCCCTCCGGCTGTGTTTGAGGCACGACGCTCTGGTCCGATTCGAAATGCTTCACCTTTGCTTGACTGAACACATTTTAACTGTGTGGAGGCTTTGCGCAATTCTACTTAGACCCACCCAGAGTGTCTCCGCAGTCCCGTTCATCCCCTGGACCGAGAACACGCACCCCGTCATTTGATCCCAGTTACATACAACTACCTGTATCGCGAGTGTATCTCATTCTTCAATCCCCTTCACTATTCCATTTATACAACAATCACGTGACTAACCTCGAGAGTCTAGCACCGGTAATAAGATCTCATTATGCTACGTTGGAAGTTAACATTGCATAACCGGACGGAATGCCTATTTCCCGCGATCATATTCAATTTGTAAAACGCAATAATATGTATTTATATATGTTAGTAAAACGTTTGAAATGCAGAATGCACGTATGATGACCTCGCTTCTATCCTAAAGATAATTAAGATATAATCCCGACGTTACGTCCCGACATCAGTACTAATTTGTTTCCGCGTCCGTTACCGTCGAACTCTGAACCCACGTAATGAAATGAATAGTGACCATGAGACAATGACAAATTATATAGCACGAACATTCCATTTGATACACATAAGAAAACATCAGGAATAAATAATATCAAAGGTTCTTATCTTAGTTCTGTAGTTGGTCTGCTTCTGAGATGGCATCCTGATCCGAAGTAATATAACTCTCCAAAATTGAGCAATTACCAGCGCCTGTGTAGCCCTTCATTTCCCTTGTATATATATTTTAATATCAGCGCCTGTAAAACTGTATTAGATCCTAGAAACAAGAAAACTATTCCCTCTACGCCGAGCACATACAGAACATAAACCCCTTCAATCTAGTTCATCCACGGTTATGCAAAAAGGCGAAAGAATAGTAATAGTAAAAGGTCCTTAACTGACAGAAGTTGAAGTTCTCTGCAAACTGCCCATATCTTCTAGTGGCGCCTGTGTATTCCAATAACAACTTTCCAGTCATGTATTTAACATAACGTCCTCCTTGTGTGTATGTGTGCTGCAGTATCTGTCATCCAGTTAGTGATTCCCAAAATAGTGTTTTCCTTGTATATATATATATATTTCAATATCAGCACCTGTAAAACTGTATTAGATCCTAGAAACAAGAAAACTATTCCCTCTACGCCGAGCACATACAGGACATAAACCCCTTAAAACTAGTTCATCTACGCCGTACAATGATATCACATGCAGACAGGACCAATATAATTACAAATATGCTTGCGTCCCGCCGACTGGACGCCTGTGTTTTCCAATAACAACTTTCCAGTCATGTATTTAACATAACGTCCTCCTTGTATGTATGTGTGCTTCAATATCTTCCATCCAATTAATGGTTCCCAAAATAGTGTTTTCCTTGTATATATATTTCAATATCAGCACCTGTAAACCTGTATAGATCCTAGAAACAAGAAGACTATTCCCTCTACGCCAAGCACATACAGGACATAAACCCCTTAAAACTAGTTCATCTACGCCGTATAGTGATATCACAAGCAGACATAAACAATACAATTACAAGTATGCTTGCGTTCTCCCCCACCTTGGTGGAAATATTCGCATTCGTATTCACCGAGTAGTAGGCCTGACATTCGTATTCATGAAGGTAGTATTCGTTGCATCAAGGTTATTATATTTACAAGTATGTTCAAGTTCCCCCACCTTGGTGGAAATATTCGCATTCGTAGTCACCGAATAGTAGGCCTGATATTCGTATTCATGAAGGTAGTATTCGTTGCATCACTCTCGATAATAAAATCATATAGATAAATAATTACGGTAACTCATAAAAATATATGATATTACTTATATTAAACGAACAAAACAAAACAATCTGTCATATTAGTAAATAACGTGATCACGGAAGACCGAAGGTTAACTACCCCTGAACACACCGCGAACTGCCCACAATAGTGAATAATGTTCTAGAAAACATTTCAAATATCTAATATTGAATGAATAAAACAATGTCATATGAAAAACTATCACGGTTACGGAAGACCGAAGGTTAACTACCCCTGATCAAACCGCGAACTGCCCACAATAATGGAAAATGTTGTAGAAACATTTCAAATATCTAATGTTGAATGAATAAAACAATGTGACTATGAATAACCATCGCAATTAAGGAATATATACAATTCGAAACACGTCTTTATAAGAACTTGATAGGAACAAATCGTGTTTTCAACGGTTGCCTAATGATACGCAATACAAACATGTAACGAGTTCAAATAAACCACACATTCATGTTTTGATAAAATAAATATAAAATCCAGATGCATTTTTAAAATATATTGTTTGTAGGAAATTCCTCGCACGATTTGAATTTATAACACACTGACAATCGTGATATCAAAACCCCATAAATACTCCGATCCCAATTATTTCCAAACAATACAAATCACATAGAAATCCGTGTATTCAATCGCCAGTATAGATAACAAAGCATTCTTTAGCATAATAATACATCCGCCCTGAAGAACCTCTCGTACATTCCGAACCTCGCGACATTGAATATGCATAATTATACTGAATTTTAAAACCCACAAACAAACACGAAACACTTTTCGTCAGTAAGGTATTCCATTTTAAAGCCTTTATATCTTTGGTAATATATGAATATCGAATTTAAATGATTTTTCATATGAACAGCGACAGAATTATATATTTCATAAGCGTTGTGCAATAATTCACAGTCGCCACATTACGATTTCTAGTACATTAAATCCGAAGCGCGTATAGTAATAATTATCACTAGGCCCAAAATACGTAACAAAACAACCCACAACATGTTTTAATAATTGTTACGATCCAGAAAGTTCTAAATTGAATACACGAAAAAGGCAATAGAAATAAATTATATTGAAAATGCTTAGCTGTTCACTGTTCCAATTCTCTTTGAATTATTATCAACCTCTGGCTTTTTCCTCGATCCAGCCAAATTATCTTCCTTCCTGACTCTCCTCGACAAAGCCTCCGCCGACCTTCAAGCTGAAAACTCAAGTGCCGCTCTCTAATTTGTAACGCCTAACAATAGTCCCTATCTCGCGCCATCTTTGATTCCAACTCGCGTGTAAAAGTCAAAGTCTAACTCTAAAGACGCGTTTCATTGGTCAGATTCGGTGCTAACGCCCGCGTCTGTGATTGGACATCTCGTTAAACAAAATAACATAAAGCCTGCTTTACACGCCCGCGTGCAGAGATAATAAAGCTCGTCCGCATCTACCTATCCGGCAAATATTTAATTATAGAGTATTTAACGGTTTGTGAAGCTTCTCTTTATTATAAACTTTAGCAGATAGATATTTTCGTATAATTTTTCAGCAATGTCTATTTGAATAGGCCAATATCGTTACAGTACGAATATACATTTTAGAAAAAAGAAGCAATTTTAAATATTTGTCTGATATATTAAAATCTGGATATTACGAACATAATTGTGTTAGAAAAAATATGAGAATTATATTTAATTTTTATTTATTTTGTAGGAATTCTATTAAAGTACACCTTCCTACTAAGTAGGTACTAGCTGCATGCCGCTGTTATCTGAGTTTTAATGATTCTGGTGTAGATGTGACTTTAAAGTACAATGTAAAAATATTTAGTGAAACACCGTATAACAGAATATATGTATATAGGTGAGAAATTAAAAACACTGAAGAAATTATATTTAAAAGTAATATTATACGAGATATAAAATTACCGTATAAGATGAATCAAGTGATGTATAGAGGTCTAATGCATAAATCAGAGGCAATTTGTATATTTTAAAGTGATATCTTGAATTATATTATTGATGGATTCGGCGTTAACATTGTTAAAATTATTCATGATATTCATTAAATTGGATGGAAAACATAAATTAAAAGAAATTTGAACTCGGGTGTCAATTATATTATTAATATTATTTTCACAAATTCTTCGCCTCTCCTCTGAATATTCCCATTACAACCACCTTTGCACCAGCAACTTTGTATTTGCACCTAATTCATGTAATTTTTTAATATATTTTTTAATGCAATCAGTTTAATATTCTGAAACTCTCGAAATTTGAGAAGTAAAATATAAAATTATAATTATACTCAAAACTCAAATAGAGACAACAAAGTTTATATCTTATTTTCCATCGAATTTAGTATTATTTAACATTTTTAACACATTTCTGTGTTAACCACAGCAAGGCGATCTACCATTTAGGCGTTATATATTAAAGCATTTTTTTTTTTGGTGACCTAAATTGCTTTTAAGGAAAAATGTAGACAGGTACGTCCAATATGTTGGAAAAACGAATTATTTAAATTTTGAGTATAAAAAAAAAAATTGTTACTTGGCACCATCCTGCGGTAGGTCTTTCATTTTTTCGGATTTTTCACCAATTTGGACGCGTATTGTAATCTAAAAGCAAATTAATGATTCATCAATATTCATCAGACTATAAAATAGAATACACTAAATACGACGGTTTAAGGACTTTATTTGTTTGGTGAAAATAAAGCGTACAATACGCTTTTGTTTGAACGGGCAGATCCGAAATGACAACGTACCCAATAAATCGAAATCGTTCTATTTGTACGTTTTCTCGAAATTTCGGCAAAAAACCTTTTAACTACTCGTTTTCTGCCTATGTAAAACCTTTTTATTCCACTTCCTAACACGTTTTATACGCCATTGTCTGCTTTACGCCTCGCGTCGATGGAAAAAAGAGACATCGATTTCCACGACAAATATTTGCAGAGACGTGTTTTACCAAAAACATCTGCAGACGCTTCTTTCCGTGGGTCTATCGAATTCACCTGTTAACCCTCTGCAACACACAAAACAACCTATTGAATTTATATTACATTAAAAAAACATTATGAAAGTAAAATTCATTTAAATCGACCGTGAAAAACGTGTAACGTGACAAAAGCCTAGTATACAAAATACTAGCTTAATATTAGATTTTTAGTAACTTTAAGTCATATTTTATCAATCATTAACATATAAATATGTGTCGTCCCAGATTTTTTTATAGAACTTTTTAAGTTCTGCAACTTCTCCATAGAAGGTATTTAAATATGTCTTATCGTTAAAGCAGCATTCGTAAAAACGCATAACTCAACCATTTTTTTGTCGACTTTAGTTGTAAAATAGGTCATCACGAAAAGTCATTTTATTTTAATGGATAATATATAGCTAACAGCCTAAGGTCCCGACTAAAATCGGCCTTTGCCCATCTGTTTACCGAATGAAAAATGAGGAAGGATATCAAGTTCTGAAGAGTCCGCAGAGAGAGGAGTTATATTTATAGTTATAGTTATATTTTTTCTGGCGACCGTGAATAAAAGAGTGAAGTAAATTTTCAAGAAATAGAATAAGAAACAATTTAATTTGTTATTTTGTAAAAATATAATTTATCATTAAAGTATTTTTATTCTTATGTGGTAATCCAAACCAAACACTTTAAAAAAAATCTGTATCGTACTTATTTAGTTATAAAAGAGGGCAGCCATCTAGCGATTTAAAATTGACTATGCATGATTGCCAACACCAAAACTGTGATTGCACCCCCTTGGAAAATGCAGATAGTGTGAACTTGGGAATCATAATAGACAGACACCGAAACTGGAAACTTCACATTGAACTATTATCGGGAAAACTTTTAAAACTCATTTACCTTTTTAAATCCATACGTAATATTTTTAATAAACAGCAACTCAAAACTATCTATTATGCTCTTGCCCAGTCATTTTTGAACTATGCGATTCCAAGTTGGGGAGGTACTTACAAAACCACATTAAAACCAGCTATAACGGCACAAAAAAACCTTACTCCGAGTCATTAATAAGAAACCATTCACATACCAATCAGACAGACTATTCAGAGAATTTAATGTACTGGACGTTAGACAGCTGTTCGTTAAGTCTACCCTCATCTTCTACATAAAAAACACAAACCACCTAACAGCAACCAGTAACTCGCATTCACATAATACTAGACAAGCATTACGAAACCTTGACGAAATACGCATATTATATGCGCCTAAAACTAAGACAACACATGGACAGAAAAATTACTCATACATAGGGCCTAAAATATTTAACATATTTAAAACAGACTTCCCGGAAATCAGAATATACTCAATTAATAAAATAAAAGCTTTAGTAAACAACTGGCTTACCTCCAAAGGTAGAACAGCAACTGAAAATTTACTTACTGTAATTGCGTAATAATGTCTTTAAATAAAAATATATACCTATATAAATTAATTAATTAATTAAGGAAAATAAAAAAAATAATCTTAAACAAAACTTTAACCCTTTTTACATTAAACAATTATTCTACACATATTTACACTTGGACTTATGACTAACTCAACTTTCACTAACATTCCACTTGATACTCTATAGATACATAATAACTACCTTATGAAAATAAATACTACTGACGAACTCGAAAAAAAATTATAATTGTGTGCTATAACGCCACTCTGGGACAGGCCTAGCCTAGTAGAGTGGCATAATCCACAAATTAAACAAAACAAAAAAATGTGTAAATTATCTTATGTTTTATCTTATGTTCTATTGTTAAATTAGTATTAAGTATCTTATTTGTAAACAAGGATTTTTAAATAAATAAATAAATAAATAAATATATGATGATTTAAATTATTTAGGATGAGAAAACTCATATAACTATTCATAAGGCTGCGAATCTTATCAATAAACATGCTAAAGGTGGTATACTTTGCGTTTGCCCAATCCATTTTACAGTATGGTGTAGTTGGCTGGGGTGGAACCTTGAAGTCTAATAGCAGAGTAATAACAAAGAGACCCTCAATATTCCCAACAAGGGAACTTTTCAACATTTTTAACGTTCTAAATATAAATCAAATCTATCAAAAATTTGCGATACTTCAAATTCACAAAATTTACTTCAATAATAGTGCATTTGGATGTTTTAGTAATAGACCGAGATCAGCTGGAAATATTTTGATACCTAAATGTAATACTAGTACAGCCCAATACCATTTCACCTATCAAGGGGTATCCTGCTTTAATGCTCTTCCCAATGAAATGAAGCCAGAAAGAAATTTCAAAACTAAATTGAAAATTCTTCTACAAAAACCAATCACAATAACGCAATGAAAGAAAATCTTATCAAAAACAATCAATGTGTACATACTTTTAAATGTTATTACAATACCTTCCTAATTTTTATAATCTAATGTTTCCTTGTCTATATCTTACTAACTTAATCTAATGTCCTACATTATTGTCTTCTTATTTTGTTTATATCTGTTAGACTGTTTATATCTTGCCTTATTTAATGTCTTAATTTTTATAACATCATCTAATGTTTCCTTATTATCTTACTTATCTTACTTATCTTATTATCTTACTTATCTTACTTACTAATGTCTACAATATATCTTTTTTCACTATTCGAATATAATGCTATACGATAATGCCCCCCGCTTTTAAACACGAGAATTAAATTCTCTACTAATAGTGGGTAAGCGTTAATATTCTCATTCTGATTTTCAAATATATGATATGTAATTTACACCATTTTCTGTAATTCAATTAAAAAAATAGATAAAAAAAACTAATTTGGATGTTTAAAAAATCCAAATTACATTAAAATTGATCGATGAGTTTTTAGTGTAGAACTCTATTACGATACTTAAAACAGGTAAATCTAGAAAATATCCATATCACAGGAAAATGTAGTCTCCTGTGAATAATAATTTTTAGAAAGGCCATAATTCAGATCTTAGATTCAGTATTAAATTTTAATCCAAAAAAAATTTGAGTGACGGCACAATTTAAATAAATTATCAAGTTTTCTCTCTTGAACACAGTTTTCTGTGCTTTGTAGTTTCCTTCCTCGTCCGGAGTAAAATAAAACGCATAAGTATGAGTTTTCTTTTCAACTTACACATTTGAATAAATTATGTGTTGACGTATATCTAAGAGACAATGTGTGAATTTCAATAATTGTATACATTAATTAAACTAGTATAACTTATATTTATTGCATATGTTACAGTGAATCTGTATTTCTAGTGAGTCTTTATTTTCACTGGCATTTTAGTGAAATCATATTTAAGGTCATTCTTATCATATCCAAGCAGATTTTTACCAATATAAATAAAAACAAACTAGTGAAAAATATGTTAACTGATATCTTACTAGTGAAATTATATTGTCACTGTTATTGAAATTAAATTTGACAGATCATGATGTCTATTTTCGGATTGAGATTGACCTCTTAGAATGATAATTTAAGATTTAATTTATTGACTCAAAAAGCCTCTTACTGCATTATTCATTTATTCTGTGAATATCAACAATATATACCGGATATTATTAACCTAACTTAACCTAACCTAAAGTGCGTCGGAATTTTAATTTTTTTTTTTAAATTGTGTGGTTATATTTTCAACAATAATGTGCGAGGATCAAAAGATCAATTGACATATTTAAAATAAAATGTATTTATCAAAGGACTAATTAAACATGACTAATCAAAATATCAACACAATTCCACTTTACTTCATTATTTCGTATTATTTCAATCATTTTTTTTTTTTCTCAAGTGTTTTCTACGAATTTAAACCGCTTATATCTTATAAAATTACACAAAGGCACAAGCTAATTGACTTTATTATTCCGTATAAATCAAATAATTTTTGAAGGGAAAATTTGGCAAAAGTACAAACCAAACTAGACAGAATAAATTAAAAAGAAATTTCCATTTCGGTTGGTTTATACATTTTTTATTCTAATACACCGTGACATAATTTTTTATGGTTCTGAATAGCGAATTCAAATGAAGATTTACGACTTGATCTTATATTGTTAGCTCTGTATATTTATTTTACTTACAAGCAGTTTTAATTTTAAGTGTTCAACTACATTTTGCTATGAAGATCAGTCTATTGAGATCGTTTAAAAAACCGTACAAATATAGTAACATTCTTCATTAGTGGCCAAATCTTAAAGGTTTGTTTTCAAACAGACCAAAGCCATTACTGAATCTCATATATTGTGAAGATGTTTAAAGAGACCTTCCGCTGCCAAAATAATAGTCGGAACAGGTCGGCGTCTTACAAATGCCGACCTCGTGAGTAGTGAGGATAACTTTAGAGTGTTTGTGGGAATTTGTGTGACCCGTTGGGAAATTCTGAGGGGTCCTGCTCTATGCTCCTGATGTAATCTTCCCCTGCCTCGGTCTTTCTTTGTTTTCTTCTCTTTTTACATTCTTGTTAATTTTTATTATGTTTTCTATTGTTATTTTCCATGTTTTTTTTTTTGCAATGCAAGCATGTTATCTTTCTGTTTTGTATCTTGTTTTGCAATTGTTACGTTATTTCTCCTGAACCGGTGTCTTACCGGTGGTTCTGGCCTCTTCTGACATAAGTGCTGTATTTTCCCTCCAAGGAGGGGTGTTGATTTATTTTGTCCCGTGCGATGTCTCCTCGGGTGTTCCTATATTGTATTTTCTAGATTGTAGATATTCTTATATTGTACTTGTAAAACCTCTTTAAATAAATAAAGACTTTTTCGCATGGGACATTGAAGGTCTTGCACGACCGACTCGCCTGGTTTTCTTGCTTTGCGTAGGCTGGGACGACAGGCCGGGCGGAGAGGACGCTTTAGCATAAAATAATGCCAACCAGGCGGTGAACGTTTGGGCTAATACGGACGCTTTGGCGCATAAAACAGACCAAGAATTGTGGTAGGTCTCCTTCAATGCCAAAAGAATAGCCAATTATCGTAAAATCATTAAATATCACAATTTTGTACTTTGTCAGAAAGTGGATTAGACCAAATTTGAATAATACTTCCTAATATTATATACCCAAAAAAAAAGAAGACGGAATTGTATAAGATTATGATACATTGAGGAGAACAATATGAATGAAATCAGTAGTGTGATGCTGCCAAAGAAGAAGACTCATATCATAGAGGCAGACCTGGTTAGAACATGGCTAGTGTAGTTCCTTGAAGAACGTTTTAGAAGATTTCTGAAAGTTATATAAAGATCCAAACAAAGTGGCGGAGTATATCGGTGACTCCAGAAGCATCCAGAACGTTCTGGAAGGGGAACGTTCTAGAATATTCCCAAAAGTTCTATAAGGTTCCAAACTAAGTGGCGGAGTATGTTGGTGAGTCTAGAAGGTTCCAGAACGTTCGATAAAGTTCTAGTTATTTCTGGAAGGAAAACGTTCTAGAATATTCTCGAAAGTTTTATAAGGTTCCAAACTGAGTGGCCGAGTGTTTTGGTGAGTCTAAAAGATTCCAAAACATTCGATAAAGCCCTAGGAAGTTCTGGAAGGAGAATGTTCTAGAAGATTCCTGAAAGTTCTATATAGTTCCAAACTGAGAGGCCGAGTTTATCGGTGAGTCTAAAAGGTTCCAGAAGATTTATAGAAAATTCGAGAATGCTATGAATGCTCTAGAAAGTTCTGGATGGAGAAAGTCTTAGAAAGTTCTATAAGGTTCCAATCACAGGTACCGAAACCATCAAAAAAGAGACGTCAACGAAATTCTATACTCACCGAATTATGTTCCCGGGCGGAGCCGGTCCCATTAGCTAGTGTAAACATTAACATTGTAAATCAATAGCATACTATGACAATTAGGGGTATCGATACACCCGGGAGGCAAGCGGGTGGAAAAAACTCCGTGTGCGAACAACCACTTCCCCCACGCATTCAAGGGCTACTGGCAACACGAAATCGCAAAGCGCTAGTTGTGACAAAAACTCAAGAGATGAAAACAAAATAGACCTGGGTATTTTTATACCCATATAGCCTTTAAGGATTAAATATGTCTATAAGACTTTAAATTCTGTACCACAAATGGCTTTCAAACATTGTGACAGTTCATCTGTATTTCCTCACAATATTTATATGTGATTTAACGTGATAAAATTATTAATTCTGTCAAAATAATTCGAATTTTTGTCAATCATATGAGGAAGCATTATGTTAGAAAAAGAAATTCCAAAAGTGATTCAAATATGAGAAAATTTAAAAATGTTTGAATAGTAAAAAAACGCTTAAAAATAATGTTTTTCGAATCACGCTGTAGTTTTGAGATGATTATTTAGACCAAGCCTATTCTCTTATTCACGTGGTTTTAGCCAATATTTTCAATTATATAGGAGGTTCTTTGTTTATCTCAGAGGATCGCCTGTTTCTGATTTTAGCCCTAGGCTATTTAAGGTTGTTTTCTTTCTAAGAAGGAGATGTTGCTAAAAAGGCTTATTTGTGGAAATTTGTCTTCAGTTTTACCGTAGGTATTACACCGGTTATAGCTATTCCCTCCAAGTATACGAAATATATTAAATTACATAATTATAAATTAAAATTTAAAAGTAGAAAAACCACCTACAATATTAAACAATATTCCTAATCTAAAATCGTACAAAAGTGAATTAAAAAAATATATTATAAGAACTCTAATTTAAATTCCATTTATATATTTAATTTAATGACTTCATTACTTTCTTAAATGTATTTGTTATTACTGTATTACTTCATTATTACTTCTTCTTTTTAAAATACACCCATTTGTTTGCTTCAATTAAATATTTTGTAACAATAATACTTCTATACATATTTTAAAGTTTTGCAGTTTGAATTTTAAAATTGTTAAGGGCTAGCTCATTTTGGACATGTGCCGTTTCAGGGGGAGGCGCGGGGTGAGCCAGGGAAGGCCACCGCCCTACGCGTGGCGGAGGGATGGGAGTTCTGTTTCCAGGCAGTCGGGCACCGGTCGTGGCATATTTCGCTTATTTTAAGGGGGTAGATCTTTCGCTGTGCCCAGAGGTAGTCGAGGTTGTTAGAAAACGTGAGCTTCGGGTATACTTCAGTCAATCTTGGGGAATATATCGTGTATTCGACAGAAGTGTTAAACATTTATTTAGGTGAAAGTCCAGACGTACGGCTTTAAGCTCGGATAGTACCACGTTACTTCTTATTGTTAACCAGGAGGAGCCCGAAAGAATCGGATTCGAATCAGACAAAATAATTTTCGCAAATATTCAATATATTCGAATGTGCAATACGGACGTGATTCGGTTGTTTCGTCACATTAAATTATCGCACGAAGTGAATGTAGCGCTTTCTGTAATGTGGTAGACAGAATAAAGAAAGGAGTGCTGAGATGGTTTGGTCATGTAGAATGCATGAGCGAGGAATGGTTGGTTAAGAAAATATAAGGGGAGAGTGTTGAAGGTAACAGGAATAGCGGGCATCCGTGTTAGAACTGGGATGATCAAATACTACAAATACTGAAAGATGGCCCTGTTAAAAGCATCAACAACCATAGAGCTTGCATAAGAAGATGTATGAATGTAGCTGAAGCAAAAGTGGTGTGCCAAGATAGAAGAATATGGCGTTCTATCATCTCTGCCTACCTCTTCTGGAAAACGGCGTGATGATTAGTTATTTGGTTAAATTATTGACACTAGCCAGGGCCCAAAAATTATTAGTTGCCACGTATATCGTTTGCATTTTATATGGCATATGCGGATGACATCTCACCACCAGTAGCACAGCATCACATAATACTAATATAAAAGCATAGAGATGTCATATGCATATGCTATATAAAATATCTAAGACATCGTTAGTCGCTGTTTACTAAATAGGTCTCTTTATAAAAATATTTTTCTCTTATACAATTTGCACCGTTCCAAGGAAGCCAGGATTTGAACGAATGTTTAAAAATATATATTCTCACAAACAGTGTATTTTTTGTTCTCCATAATTGGGTAACATAACTGCGCCGTGTTTCATCCACTTTCTTGGACAAGCAGTTGTCTTTTCGTAGCCCAGAGGCCACGTGCTGAGCAAATACAATTGTTACTCACAAATTTAATGAGCCTCTCTTTGTCATGTTTTGCTTTGTTCCACGTTTTCCGAGGGATGAAATTTACATTTCGGGTTGTTTTTGCAAAAACGAAAATACATTTTTGATATTCCTTTCTTTTCTTTCCCCAAATTTATCATTTTGTAATCTTTAAGATATGAATAATTCAAAAGAGGTATTTGTGTTTTTGTCAATTGCCCTTGAAATAATATTATATAACAAATGGTATTTTTTATCGTTTTCGAAACGTAAGAGTTATAATTTATATTAAACATGTCCTACACATTTAAAAATAGTTGTATCTAATTTTTTTAAGATATCCCGGATAAAGTGTCACTTCACTATGTAAAAAGATTACGTAATATTTAACAGAATAATTCTTAATATTTTACAAAAAAAAGAAAACCATCGAAACTTGAAAAACCAATCAGACTGTGTTTTATGATATTGAAGAAAACCAGAAAAAACATATAAAGGTAGGTTTTTTTAAGAGGCGGAGTACTTGTAAATTGAAATAAAACACAGAAAAATATTTTTAATGTCCATGAAATTGACTTTATTTGACGAGTAATTCTAACATTAATATTTCAATAGATTTCGAGCATATGGCCGCAATGGCTGACGCGTACACGGCGTAATTTACAAACGTGGAAAGTCTAATCTTCGTTTTATAAATAATTTAACAAAAATAAAATAAAAAACAATTTACAAAAGATTCCAATAAAGTATACATTAAATAATTTAGCCAGGTAATTACATTAATATTAATTATAATTTTGGTGTACAAACAACTTTAGTATACCTACCAAAATCTTTCGCCGTGGAAAATGGAAATATTTCTGTAGAATTCCGAGACGAGGATCTAATAAGTTGTTTACAGCTAAATAGAAAATGTATATTAAGAAGTATTCAAAAAAAATCGTAATATCATAGCAAATGCCAACATTACGATTTATTTTTTCTACCTGTCTCAACACAGTTTTCTCAAGACAGACATGGTAAAACTACACCTTAAATTAATGTTCAAAAAAATAAAATAATAAAATTTAAAAAATGCATTTCTCTTGTAATTAGAATCAATGGTCTTTCAGATATATATCTACAGAAGAATTTTGAGAACATAGAAAGAGCAGAGAACGATGACGTTTTGAAGCAATTGATTAAATTAGGAATTTATAAAATCAATTTAAAAAGGAGAAGTGCAATATCTTGTATACGTCCTTAAACTTTTTGGTAACATCGCTCGCAGAGAGGTAGATAATATCCTGGAAAAACCGCTAGTGACTGGAAAGATGGAAAGTCAGAGAGGAAGATGCCAATCTGCAACTCGATGGACTGACGACATCAATGACTCTATTCTCACAATTGGCTAATAATATTGTAGAAACAATAATGCTTACCCAAACTGCAGATGCAAAGACAGGTGGAGGAAAATCGTCAAGAAGGTCAACAGTCAAGGGTCACGAAGAATCCGACTGAATAACAAAGATGAGTCATTCAGAAAATTATTACATTTCATGTCATACAATTAAATAAAATATTATTGGACAGCGTAGCCCAGAAAAAGGACGAAGCTCATGGCTAAAAAACCCATGGCAAAGGTTTGGACATACTATACACACAATTACTTACATATATAAGGTGCAGCTTTTCTAAATATGCCGACATGGTAGAAGAAGAAGAAAAATACGACAGGCAGAAGGCTCTCTGAAACTCTTCGGTAAAAATAATAAAACCCAAATTGTTAAACAAGAGCTATTCTTGATTTCCTAATTATTTGATTAAAATTTGATTATGAATTGATTTAAAGAGAAAAGGGGACAAATTAATCTAAGCCTAAGAAGGCTCTGATTAAGGTAGCATCAGTGTATCGCTGCGAACTTATAAACTGCAAAATATTTCACAATACGACGCAATTACTTTCGCAAAGTTATACGAAAATCTTCCAAGATGTGATCATAATTCAAACTCAAAATTCTCGCAGCAAAACTTTGTTCGGAATACCTAATTCAATTTCTGTTGGAAATGAAATGCTGGAGAGGATATTAAACGTCGTAATTTGTCTGCAAAATAAAGATAAGATATAAGTATTTAGATTGTGCTATCAGCGATGTATTGTAAGGTCCGAAAGTTTTTGAAAAAAAACGGAATTTGTTAACCCTACGGGAAAGGGAGAATTAAAGTGCCCGATCGTAGGATCATTTTAAAAAAACGTCCATTCTTATTTGGATCTTTTATGGATGCCAGATGTTTGCATGGAAAAGGAAACATTGTGAAAATGAATGAATACTACACGTTCACTATGGCGGCTCTGTCAGCCCAGTGAATATGACACTGGCTTCTCACACCGAGTGTTCCAGGTTCGAATCCCAGTGCAGTAACAATTAATCTATGTGATTTACTTTAGCCTGGGTGTTTTTTGATATGTTGCGCTTCTATAATTGGGCCTCTAAGCCTATTGAAGCGTAAAAATTAAAAAAAAAAAAGGTTGCTACCAAATTATTTAACGAGTTAATTATTTTGGTAATATGCCTTTCATTTGCTTCCCAAAGCCACGTCCCTTGACAAAATATGTATGTATATATATATAGATATAATATATAGATATTAGATAGATAATATATATATATATATATATTATATATATATATATGTTAGTAGTAATTCTTTGGGGGTAACCCGCGTCAAAATCTGGTTATCAGAAGGACCATTAGTCGTCTAACCGAGTTTTGCCGGTATATTATATGTATTCTATAGATAATATATATATATATATATATTAGGTCCTTACCTATGAAATTGGCGTTTAGTATGGGAGGAACATAAAGCCGATTTTTTTTTATTATAATATATTTATTTTATCAAAGTATGTGCCATTGCTATCTATGCACTTTTGCCATCTCATAGGTAGTTCATCGATCCCTTTACTAAAAAACCATTCGGACGGGAATCAATAAAATCTTTGAAGGCGGTTTGGACTGCCCCATCGGAGTTGAATTTTTTCCTTTGCAAGAAGTTATCCAAATTTCGAAAAAAATGGTAATCTGTTGGGGCAAGTTCCGGAGAGTACGGTGGATGTCTTAGACATTCCAATTGAAGCTCCTCTAATTTGGTAGCCGTCTGTTGTGCAGTGTGTGGTCTAGCGTTATCATGAAGCAGCAGTGGCCTAGAGCGATTAACCAGCCTCGGTTGTTTAGCAGCTAGCTTTTCCATCATGGTTTGCAGTTGCTGACAATAGACATCTGCCGTAATCGTCTGGCCAGATTTAAGAGAGCTGTAGTGAACGACACCAGCACTTGTCCACCAAACGCTCACAGGTAACTTTTTTGGAGTCAATTTTCGCTTGGGGCATGGTTTGGCTGGTTCGGCAGGGTTCAGCCATTGCGATAAGCGCTTCCGATTATCGTACAGGATCCATTTTTCATCACAGGTAATGATTCGATTTAAAATCCCTTCATTATTGTGCCGGTTGAGTAATGCAACGCAGCAGTCAACGCGCGTTTGTTGATTTGCTTCACTCAATTCGTGAGGTACCCACCTTTCAAGCTTTTTCACCTTACCAATTTGCTTCAAGTGGATTAAAACAGTTTTATCACTAACACCGCAGCCTGCAGCTAACTCGGATGTGGTTTGCAATGGATCCGCTTCCACAATAGCCTTCAATTCTTCATTATCAACTTTGGTCTCCGGCCGTCCACGGGGCTTGTTCTGCAGGTCGAAATTTCCAGAACGAAAACGTTGGAACCAAAAACGCACTGTGTTTTCTTTTGCGGCACCGTCGCCATACACATCATTAATCCTTCGAGCCATTTTTGCAGCACTGGTGCCACGGTGGAACTCGTACTCGTAAATAAGGCGATATTTAAAGTTTTTCATTTTGTAAACCGAGTGACGCAAAGAAAAAAACAATTGAGGAAAAAACAAATAAATTATAATTTTCAAAACATAAATATATGAGTAAAAATCTGTATAAATTTGGATTTGGAATTCCTAACCAAAGAGAAGATATTTGAGATCAAATTTGCCAGTACGGCAAAACGCTAATTTCATATGTAAGGACCTAATATATATTGCGAACAATGATGGATCCATGGAGAACATCTTTGACATAATTTTTTGAACAAAAAGAATACTTTGAAATGTGCTCCAATTAGTGAAGTTATTACAGCTTTGACGATTTTGAAGTAAAAGATTGTCATTTATTTGAAGAGTTTATTTTGATACGCCTGGGGCTGGGTTAGCGTCAATTTCAATATTACAAAAGCCAGCCTGTTATGCCAACAAAAAGGAGTCATGTTTCGTTTTAATAATTATTTTCAATCACTCTTTATTTACGTTTTTGTTTAGTGAGCCAACAAAATTACAGGTATCATGTTGCAATATAAAAAAAATATAGAAATTAAATAAAATCCTTTGAAAGTTTTATTTCTATATTGCCACAATAATTCTCATAGTACAAAGAAGTAATATGTATATGGAAATAATATGTTTTCTTTTCAAGAGAAACAAAGTTAAGTTTGCTAATACGTATCGCAACAACATTCTGATTATTTACTAAGCTAAGCGCCTGTACTGTGAAAATAGGACTAACTTGCCAGTGTCCTGGAATGGGAATGGAACCACCGACCACCAAAACACTAGATGAGCATCATGACCACTACACCAACAAGCTACTCAAATTATAAATTGAAGTAAGAGTAAATTTAAATGAACTAGATACAAATTAATTAAGATAAATTATGGAAGTCCCACAGAGACAAAGCTATTTATATATGAACCGTGTACGTCCTTTCTATACGATGGCCCAGAGCTTAAAACCTGTTGGAGCTGGCTTAAGTGATCACTCTATACTCTATACAATGCAAATTTTTGAAAATTTTATATAATATGTTCCTAGAATCTGAAAATTTTGCGTTTATTTGAATTGACTATGCTAGAAACATTTGTAGTCTATTCTCATGAACTTGCTAGTACATAGATTTTGCAGCTGATAATAATACCTCTATATTTTAAAGTGGAGTATATAGCAATATTATTTTTAATGTACATATATATGACATTCTTCCGACGTATTTAACATGTTTAGACTAGAGTACGCCAGTATTTTATTTTATTATTTTATATTTTATTATTAAGTATTTTCAATTTTTAAACTCTTTTCATTAACCAGTAATTATTTTAACAATATTTTTTATATATACGTACGTTCTGAGAACTGGTTAATGGATTTTGTCGGCAGAGGGTGATTAACTAAGATAAATTATAGAAGTCTCACAGAAATTTGGCAGGAAGATGAATGTCTCAAGCTATTTTTCACAGATTTTTCAATTTCAATTTATTTATTTTTATATAACATTTATATTACAAACACAAATTTAATTCGTAAATGTTAGAAATATATAAACATATATAAACAAAAGCAAATATTAAACATGCATAAAATCATTCACATCAAAGGTGAAGGAGAATCCTGCTTCGAAATACCCTCTCAGAGACATGGAACAGATCAATATCCAGAGTAATATTGTTAGCATAGCAGTAGCTCTACCAACTCTACGACCAACCTGCCAATAACCATTGGCAGGTTGGTCCTGTATATTGGAAACAATGTGCTGAGGCTGTCTGAGGTAATTATCGGGAACATACAAACCAATGCTCCGCATAATTTCAACATTATCGATCATGCCGCGCAACAATCGATAAAAATGCGTAATCTGATACATATTCCTTCTTGTCTCTAAACTATTGTAGCCAAGCATACCCTGGAGGAATTAGGGTAAAGCCAAAGAAAATTCCCGTACTCTCTCATGCAGAGATATCTTAGAAAATTTTTGTACTTTCTCATGTGGCCCCCAAATCATCGAAGCAATCTCGAGTACGCATTCATATATATATATCAATATATATATATATATATATATATATATATATATATATAATAATTTCACTAAATAAATCGAAAGGTATATGAATTAATCGGAAAATTACAAACACATTTAGATTTCAATTTCAAAAATTTACCTCAGGACACATTACCAGTCGTGATCTTATGGTAAACATTACTATAACTGCTGCTTAACGACGTTAGATGGACCCATCACACGGGTGCGATCTACGAACAAGAAGTAGTAAAGTCGCCTCTCAGAGAATGAATTTCCTTTTCGGACGACGCCTACATCGTTTCATACAACTCTGCGCTCGCGATTTATCACATCTATTTTGTACCAACTTACGAGAATATTCAATATATAGACATCTTAATAATCATTTGTAATATATCTCAAATATAAATCTGAGTAAGTATCCGAATTAATTATCTGCCTCATCATGACATTGATGAACCGATCTCTAAATTGTGTATTCGGCATAAAATCGAAATTCTGATATATTTACAAAAACACGCTGATACATTATACGAGCTCTAATGTTAAAATATCTAATGAGCTATAATAAACTATGAAAGTAAATCTAAAACAGAAGACAGTGAATGGACACCCAACGCATTTCCAGGACCGTTTTATGAGCGAAAGCTCCTATATCGGTCCTATTCATACTTTACCAGGTTGAGATGACCAAGGGTGGATTGATTAGGCTTCTTCCTAATCAATAGTGAGAGACGAGTAGAAATCAAATCAGAATACTTCACTTATAGGGAAAAGACAAAAAAGAAACCGGGTCAGTTCAGACCAGACGTCCAGAGGTCCACAGCAAAAATCTCATCCACCAGCTTGAAACCCATGTCCAAGGTTGGTACCATCCTTAATGAGAGGGCATCCTTCCCACCCTCCTCATCCCTTTCAAGCCCCCAAGCAGTATTTCTCTTTCATTATTTTACAGCTCACATACCCAAATAGTGTGCTCGATGTCTGTCACACTGGACTGTAATTCACAGGAATATTTCTAAAGTACTTCCTCCCTGATACAGAAAACAGTTAAGAAAAGTGGTTTACCAAATAATTTTCAATGGTTTTGAGTGATTATCTGATTAAAGCAGAGTTTATAGTAGTGTTGCAGCGGCCTCCAACGGCGGGCCACACAATTCTTGCAGCACGATAAATAGTTAAGTGATCCGTGAAGTCTTCCGCATCTTCAGAACCAACCAGGTTTCCGCTGTTAGGATCTTTCACGTGATCATTTTAAATAATGATCACTCTTTTTAGCAACCTTTAATTTCTGGCATCATGCTGAGGTTTTCCCTTGTAAATATCTAAATTAGGCATATACATGTTGCTTTTATGAGTATGCGTATTTTTAACATGCATAACATTTAAGAATTTGCAATCATTGGATGAAACTAATGATGATATATATGAATGATGATAGTAAATCAGATCACAAAGTAATTTTATTGTTTTTAAATGGTCTATATGCACCATGAATAGTATTTAATTTTTCATGATTTCAACTCAATATTGTCGAAATTCGACATCAAAAGAAAAGGGGACTATATTTATTTACATTCATTTGGTAGTAACAAATATGACGGATGCCAATAATTCGACAATGTCACTGAGTTTTCTTAACAACATGAATAAATAAATAAATAAAACCTAAATTAATGTCCATAATTGGCATAGTGAAATAATAACGAAAGTTAATGATTTCATTGTGTGTTTTTTCTCCCTGTTTTTTTTTCTCCTGTAAAATTTGCTTTTATTTATTGACTTTTTCTATGGGCCTTCAATTAAAAATACTGTTTGAAGTGTAATTTAGCAATTTAAAGATTAATATTTTATCTGCATCTAAATATATATATTTTTATACAGATTGGCGCCGCGGCTAGTCGAGAATGAAAGTTAAGAAAAGTTTGACGTAGGAATGATAAAAATTAGAATAATTGTATAAAATTTTAATATTTAATAATCTGCGACGTTACCGAGTTGGATGGTAATGAAATGAAGCAGTTTTTCTTCGTCAGGGAACGGATTCAACTAGAGGTAGTGATGTGATCCCTCTTTTGTATTGTATATATTGTGATCACTCTATCCCGTTGCGCGATAGTGTGTGTGATATAGTGATATCCCTCCTCTGTAGTGTGCGATAGCGTGATCAATCATGCAGCTATGATCACTGGATGATAAATTTAAATAACATTTATTGTTATGGAACGAATAAATATACCAGTAAATGGGTTTAAATCATACATTTAAATTAGTACGGATGGATGTCCCGACGTGTATTCGATTCACCCGATATGAATTATTTACTTAATACGTATTGCAACAGGCAATGCTCACAAATAGTTATTTAATTATATTCTTGTGATTCAGTCATAATTTATCGTATTATATCATATTATATCAACGTCGAGTCTGCGTTTCATAACGTTGCACTTTTACATACACTGATGAGATTGTATATAACACAGAGAGGGTATCAGTGTGTTGGTAGCTGATTTAAGGTAGTACGCAACTAGCTCTCGATCTTACCTCACGGCCAACCTAGAGCTGTAATGCAACATTTTAAATAGTTTACTCTACCTAGTTAAGAAAATTTTTTACATAAAGGTCTGGTTACGATCAACGTTTCAAAAAAATTTTTTTTTTCAATGTTCAAAATAATTCAAATACGTAATGTGCCATTTCAAAGATGAACCGACATACAAGTACTATGCCGCGTGGCCAAAAAATATGTTCAGATATCGCGAATAACCACTAATTAAGCTTTTGGTTTATTTTGGCTAAATTTAGGATCGTCGTTGATTTTGTAATATTATTGAAAAAAAGACATCTCACGAGGCCATTCAGTCATAAAAGGCCGACAAATTAAAGCAATTTTCTTCATTTTAAAAACATCGTAGATTTGGTTATTTATTGAATGATAAAAAAATTTTAGTTTGTGTCATTTTAATAAGATATCCATATTTATAATGTATAAAACCTGATGAATAAATTTTAATATGATATCGTTCCATACAAATATGTGGCAAAAAGCGCAAGATAAGATACGAGAAAAAAATGTGAAATTCGCTCACTTTGCAAGACGATCGCCCTAATTTACGAAGTAGAAAAATTATTTTGCCTGACCATCTAAATATAATAATGTCATTGCCTGTTCTTAACTTGCTGGAATGTCAACTAAAGAAACTTAGAGTGTGACGCGCAATCAGTGCGCGGCTCTTTCGCGCCTTCACTTATAGAACGTACGGGTAATAAAATTATTACTGCTAGTTATATAATTATATTATTTGAGTATGTGTTTGCCTTACATATTTACGAAACTTCAAGTGTTCTTAATGTTCAGATTTAGGAAATAACGTATATACTCTGGTATAATATTTCACAAAAACGCACCAAAATGGTTCATTAATAAAATTATGGTTGTTTCGTTTTAATCATTAATACAATATTATAATGTTAGAGCTTTTGTAATCAAGAATGAAACAAAAATTACTCTTCAGATGATGTAAACATAATTTCAGGATATAAGGGATGATATGAAATTCTGAGATCAGAAGAAAGTGAAATTTTCAAAGCCCTTTGCTGAAATAATTTCCCCAACCTTTCAAAATTCATTCGTTTTTTGTAGCAAATCTTACACATTTGTCTACTAGAAATAGGTTTTGCGATAAAAATAGGGACCAGCGGAATGATTTACATGTATTTTTATTTTCCCAATTCGGATATAGCCAGTTGACCCTCATCGAATGAGACGCTGTAAATAACAAAGCATGTGAGTACGTGACATTAGCAAATTGGATACTTGTGCAGGGCTGGAGCGAGGATAATGTCGTCCTGCTTTTCTGCACTGGGTGATGGTTTTAGAGAGCGCTTTCAAAATTTAAAAAATATTCCCTTTTTGCATTAAATTTATTTAAACAAATAAATATGGTTAAATATATTTTACTTAAGAGCAGTGCTACTTCTCTATAATAGAAAAACTACGTGAAGGATGACAGAGAAGAAAATCTATAAATATTTTTGAGATAGAAATACAGTTCAAATGATCGTTCATCAAGTAAGTGTAAAATTTAGCAAAAATACTTTTGTTGTTAAATATTTTTCCATATGCACAATCAAGATCTTTTTGGTGAGGTAGAACATATAATAATAATAATTTGATTGTTGATATTTGCTTGTTATCATGGTTATAAAATAAATTACATATTTTATCAATTAAATAAATTTTTAAAAAGAAGTTGCCTTGATTTGATTACTAAAATAGGTGTGGAATACACAAAGAAAATTATTGTGACGATTTTACAAATTATTTGGTTATTTCATTATAATTAATTTAAAAATACAGCAATGAAAATTTAAAATGCTTTTCTTTTAAGTGCTCGGTTAAGTGCTGTGTTAACAAAGAAGTGTCAATATTATTTATTACTATTGATTTAATTTGAATATATCTTTTAAATACTGTTAATACATTAATTATTTGTATTGCTTTATTATCATGTTTATTTGCATATATGAAAATAAAAGAAAGATAATTTTAATATAATAACTAACAAAGGCGTACTTAAATTTTAATATTAAAAAACAAATTAAACATGGCTCTTAACACAATAATAAATTCAATCTCACATCCGGTGCAATTCTAAAACTATTTCTTATAAATACTACTTCCAGCTTCTTCTTCAGCTCTACTCTCAGTTTTATCAATCACATGATTACATAACAATTGTAAAAAATCGACCAAACTGCGATGGGTGGACCCTGTGATACATTCACATTGCAAATAACGAACTGCAAGACAGAAGCAACAGACAGACAAGAATGGAGGAGACTTCTGGATTCAGCGAAGCTCACCCAGGGCTACCGAGTATATTGTGATAATGATGATGAAACGAACATCTGTATACGTAAAACAGATATTATATTAATGTTACTAATAAACTATATTTGATTCGTGCGGCTAGCTCTTTTCTATCCGATGTAAAAATAAATCGTCGTCCTAAAACCAGAGAGCCTAAAAAAATAAAATTCCATTAGTCAATAACAAAGCAATTTATCAAGTTGCATTGTTGTCAAAATGTTCAGTGTTAGATACATCGTTAGTTTAGAAAACTTTTAGTAATTACGCCTTTTGTTTTATTGTTTCAAAAGAAACCCAACATTTGCCGAATTACAGACATGAACTGAGACCTTTTTATCACTTTCAGCGTGGGTGATTTTCTATCACGAGTAATTGCGCTGGTTATAAATCGTCTTTGAGCTGGCACAAAAAGTAAAAAAAAGTAGTGGAAAATAAACTTTTTTCTGACAACCTCCATATAAGTTTTGTATTTTCTCAAACACCTACCAGTGTTTTTATGAAAACAATGATTTTCACTTATTTAGACCATAATTTTCACTAAAATATCATTAAAAAAAATTCTTTTTTGATAAAAAAAAAACTGTACTGAAGATTAAAGGGTAAATAATAAAAATATTATTATTATTTTTAATCTACATATATAAATATGTACTAATTACACCTACATGTTTCGGAAAAACCTTTCTATCTTCAGGGTATTTTATGTAGGTATGTCAAAATATCAAAATGAATGATGTCTTTTATTTTAGTTTTCTAAAATATTTAAAAATATATTTTTAAATATTATTGCTGAAGTTCTTGATTACACAAAATTATTGGAAAAATAGATTAAAACAAATAATAAAATTAAATTTTTTAAATATCTTTCTATAAAGTTGCTCAACCAATTGAAGAAAGGTAAATTGTTTATCTTTATCTTACACCCCTTATCCTAGAAGAGACTGGGTCCCATCACCTCAACAAGTCACCACCAGGTATCTCTATCCTCCGTTGCTTCGGTAATTGCAGCCCGTTGCAGGCCAATTCAGAGTTTATCCGTGAAATTGAATGGTTAAGCTTCTGAAATTAAATATATTACACTAGATGCTAACCCGTCAAAAATGACGGTAGTTTTTCATCTCTATTTCTAAGGTATAAAATCAAAAGAAAATAAATTCTAAAAAAAAATGTTCGAAAAAAAATTCGTAAAAAAATTGTTCGAAAAAAATAATTCGAAAAAAAATTTACTATAAAAAAATTACTGACGTTACACGAAGTTACGGGGGCATACACGCAGATAGACAGACAGACAACGAAATTGTTGTAATTGAGATCACTTCTATACTTAATTCCACAATTAATTACTTGTACCTAATTATTTATGTAAATTTACGTTCCAAATATAAGACCTATAACTGAGGAATTTTATTGAATTCGTGAACCAGATTTTTGATCAATATTTATTTACTATTACACTATTAACACAAAACTCTCGCCTCATCCACATTCATACATCTTCGCATACAGGCTCGGCGATTGTTAAGGCTCCTAATAGCCTAGCAGAATAAGATTCCAGTATCTTTTTAATCTGGTCATGCCACATCTTCCGCGGTCGTCCTTTCTTTCTGGTACCATCAAAACATAGGTTATATATTTTTCTAACCATTCATTCGCTCAACATGCCCAAATCATCTGAGCAATCATTTTTTGATTCTATTACATAACTGTGCTAAAATCAGCTAAACATCCTTTCCTTACATCTTCATTCTTTACTCTATCATAATTAGATACGGTACACATACTTACGTCTAAATGATCTCATCACTATCCCATTCAGTCTAATTTTGTTCCTCTTTTGCAAGTTTCAGGCTTCACTTCCGTACATCAGTGTTGGTATTAGAATTCCATTGTGAACCGCCATTCTTGCCTCGGTAAACATATTTCTATTAAAAATTATTGCATTCAAAGCTCCGTTTACCTTATTCCCTGTAGTCACCCTTCTCTAGATATCTTTCTCAGCCTTTCCTCTTCTGTCAAACAAACCAAATACACAAACTCATCTACTTGATCCAAACATCCACTACCTACGCCTACTAGTATTTAACATAGTGTCTTACCTCCTTTTCAAATACCACCATTATTTATTAGTTAACATTCATATGAATGGTTAATATCATATTTGAATTGATTTTGAACGACATTTGGTGAAGGTAGAGTCTTCTCTTCTATGACGACATTTTATTGCTCTCAAGTGGGAATCAAGATTTAAATTTCAATTGCGTTCTTCTTAAAGATTTTTTGGTTTATCTAAAGTGCCATAAGCCAATTCAATTATTATTTCAATTTTATTGTCAGCTAGCAGCCATGGTTTATGTGAGCAGTGAAATGCAATTTAATTTTTCAAAATAAATCATTAAATATTTATACATATTTATTATGTTACATACATAATTTTTTATTATATTTTGCTTTTTAAGGCTGTGTACTTGCTTTTTACTTTATATTTTATTTTTCTTTTTGTATTGTGCTATTGCTATGTATTTGTTTTCTATTTTATATATATTTTTTTGTATTTCTTGGGCGTTCACTATGTAACAATTTCTAGATATTTTGCTTTCGTTCATTTAATGTACAATTGTTAAATGTAGATTTTACTTTATTTTTTTAACGCTCTAAAGGGCTTTAAAAATAGATAAATAAACAAATATTTAAGTTCGTGAAATTTTTTAAATGTGAAAACCTCTGCGACATATCTTCGTCATTTTTATTTCGATTTCTTGCATTTTTCTCAATAATGTCAGCCCATCGCATGGTAGGTGTCGGTCGCATCCTTTGAGGTTTCTGATGCAATGCCACATTTTATGGTTACCTTGAAGAAGGTATTCTTTGGAGTACTCAAACCCAGCGTAGTCGCCAGATCTTTAGTGCTGCCATGATATCTGATTTCTTATATAAAAGTATTTCACACAGTAAGTAGTCTATCATTTTTTTGGAAAATTTAATGGTAATCTTAACGGTATTTGTTCGCAAAAAAATAACGATTCGATTTTTTACAATGTTCTCAAAGTCCAGTCCAGCACTGCAGACACGAGGAGTCTGTTAGTGTTCGCACGGTTCGCCGCTAAATAAATGAGAAAATTTATGATCCCATGTTGTAATAAGATTTTACGAACCTACCATAATACGTGGCCAATGTTCTTTTTCTCTCCATACTTACCCTTTTTTTGTAGGGGCGTTATTTTCTTATGACAAACTCACTTCACAAATGAATGGAAACAACCTCTGACGTCATTTGGATATCCGCCTCTCTGATCACTTTTGTGTTTTTTTAACGTATTTGTTTTACCTTAACTATTATGGAAACTAAAACAATTTTACTCAGTTGAAACAAGCCAGAAGTACTGTATTGTAATAATAGTATTCTTAAAATCACAGAAATATGGTCGCTAGGCAATTCTGTTTCTAAAAATCACAGCAGTTTTACCATGCCGGGCGATATTCAGGAAACACACCTTCCTCTCTTTTAAATTTCATCTATTATGATTCTGTATTAACTGTATTCAAGGGGATCAATAAACTTTTAGGAATTTATGATCCAAGGGAAAATTGAAAGCCCAATAGACTAGAGAAATTAATGCGAAGGCCTTTAAATTTTTATAAATAGGTAGCTCGTTTTGTAAAAAATTGTATCTCCCACTTCTATGGGATATAAAACTAAGCTCTTTTGAGCTTAATTTTATATTTCCCACGCATAAGTAAGCTTATATCAAGATTTCTGAGACTGAGCCTTATCAAGGAATAAAAAAAAATTCTGACACGATTTTGTTATTTTTATTATTTATTATTGATTTATTTTAAGACCTTCGTGTTTCTTTCTACAAGGATATTATGCTTTTGCTCCATATTTTTATCTCTATATGAAATAATAAATTAATTATATCTCTTAAAATATCAAACAAATCATATTGGAAACTATTGAATATTGCATTATCAAAGGAGATAATAAGAATGTTTCAGAGTTCTAGCAAGTGGTAAAGATGTTGAAATATTTATTATTTAATTTGAAGGAAAAAAAAGAATCATATAAAAACAAAAAGAAAAAGAAAGAAAAAAGAAAAAATCAAGATTTAATTTGAAGAAAAACAAGTGAAATAAGAATTAAATATATTTAATGGTATTCGGTTTAATTATGCGTTTAAATAATGTTTTCCTTATTACGATATAAGCACTTTTTAATAATCTGACCGTTTTTATAGCGCTACAAAGTCTACTTTAATTAATGATCACTAAATCAAGGCTGCCACCATAGGATATCTTTGGAGTGTAACACAAATGCATCGTCTAAAATCCAATAAAATATAAATCTCAATCGAGGTTGCTTGGTCACTTCTTTCAAATGACGGAGATGGGATGGTCATGATGCATCAAGGCAACTTCAGAAGGAATTTTTCCGGTGAGTTGTCCCAGAAAAAGTTGGGTCAAATAGCAACAAAAACTTTTTGAAGATAAATTTTAATTGGTCATCAAAAATCTACTGACACCGAGTAAGATGTGTCACGTTGGGTCTTTGGACCACCAAATGACTTAATTAAAATAATGGGATGATAATGATGATTCATTATAACCATAATGAATCTCGATTTGATGTATTTCTTAGTGTGCGCAAGAGGGACGGAAGATGCTTAAATGTGACCAGGTGACCAATGTGAATTTATGGCTGGGGGTATTCCAAATTGTGGGCTTTTAGAGAAAAGAAATTACACGGCATACAATATTATTATTTTATGCAGCCATGAATAGGGTGCATCCTGTAATTAAGGTGCTTCCAAAATGAATGATTTGCTTTAATTATCAATTTTTTCCATGAGGCAACCTTTCATATTTTTTCATATATCAAAAAACTTGTACAGTATTTTTTTTTCAAATTTTATGCTACGTGAGAAAATGAAAGACTTGACTAAAAACATAAGTTGGTAGTTAAACTGTAAAAAATTATTTTAAGAAAATGTTAACGAATATTTAAAACTTTTATTTATTTAAAACTAGCTATTCTTACCCGGCGTTGCACGGGTTAAGGATTAAGTTTAAAATAAATTTGTGAGGATAAACAAAGGTTTGATTCGAACAGTATACATTTGTATCGAAAATATATCAGGGGGAGGGGAAAGGGTAAAATAATAGGGGGAAATGTCACATTTGTTACCCGCCGGGTCATAAAGAATAAGTTTCCAAATTTTGAGTCCGATCGGTCAAACGGTACAGATTTACATCGAAAATATGTCAGGGGTAGGAGGAGGGGTAAGAGAATGGGGGGAAAATGTTATCTATGTTACTCGCCGGGTTCCAAAGCATAAGTATACAAAACTTTAATCGAATCAGGCAAAAGGTGTGGATTTGTATAGAGAATAGATAGACAGATAGACAGACATTGAGTTTTATAGGTATAGATTTAGAGAAAAATATTTTTTCATTAAATTTAAATTTTTGATATAAAAACTGTTCGCAACTGTACTTGCCACAAATCTTAAAAACCAGAGGAATTGGCAACGTTCAGACCGAAACTGGCAACGGTACTATTCCGGTGTTGATGAATAGTCAAATGCAAAATCAGGAGTTGAGATTCTTATAAATGCAGACTTCGCGGACAGTGTCCTGGAATGCAAAACTTTTAGTGGTGATGGTAAAAGGGCAGATCTATGGAAAAATGATGCGTGCTAGTGACAGATGTACATCTAGGATTCTCGAGAAACGATAATATGTTGTACATCGGCGATTTTAATGCTGATATTGGGAATGACGTAATTATATGGAAAGGAGTCATCAGGAAATTCGGCAGACCGGAAGTTAACCTTCAAGGAACCATGCTATTGAATTTCTGTGCAAGTAATGGCTTAACAATAATGAACACTATATTTCAGCACAAAGAAATACACAAAAAAATTCACATGGTTCCAGAAAAGGAATAACGAAACATCGACTTCTGTATAGCGACACCGGGAATAAAGAAATCCGTCACTGATTTACGAGTAAATAGAGGAGCCGAACCAAGCACCGATCATATCCTCCTTGTTTTCAAAGTGAAGTGCGCACATTTTGCAAAAAAGTATAAAGGTTCCTTAAAAAGCGGCGGCTCTAAGATAAAATAGAAGAAGCTGAAATATGAAAAGACCAGGAAAGGCTTTGGACAAAAAAAAGACCAGGCATGTGATAATTTGTCACCCAAAGAACTAGATGCTGAGAGTGAATGGAGTCTGTTCCAGAGTATAGCAGTTGAATCAGCCAAATAAATATGTAGAAGTAAACAAGTTCCAAGTGGTAATAAGACCCAAAGACGTTGTACAGAAAGCTAACCAAGAAAAACAAGCTAACCACGAATGGATTGGTAATCAAGAGGAAGGAAACTGAAAGAAGTACCTCAGGAGGAAATCGGAGGCCAGGAGAGTGGTGAAGATGGCCAAAAAACAAGCGCAGGAAAATTTTTGGATCAAAACTAGAAAATTATTACAACACAGCAGGAAAGCTGTTTTGGTAAACAGTTTGACATCTATGGAAGGGAGAGTGAACCTAGTAAAGGACATCAAGGACGAATCAGGAAAATCATAAAAGACTGTGGTGGAGCCAGATCTCTTGGACTCTAGTCCCTCGAACGTCCCAAACGGACCAATCGCACTCGAGAGATATCGCCCAACGAGAAGCACGAGGCGCCGGAAAAGTACCAAGCCGTTCTCTCACCGACCGGCACCCGCGATACTACGCTCAAACTCGCGCTCCGTATATTGTTGTATACCGCATTCTCCAACATGTAAAGTTTTGTATCTTCAATAAACCTACGAGTTAATTGTGAGTACTTTTTTTTCATCTTGTATCACCAGCCTTGTCATGCACCTTCACACACGTTTCACACCCACGCCTTCAGCGTTCACTCACCCTGCAATCAGACTGATTGTGCATTTTGGCAAAGGTGCATAGTCACACTTATTCCTTCGCGAATACACGCACATTAACATCGAAAACAAAATAACCGCCAAAGGACGAAAAGGATGTGATAGACAGATGGAAAAAATATTTTGAAAATCTCCTTAACCCGACGACTAGGCTAGATCGTAAGTGCCCACCTTTAATTTGGGGAGTGAAACAAATATTTTTTGACTGAAATTTTATTTTTTACTTTTTAGTACATTTAAATGTTTGCTTTGTTTTAAATTATTTTTTTTATCTAGTTAATAAATTTTAAATCAATTAAAATATTTTGTTTTATTCTGAACCCCGGGCGTGGTTTGCAGGTCTGAAAGTTCGTTATTCGGCTGGTTAGTAAACAGCGGCCAGCGCGACGGGGCTGGGATGTATTGTGATGTATGTAATATGCATGACATACGCCGCCGTACCGTGTCGGAGCCTCCAGCTAAATAAAAATTTTGCGACCCGGGGTGAGTATTTTGTTTCAAGTACTTTTCGCAACCATGCAGCGTGCGTCCTACCTACCTCTGTAGAATTATGAAGCGACGAGCGTGCATCGGAAGATACAGAATAACGAGCAGGTTTTAGCAATAGAATCAGGATGCTATAACGTACCACGTTGGTAAATAAAACTAACCCAAAAAAAACAAGTTTTTATTGTACTCCCTTTCTCATTGAATCAGGTTTCGTGCCTACTGTATGCGTTGGGATCATTACTCATTTTTATTGATTCTTATTTGAAAAAAAAAATTAAAATTTCGAAAAATCAATATTATACTATAATTATTTAAAAAATTTTAATGAAAATTTTTAAAATAATTTTTATCGTCGCCACAAGTCTGCCTGTAAAGTTTTATCTCGATTGGATCACGGAAAAAGGGTTAAAAATCGATTAAAAGTTTTTCCGGCAGGCAACAAACCGCAGGCGCTACGAGTTAATGGAAAGGCAGTAAAAAGGCTAATGTGGCATACGCTTTCTGGTGACGCGTCAGCATGTTGGAAACTTATCACTTGCTGACATGATTTTTGCAGTTTTTTTTTTCATTTTAAAATAATGAATAGGTGCTTTGCTTAAACCACTCTTAAACTTTGTTTTAAATAAAATTCAACATGTTTCGAGAGCCAAGCTCCCTTCCTCGGGACAATGAAAGTACTGAAATTAATGATCAAATAAATATAGACATTTTTTTATGTCATAAAGGAGTTGGAATAGAGGGCGTCCGCGAAAGACCTGGCACGATCAGATACTACAAGTATTTGAGGATGGCCCTGTTAAAAGCCGCAACAACCGTAGAATGTGTATGAGAAAATGTATGAATGTGGCCGAAGCAAAAGTGGTGTGCCAGGATAGAAGAGTGTGGCGTTCAATCCTCTCTGCCTACCCCTGCAGGGAAACGGCGTGATGGTTAGTTAGTTAGTTAGTTAAGGAGTTGGACGGGGCGTGGTCTCTCTCTAGGAAAAATATTAATTTAAAAAAAAAATAGATATGGAATAGTGAATAATTACTTATATCATATTGTATTAAGGCGATTTTTATCTTATGGTAACTATAATAAAATACATATGTTTGAGATTCAATTTTAGTCAAGTATCTCGAAAAAACGGTATCAATTTTAGTACAGTATTTTGTTGTGAACTGGGCTAGATCTTTATGAATACTTCAAATTTTTCTTTATTATTTAAATTAATGTTGAATTCTCCAACCAATATGTGTAGAAGTCTATGAATATTTTGTGTAAGTAATTTAGAACCTCCCTCAGTATCTTCTTATAACTACCGATGAATAAATAATGTAATATCTTCAATATTTTGTTTTGGGGATATATAAATAGCTACAATAACTACTTCAACTATAAACAGTACTCTAAATTGTATCATCATTGCAAAATTGCAATAATGAGACAATGTAACTCACGTATGATTCAAAACAACAACACAAAAATTTCCATTCGTTCGGTAATGGAGGAATGTTACAACCTGTCGCGCACGATACTCCTGTATTAAAATCTCGACGCATGGAGGGGGTATAACGCTTTTTTCTTTCGTGACGATTTCTACCAGTCAACTCCTAACGCAAGCCGCGTTAAGGATCTTCGTTCCAAAAAAAATCCAAAATCTCTCTTACGACGGACTGCTCCTCTCGAAACTATAGTAGTAAATTAATAACACATATTGTGTGTGTATTACAAAGTTTAAATAAAACATAATTTAAAATATACTTACACATCAATTAAAACTAGTATCACTTTCAAAGGTGGTAAATATTAGTTTTTTCACAAACTACTAATTTTTACAAAAGTATATATAAATTATCATGTCATTCCACAAAGTTAATGCTAAATAAATAAATAATATAAAAGTAACCAATTATCACATTGAAGTCAATATTTCCGCTATAATAATACAAACACATACGAGTAAATAATTACTCCCCGTCTATTTTTGCTGGGATAATAATCACAAATTACAATAACCTTTTTATCCTGAGAATAGGGATGGGAATAAATAAATGTAGGTATATGGAAATTCGTATATTTTAGGGAATGCCAAGCAGAAACTATTGCGTGCAAGGGGCGAAAGTCTGACAGATTAGAGACAGACAGTCGAAAAAATGACTGATTAAATATTTGCGAGTCAAAATGGATTCTAGATTATTTTTTTTAAATACAAGATATGCGTCCAAAATGATTGATAAAAAATTTAGCTTACGGGAAAGATTCGAATATTCATTTGTATCAACTGACACATATAAAATTTCAAGACTAATTTTGTTTTTGACTAGTAAAAAAGAAATGCAACATGCGACTTTACAGTTAAAGACTTTTCCGGGCCATATTTCGGCCGATGTTTCGGATCCCATTGTAAGTTCCATCGTAAGGACGGACTCTGCAATGGAATCTGAAACGACAACCAGATGGATCAACTGCAGGTCGTTATCAGGGCTGTTGTCGCTGATGATGATGGACCCAGCAATGGAAACCAAGGAATGTTTGTGTCACGCTGTATCCTTCCGGTGGGCGCTGCGGCACAAAGACCGCAAAGATTAGTTTCTTGGGTGTCTTCTTGATTGTGCTAATAAGATTGGGGAATAGCCAAAAATCACACGGAACCATGTCAGGTAAGAAGGGAGCCTGAGAAACTACGGGGTTGCTGTGCCATAAAAGCCTGAATTAGAAGTGAAGAACGGGGGGGGGTGCATTATTGTGATGTAGCTGCTGCATCGTTAGAAGCTTCAGCACGAATAATGAGGATACTCACTTTAAGCCTAAATCCTCAATCAAACCTGAAAGTACCAATCCAATGCCTACGGTACTCGAACTTAAACACTACAATCTTGCATTACTAATGTCTGCATTTGATCAATCGCATTGTGTTTCCGCTTGTTGAGGGTTTATCGGGGTGCGGTTTGCTGTTCTTTGATGTGCTACCATATTGATGCGGTCCTTCCTTATCATTGAGATGCTCATAGCATCGTCTCTAATATCGAATCACCAATTCAATGCGTACCCCCTCTCGGTACTCGAACTTAGATATGACGATCTAGCATGACTACTGTCTGCAGTTGATCAATCGCATTGTATTTCGGCTTGTTGAAGGTTTATCGGAATGCGGTTTGCTGTTTACTGATGTGCTGCCATTTTGATGTGGTCCTTCCGTTCCCTTATTCGTGTTTCGGCTTGTGGAGGGTCTATCGGGATGCGGTTTTCTGTTCACTGATGCGCGCTATTTTGAAGCGGTCTTTCCCTTCCTTTATCCATAAAATGCTCATAGCATCGTCTCTGATATCGATTCACCGATTCAATGCGTACCCCCTCTCGGTATTCGAACTTAGATATGATGATCTTGCATGACTAATGTCTGCATTTGATCAATCGCATTGTATTTCGGCTTACTAAGGGTCTATCGGGGTGCGGTTTGCTATTCACTCTCCTACCCTTATCTTATCATTGAGATGCTAATAGCATGGTCTCTGGTAGTCTGTTGAATATGGCGAATAGTTTCCATTTGGGTATCATTGTTGTCATCATTGTCATTTAAGGATGACAATGTGGATCATTTGTTTGGTCGGGAAAAATAAAGGCTTTTGGTATTATTTGAATATTGAAATTACGTATGTGTAAGCACTAATTTAAGAATATTAATATTATACGTATAAATGCGAATTCATTCATTGATGGCGTTATACGATTTTTCACCACTTAAATTTCTCTAAATATCGAGTTCCATCGCAGCCGAGGCAAATAATTCAATTCTACGGCCAATATTAGATTCGATGGGGAGTGCGGGAAGCCCGAATCCGGGCTGGCGTGATTGTCACCGCTCGAGTGAAACGACATCGATTCATATTCATGACGTGTTTTTTTTATGAAAATTTTATTTCCACTGAGGATATATAAATATTTGCGTAGTAAAATTTCGCAATAAAATTTTCTATTCCTCAACTCGATGCCCAATAAAATGCGACAAGGCACGAATACACAAATATATCAACGCGACTGGCTGATAAGGTTGGGATTTGTCTGATTTATGACTTTTATTTGTTTATGAAATGTGACAGCGCCGGGAGCTGCGCACGATCAGGTGTGCGAGTGGGGATCGCGGTGGGATCCGCATTAACAAGCCACGAGAGAGACAACTGACGTCTAGACCCTTTTAAGATGAATGTCTCATCTTTCGGCGCTAGCGCTGTAAATTTTTTAAACAAATCCCACAAAGCATTAATTCATATTTCGATACAGGCTCACGTGCTATATTCACGCAACATTATTACGAAGCAGCTTATCAAACACTAATACATTGACAATATTTTTAAATTAATGTTCGGAGGACACAACTGGATTTTATCCACAGAGGGATACTTGTTAATTAAGATAAATTATAATAGTATGTATTGTATAATTGTTAACTAGTTAGTTAACTAATGATTAATTATTTTTTTAATGGACAACGTCACTAAACACAATTAATCGAAACACTATTCTTTAAATCACACTATTTCATAATGTCTCGTATATGAAAACTTTTTTTATCGCTAGGTAGCACTCTAATTTATCGCTTGCAGAACGTTCAATTCTCGCACGTAGTATTTACAGCTTTTATTTATTTCGCCACTTGGGTAAGTACCCGCCGGATTATTTCGCTCGATATCTGTCGCTTCGCAATTCACAACTGGGCGCACCTGGCCGTTAACCGAACGGCGCACTTTGCACTGAACGATCTGTCAAAACATGGCTGCGCCGCGGCGCAATCCCGGCATTTATACCCGAACGCTGGTAAATTCGAACTTTCGAGAAGATTCTTTTCCTTTCTAGTGTGTAGGAGGCTTAAAGGCTGCTCTAGTTGTTTGCAGACTTTTTCCCGAAGGTTGTAAATAATTGTAGACTGTTCAAGTTTTTGCGATAGAGTTGTGATGTATTACAAGGGATTCAGATAAGGCGCTATTGCTTCTGCTTGCTATTCCGTGACAATGTATACAACATTCAAAAATTTGATTATAGTGGACATCCTTACGATGGACTAGGTAAACGTAACATTGTTTAAAGTGTTCACTTAAGCCATCTCATACAGGTAATGAACCCTGGGCCACCTATACACGTATTCCATATAAATAACTTCGTTTTTGGAAGATATCTATGATTTATCTTTATTGATAATACATTAAATGCGACAAACACGGAGACGAAGAGATTTGCGATAGCTTAAATTAACCAATAGATTAGATAGATATTGTTTACTTTTTGTCCCGTAATAGATGATGTTCCTGAAACAATGGAGTTTGAGAACCAAAAAATTATTTTGCAAGTCAAAAACTCATTACGTTAACATTTAAAAAAAAGTTATTTTATTAAAAATTATTTTTTTAATAAATGTTCAAGTAATGAGTTTTTCATTTATTAAATAAATAATTAAGGATGTTATGCTAAATGATAAAAATGATATTAAAATGATTTATGTCTTCGGTATCCATTTTATCATAGTCATTGCAGACACCCTAATTTTATTTTTACTGACAAATTATTCTGCGACTTTATTGTCAACTGCATTTGCACAAATTCCAAACTGCAGAAAACAGGTCTTAATTCATTTATTTGCTCATTGAATTATACCTATTTTTTCATTTTTCATATAGGCGGACATATAACTTTTTTACACATTACACACTTTTTTACTTTCACTGTTGCTTCAATAACATCTTCTTGTTTGTTCCACTCATATTTTATATTTATATCTACAGTTGATTGTTTAATTTTATATAGTATGTTGTTCTCATTATTTTGTATGCTGCTCATCTCGGCACAGGTTCATCTTAGTGAGATGAGTGGTTTTTTCCTAACAAATATGTATTCAGTTAAATTAGTTAGTTAGTTAGTTCAGGATTAGTTCAGTTCAGTTCAGTCATTAGTTCAGGATAAATAAAATAAATTTTTAAAAAATGGTGTGATTAGGAGTTCCTAAATTTAGAGGTTACTGTAGTGTTTTCTATAAATTCAGCATTACTGAAAAGAAAAATGGAACAGATGGTGTTCGCGAAAGCACGTACTATAAAACTGAAGAGCTCGAGGTTCTAACTTTTCCGCCCACCGTAACGTGATGATAATATACTGAAGTATAATAATTTAGATATCTGTCTGTCTGTTCCCGTAACTTCGGGTAACGTCCACAACTTATTTTTAGTAAATAATTATTTTTTTCAAATTTTTTTTTACTAAATTTTTCAATTTTTTTTTGTTTAAAATAATTAAATACATATTCCTTAGGTACCGACATGTAAAAGTACCATCATTTTTGACGGGTTAGAGCTAGTATTAAAATAAATTGTCATTGTGTTAATATACAAATTACAGTTGCCGGCAAACTTCTTTAAATTTTTTGGCGTAGTGGGGGAATGCGCAGAAGACAAAATTTGGGTCTTGTTGGTGGAATGATACATGCGCAAACTTCCCCCCACTACTTCGTAAAATTTCAAGATGTTTGCCAGCTACTGTACCAATATGTGATTCCACTTCTTCATTGCTCATAGCTGAACCTCGAGGTCCTGATACATATGGAACAGGGTGCACTATACATACGTTTCTATTTCTCCCTGTCTTGAAACTTTTTGACCACAGCGTTTAGGACCCTGTGGCGTCTTTTATTTGGTCTATTAGTCTTTTAGAAGACCGACCCCGAGCTCTATCTATTATAACGAGCTTCACGAGATTCTCCTCGATTCTTCTGGAAGCGTGACCAAAGTATGCAAAAATTCTTCTTTTTTACTTACGTATTTCTTAACCTTTCAACTCTAAGAAATTAAAGAATGCCTCCAGCAAAATATGTCGAAGGCATCCAAAATGCTATTTTGGATGTCTTCGAGAGTTGTGCAAAAGTCGGAGCATCCTAAATGCTATTTTAGACGCTTCGACTTTTGTCTTCACTCCAAGATATTATTATTTGGAATAAATCAACAGAGGCGACGTTGTGTCAACTTTTTAACTTCGTAATCATGAGGTATTTTTTATTTTATTATTTCACTATTTACTATGTTTCTTTGAATTTTTTACTTGCAAACGCTTAACAATATGTTTTTTAAATGTTTGTTCTGAGAACACAATAACGGAATTTTGTCTACAGAGGAATATTTATTATTTAATATAAATTATCACTTTTATCGCCATCACACACAGGTCGCAAGCCATTGGTTGCAAGTCTTCTATGTACGTTTCTCATACAAATAGCTTCGTCTTTGCTAGACATAATTTAAGACTATAATTTATCTTAATTAAAAAAACGCTTTTTTGTAGATTCTTTTTTATTATTAATCCATTTTTACATATGGTTTTTATTATACATTATTTTTTATATATTCAATTATTTATTTACGTTAGTATTTTTACTGAAAGCATATTTGGAATCTATAAATACACAAAAAATGTGTGGTTCTCGATTATTTGTTACGTCACAAAATCAAGCACGGGCAGTGTATTATTATGTGGTATCGAGTCTTAGCTAGATGCTTTGAAAGTTATTTAACCAAAATCAGAATCGGTGAACTATAAATTGATTTGTAATTCGGTTACGATGAAATGCCAGTCGAGCAAAATATTGAATGGGATGAATTATTACCGTGGGTATGCAGATGCGGGGCGGGGGAGAGACGTTTGGGAGAGAGAGAGAGAGGCGAAGGGGGAGGTCGTTTGTCTGCGGCTACAGAACCTCGAGTATTTATGGCCGTCTGTATTAACGAAATTGGTAGTTACCTTTCGGATAATTTCTAATTGATGGCATATCTGGGGAGCGAATTTGGGAAAAATATTCCCCAATAAGTCATCAAGACAGGAATTCTAATAATTGCTTCTTTAATATTTGATGGACGTAAAATTTTTGAATTTGGGCCACCTTGAATCCAAATCCATTGCAAAGTGACTGACTGAAATGCGAAAATTGACGGATTTTTTTCTTCTAGAGCAGCGTTTTCCAAACTATGGGTTGCGACCCACTGGTGGGTCGCGAGCGGATATTAGGTGGGTCGCAGTCACAACACCGCGCAACACGTCTCATCCGGCTCGTGTCGTGTTTATTATAGATAACGAAATGCATCCAGATATCAATGTAGTGTCTGCAATTTTCACACATTTAACAGAGTTGAAAAATAACTTTAACGCCAACTTCGAAGAAGAGATGAAAAAGTTCAAAAGGATAAACTGGATTTAAAATCCATTCATACCGACTGAAATTTCAACAAAAGCAAGCGAAGAGCTTATTGATTTATCAGACGATACATCGCTGAAAAATACTTTTAATCGCAAACAATTAGCAAAATTCTGACTTTCAGTTGCTGACACTTATTCTAGCTTGTTTGACGAAGCGATGAAAGTCCTCCTCTCCTTCACTACCTCATGTGAGGAGGAATTTTCTGCCATGGTTTCTATTAATACTAAATACACAAAGAAATTGGTTGTATCGAATTCACTGCGATTAAAAGTGACTAAAATTGAAGTCAACGCTAATGCTGTTATGACAAAAAAGGCAACAAATTCATTCGTCCTATAAAAATATCACATATGTATTATTTCGTAATTAAAAATTTTGATTATATTTGGAGGTTTTTCTTTTTTTCTTAATTGAACAGTCTTTCTTGTGGTTACAATATGAATTGGGAAAATGTGAGGGAGGAGGTGGGTCCCGAAAATTTACTATAATGTTGGCAAATATCGCTCTATTTACTTTATTTATTTAAGAACTGTCATCTTCTAGCGACTTTCCGATTATTGAACGTTATATGTTCCGAACACAATTACTGAATTTTTCCACTGTGGGATAATTGTTTTATTAAGATGGAGTATATGTCTCACAGAGACGAAGCTATTTATATGAGAAATGTGTATGGAAGTCTCTTATATGATGGATCAGGGCTTACAACCTATGTGAGCTGGATTAAGTGATCACTCTGCATAATGCGACGTTCACATACTCCATCGTAAGAACATTCACACATTATCATATTTTTTTATATTATATGTATCCAGGGTTTCTTATATGAAAAGCTTCGTCTCTGTGACACTTCTATAACTCATCTTAGTTAATGATCATGTTAGCGATCATTGTTTTTCTCGAGTTGGAAATAGTTGGACCGTGGATTTACCAAATTTAAACCTCGGATTATTCAGCCAGTTTGTTTTTCGTCTTCCAGGACCTTTTCTACTCACAATTTGTCCTTGAATGTTGAGATGCTAGACTCGGTACTGTTCTGGATCTCATGATATGGCCAAAAAATTGCTGGTTCTTTTTGTTTCAGGGATTTATTTTTTCTTTCGCTGCCGGATCATTATATCATTACAGTGTCATATTAATCCTATCAATTAAGCTTATTTTTAGAAGCCGCTTTAGTATTGTTGTCTTCTTCTAGAGTACAATTTTCAGCAATCTTTTTCTGTATAATGACGAAAACGCAAGATCTGAAACTATATAAATTATACATTTTAAATTTCTTAATTTTTTTTTCATAGGTCTTCCGAAACCTTCTAGACTCACCGACACAGTCGGCGCGCCAATTTTGAAACAATCTGAAGCCTTTGCGGCCTTACCATAGCAAAACAATGCTCTAGAAAGCACATTTTCGTCACCCATTCCCACCCACGCACATCCACCCCCACCAAACTCGCATATTTTTGATATGACACCAAGGGCTACCCACCACCATAACTATCAGTGGGTGGTTATGGCTGGTTGTGGGGAAAACTTGGCGGGCAGGGAAACACGGGTTTCTTTGTATATATATATATTGATATATATTGATATGGATCATCCGCGTGCCTCCGCGAAGGATTTTTCTCTCCCTTGACCACTTAAATATTAAAAACACAAAACAAGATATTCGGTAGCTTGTGTCTAAATATTCAATAAAATAAATTCCAACAGAACGAGGGTGTAAATGCGGTAGTCAGCCGTTTCCATACGATTTCATCTGAGAAGATTATTATTTGTACTTCCCCTGGTGTGACCGCTTTGTGGCGAAGATGTCTGCTCTGTTTCATTGTCTTTGCAGTGTAAATGGTCGTAATTACGTCAGAATCCCTTTTAGGGGTTGTTTATCTGCGCAACTTTGACCGTGAAGGGTTTAGTAGGCATTGTTCGTACCGGCGTCCTGTTTATTGCGCGTCAAGCGGTAGCGCGAACAGAACACAAGAAATTACAGCTGGGGTAGCTCGTATACGGAATATGTAAATTTCAATAAGCGTTTCGACATTTGGGAACGTTTCCCCTCCGGCGAAATATTCGGTGTGGAGTTTTTTCCAATTGAAAAAAGTTTAACAATTTGAATCGCGTTTTTGCGAGTTTCCTCTTTAAACCGCTTTAAAAACTTATTCTTATAATACTATTACTGAAAAGCTTTAAAAAGTTATTTTTATAATACTATTATTAAAAAGTTTCAGTTAACTTATTCGGTGGATAAAGAATAATTTACTTTACCGTTTCTCCGCAGTGGTAAAATGCCACATTATTTTGTACTGGCACATCACCTTTCATACATCTTCTTATATTATTATTCATTATTATAGTCTTTGAGTGTCAAAATATTCCTTACCACCATTTATGTTTTTTTTGTAGATATTAATGTAAATATTCTCTTAGCTTATTCATACATTTTGAATATTATGTTTGTGATGATTTACATAGCGTCGTTTTGCATGAAAGACGCTTTGGGGGCGCTTTACAGATGCGACATTCCAAATAAGTAAGTTTTTAGGCTCTTCTTGAAAGATTACTGCCTTTCGTTGGATCGCAACACTGCAGGCAGCTGATTCCACATAGCTGGGCCCGCAAAGCTGAAAGCACGTTCCGCAAACTTGGAGGCTCCAGGTCTCCTCGCTACTACCAGCTTGCAGAGTGCCTCCGATTTAGCTGACAGTGTGAGCCGTTTTCCAGCGATATCGTCCGGGATACAGAGGTCCATCAAATATTGTGATGGTGGTTTGAAATTTATACGCTCCGGCAGTTATCAATTTAGTATTATTAGTTATCAAGTATCAACCTGCAGTTATTGATTGTTAAAAATTAACCTATTCAAGTTATAAACATGACGTGAGACTGTTTATTTTTGATTTACCAATAAATAGTTATTTGAGTCAGGTTAGTTTTGATTTTCAAACTCTCATATATGATTGTTCAAACGTTAAACGGGCCGTTTTATCTGATAATTTCTGATCATCCTAGGTCAGATATTTTATCTGAAAATGCTAAATGCGGATGTTCTATATTCATGTAGTCTTCAACACTAGCAATCTTTTTTACCGTCCTCTTCTCTCTCATCCATCTCAGTGACTCTTTCTTTATACTATCTTATTAACATTAAGGGAAGGTCCAATGTTTCGCATAAGCCGTGCAATCTGAGATGATGAAATGTTTTTCATAATTTTCACAAACACACCTAAACGATGGACTCTTTCTTGATACTATCGACTATCCTGTGAACAGCTCTACATTAGATTATGTTTTTCATTCTAGAATCAATCGCTCATAGATTTCCCAAACAAGTGCCTCAGCCAACGCATTCAGACTACTTTCTTTTTTTTCTGCTGATTTCATACTTCACTTCCATAAATTAATCTATATAATATAAAGGAGTGCCTTGTCATGCATTCTTTTGCACACCGATAGTCTTGTTTCGTATGAAAAATTCCCATTGGCTTTAAAAAAAATGCTTGATATACTGCGTCTTTTTTACATATTCACTACTCAAAATTGTGGATTTAACAGATTACCGGAAAAAAATTTGCTAACAATTAATCACTATAACTTAACCTAACCTTGCCTTTATAATTACTTTTTGTTGACGAAAATTGTTTGTAAATAATAATTGAAAATATTTTTTTTCCGTAAAATATATCTATATTCGTATACAGGGTGTAACAGAACAAGTCCACAATATTTTAAAGATTAATTTCTTCTTTTATTATGAGTCGAAAATGTTCAAGCAACCATGACCTACTATCAATAGTTAAGGAGTTATGCATTTTCAAAGTTTCCATTTTTTTCAATATTTTTGACATATTTGTTCTTCATGCCCTGTCCTCAAATTATTAAAGCTCTGGAAAATATGAACTAAAAATAAAGAAAATAAAGATAAATGATGTTCGAAAAACGACATTCGGAATGCGACATTGAAAGAAATGACAGTTAATCAATTTATCATAGACAATACATGTCCTGCACGCGTTTCCATATTTTAAGGTTTGCGACTTATTTTAAACTGGAATACAACATTTTTATAACTAAATGTAGTTTTTTAAAGTGATAAAAAATATAAATAGAAAACGTAACGTCCAGTGTTTGACATATGCCGCGCACGCGCAATAGCACAATAACAGCTTGATTGACCAGTACCAAAAAAGAGTAGGTATTAGGTCTGTTGCGAGACTCACGGACAATTATAATATACATATATGTATATTATAAATTAGTAAACATGTATAAATATAAAATACATTATTTTTATAAGTGACCGGTAGATAACATTTTATGTGTATAATTTTTTTACACATTAAATATTATCTGCGTGTATTTTAAAACAATCTGAACTTCTCGCTACTTTATACAATTTCGCCATTTGTTTTTTTTTTAATCTGGCAATGGAAATACGTACAATACTTACACCATTTGTAGCGCATTCATATTATAAGATTATTCAGTATGATTGCATTAAATATAATCACATTGTTTGACCACGGGAGGCAGGAAAGTTCGGCGTATTGATGGATGTGGAGTATCGATTGTGATACATTCCACAGAAAACCACATGCTTGTGGGACCTACAATTCATCAGTTAGGACCCATTAGCTGCGAATACCCTATGAAATCTTCCTATACGTAAGAGACGCCATTTTATGGATACTGATCGAGGTCACATTTCGAGCGATCGTAATAGAATATTAAATAATTAATGCGACTTACTCTCCAGCACGCCGTTGTACTGCAAAGGAAGGCGGAGAACAGAACACTCTTCTGTCTTGGCACACCGCTTTTGCTTCGTCCCTTTTCATACATTTTTTTAAGCAGGCTGTTCAATTTTTAAAGCTTTAACGTCACAAAAATAACTCTATTCGATCCTAATGTTTTTGTTTATTCCTTATACTCGTATACGTATGGAGACTTAAATTAATTTGAATATTATAAAAAAAAATTAGAAGCCTTCAAAATGTGGACCTACAGACGTGCCCTAAGAATTTCCTGGAGAGACCACATTAAGAATGAAGAGATCCTCAGCAAGATCAATGTAACGAGGCACATGATGAATACCATCTCGAAAAGGCGTGTTAAATGGATGGGGTGTATTTTACGCCACGAAAATCTGCTAAAAACTATACTGGAGGGAATGGAAGAGGGAAAGATTTCTAGAGGGCGCCCTCGTCGTGAATATCTTGAGCAAGTGTGCCAAGATATGAATTGTGCCTCCTACACAGAGCTGAAGAGGATTGCCGGAGACCGAGCGGAATTGAGAAGGAGATGTACTTTGCTGCAAACCAATCCCACGGATTGAAACCCAAGAAGAAAGAATTACAAAAACGATGTTAAAGGAAAAATATTTGTCGAAAATAAATTTATCTCTTTTGGACATTTGTAAGAAGTTTTTGCTTTTTTAGTTTCAAGGAATTAGGTATAGGTACATAGAAGTAGCTAAATAATTAAAATAAGAATTTAATGTCATATACGAGAACAGATTTCTCTTAAAAGGCAATAAAATGTTTATTATATTTTACCACTGTAAATAGATAGGTATAGTTGCGAATGAAAGTAGATTGAACGGGCTGGTGAAGCGATTGCTAAAGCGCATGTATGGAAAATTTATGATAGATAGAGTGAGGAATGAACAAATAGAAGGAATGTAATGCTGGCTGTAACGTAGTAGATATAATAAGGAAATAATCGCTGGGATGGTTTGGATGCTGCATGGATTATGTAGAATGTATGGGTGAGGGGAGGTTGTTTAGAAAATATAATATATCTGCTATATGACGTTCTTGCAAATTATTAATAATACACCAGAATACGCTTCTTTGCTTTATCTCAAAATACTTGCGGCAACAATATTTCGCCCAAAAGCATTCGTACACACTTGGTCGATAAGTAACTTATATTGATTATTATGCTATGAAAGTTTAATTGAAATTAAATTTTATTATATAGACGTACACAAAAATCCAGTACCTGTGGCCAATTCTTGGAAGAGATTAAACCCAGTCGAATGGCTCCAAAATTGCCATTTTTTTCATAGAGGCACATTTTTGGCTAATTTTAACCCCGCCCAGCAAGAAAAGAGTTATGCACATGCGTTTCTAATGCATTCCCACCATCGTTACAAAGCCATGTGCTGGCTTAGATGTTCAGAAGACTTCAACAGGCCTCGTCTTCTTTGGAGGTGTCCGGGGGGTGTCCTGGCGAACCTATAGAATATGATCACCACCGCAGTCGAGTGTTCTCCTGCTAGATCGAGTCGGTACTAAGCCGATCTAACTTGAAGCTCAAGTCTCATCTTGTTTTCATCTACGAAATGTCTATCTGCCATCGTAGAGCTTGTTCCGGCAACCTTCACCAAATCCATGAACTTGGATCACCAAAAATCCCACCATACTACTATTGAGTGATCATTACAGAGACCTAAGTACCTGTGCCAATTTTGTTTTATATTTCTACTGCTTATATACTTTGTGTTTTCTCACTATTAATAAATTTTTATGATAAAACTTTTTTATTACTTCCACGCCACTTTGTCACTTTCCCTAAAGTTTTTTTCTCATTTCAATCCCATAAGTAAACATTTTGTTAGATAGTCTTACTGCTACGTCATTACGTTTAAGTATGATTAACTTGGCTCATTTTTGTAAGGTTAATTATTCCAATTATTAAATACGAGATATTTAGGCGCATTCTCTTTTTAATAAACAGTTTGTTAATGGCTGTGTCGTAAATGTTTTAGGCTGAACAAAGATAATAGAAGCAGAGAAAACAGAATATTCAAGGGTTCGCAAACTTCTGAGACAATAGAGCCAACTACGTTCATCCAGCAAGTTGTTCAAAAACCGTAGGCAGCAGTATTTTTCAACTGAATATTACCTCAAACCCAGAACGACTTTTACTTTATCAAAATTATGTTAAAAATTCCTCCTTTAATTAATCAAGGTAAGATATTATTCAAGAATCCGTGCATGGACTTCGGTTATGCTGCTGTTTAACAAAAGCCATGGGCAATACGTTTCGGATCCCATCACAGATCCATCACAGGGGCCGATGCTAAGCGACAACAGCTTTGACGATGGACCCAGTAGTACGATCCATAATGTCGTTCAAAGCGATGTGTGTATTTCTAAGAAATTTCAAATCTACAAATTATCGTTACATTTTTTCAATATAACAATTGCATTAAATTAGGGAGCGAGTGCGAGCTTTTCATGTTAGATATGAAAAACAAAAAAGTGTTAAAAATGCTTCTTTGTGTCTGTGTGTGTGTGTGTGTGTGTGTGTGTGTGTGTTTCATTATCTTATGTCACATTAAATTATTAATTCTGCATTAGGTACGCCATTTTGTGCCCTAGAAACAACACGATATCTTCTAATATTTACAACAAAGTAAGGTATTGAGCTTAAATATTATTTTTTCTATTTTCCCCACAGGGTTTGGTATATCGCTAGACTGATGTTATGTAAAAAATAAAATTAATTCTGAAAAATAAAATGAATTTTGAATGTTCACATGTTTATTGATTTCTTCTAAGTTACGTGCTAACGGATAGTTTACTGTCATCTATTGTCAGTAATGTGTATCTATTGCTTTGTGATGCTTTATCTAGGAAAATCTTTAGGAAAATTTTCACGACTTTTATAAAATTTTACTGTCATCATCTTTATATGCTTCTTTTGTGAAATAAAGTATTTTTAATGTGTTTAAACACAATCACACTGAAGATAGTAAAATAACAATAATAAAGGGATAACATGCAATCCATCAGAATTATTCTAATATATCAAATTATTGGAATTATTCTGATAGATTGAATGTTTTACAACAAACAACCTGTTAATAGATCATATACCTTCATTAATTATTAAGTAGCCTTAAATGGGACAACTACCATCGCCTTTATACGCACTTTATATGTAAAATAGATTTCTAAATACCATTACCGTATCTAAGTGCCCGTCCATCAAGTTACCCGCCTTCTCTCGACGCCATACATGTAAATGTTTTAACGAAAACATATACACACACAAACCTATTTACAAAAGGACGCTAAATAATTAATAGAATATTTATGTGATTTTTCTTCTTGCTAGTTAGTTGCTAGCTAGTTTGCATCCACCTTTCCAACATCCCTCAAAATCTCCCGCAATAGATACACATCTCATCCGTGAGCGGCCAGCATTTTCGCTGCATATCCTTTTTCTATCGCCATATTCAACTATATTCATCTGACCATCATGAACAAGGTCAGTTAAAAATTAATTATATATTCATCCAACTATTTATATACTAGGATTGATCAAAAATTCAGTAATTTTTGTATTTCGCGGGCAATACAACTTCAACTGTAAATTTTTTCGTTTTGTTGGTACGCATAAGATATCTTGAAAATGGTAGGCATATTAACCGGTCGGATACCGCGCAATTTCGCGCACGATTGCTGTTTTTTAGACACTTTTTTGTGATGGTTATATTCATGTAAAAATCTACAATAATCGCTAAGAATTTGCAGTTTCTAGTTTCTCAATGTACAGACTTCAATAATTACTTATTCGTTAATTATGAAAATAAGTAACAAAATTTACTGCCATAAATGTACGCACATGTTTATCGAATAAAACCATGTAAGCAATAACACTAAAGATATTGTATTTCAATATTTTCGTTCTAAATATATCAAAGAATATAAAAATACTTAATTTTAACACTTTTTTTATTTTAAAAATATCACTTTTTTTACTCCCTTTCTTTTAAATTGTAGCGTCTGCTTGTCTGCTTGTCTGTCGAAAAAATTTTGGATTGATTTTTAACCCTTTTCCTGTGGTCTAATCAAGCTGAAACTTTGGAGTCAGACTCGAGGTGACGATTAAAGTGATCTAACAAGTTTTCGTTTAAAATTCTTTAATAATCAATATATCATCACTCAATATTTATTATCATAATATATATATCTATCTATCACATATATCTATATATATATATATAATCTATCTATATCACTATATCATAAATATATACATACATAATATCTATCTCATCTCTTCTATATATCCTCTCTTCTGATCATCTCTATCTCTATCTACTCTACAATTTACTATCGAAACCTACACTACAATGAAAATAAAGAGAAATACCAATATCAATAATCCCCCTGAACAATGTCCAATGCTGGACCTGGATACTCAAAGAACACATCTACTATCAAATATTGACGACTTGTTAAGTCGCTGGATAGTGAAAAATTGGTAACAACGCTGTGCGCGAACACAGAGGTCCATTGGTTCGTATCCAGGTTCCACCCTTTATTTTCAGTTTTATATTATTGAATGTGGGTATTTCTCTTTTATTCATTTATTTATTTCGTATTACTATTACGGGACGCTTTCCTCCTTACATAAATGAAAAATATTTTTTATAAATATCTATAGATCATATATATATTAGAATATATCTACATATATAATATATATATTATATTATATTATATATATGCTCCTATCTTCTATATATATAATTGATTTATTAGGAGGACCACTAACCTACCTAGCTAAAGCATGAAAAAACAGGATAGCGTATAATGAAATGAATTTGTATACATATTTACATTTATATCTGCTTTATTTTAAAAATTTACTTACACAACTATTTTTTTTACAAAGTTTATTTATTTTATTTACAAATTTTTATAAATGATCACATTGCATAAATTAATTATATTCATTAATTAAAATTAAAAATTAAATATCATGTCCCCAAGGAGCAATTGCATGCTGGTATAAGGGGACAGAAAATAAAGTAAAATAAGTGGGTACACATATTAAATATCAGCACATTGATTTGTTAAACAGTTATCTCCTCCCCAGCACAAGTCCCTTCATTCCGTTATAGATTCCGTTATAGAAATCGATCGCAGTGTAATAGGAAAACATATCGCTCTGCATTAGTCCGCCGTATATCAATTCTTATATAATCCCTTGTTCTTGTGTGTTGTCTATGTACGTCACTATTCTGGTAAAGGATGATATTCGTTTTTAATAATGTATTCTTTATTTTCTAAGTCATCTTTATCTTTCTACATATCAGATCTTCTAGCATGCCGGTGATTTTGTGTAAGTCAGTGGTTCTGGTGTATCGATTTAGGTTGAAGATTATTTTAAGTGCTCTGTTTAAAGTTATTTGTATCATTCCCTGAGCTTGTGAATTACACTGTGACCAAATTATAATGCCATATAAAATATGAGGGAGAAAAAAGCTTTGTAGATAATTTTTTTAGTTTTTGTATCAAATAGTTCAGCTCTTTTCATCACACCAAATATAGGCCCAAGTTTTTTTAAAAGAGCTCTAAAAGAACTATAAAACTCGCAAACATCAATTAGACTAATGGGATTGGTATAGTACAACGTAAAATTAATTTACGTAGAGTGTTCAAATAATATCGTACACGATGTAAGCAAGTGTGGACGTTAGTCATATCATCAGAGGACAGTTGTATCAGAGTTGGAAAACTTGTGAACGAGGTGGAGGTAAGCAACGAATCGGTTTTGAGAATATAGGCTCGAAGAGAATGTCGCGCCCATTATTTGCTTGAATCAGGCTTTCTTGGTCCAACGCTGTATTACCCTGGTCTGTCAAGCTGCTTTGTCTTCCGACATGGCTCGGGTTGACTTTTGTCTATTCCTCTGAAAAGGACCAAATTTGAATCAAAAGAAGACATTATGTGGAATAGGACGGCTCAGCTGAAAACCATTCCAAAATATGCGTTCCTGATTTTTTTTCAACAATGACAGGTACTGGGAGAAGTGCATTACCAATTGCACTACTTTGAAGGAGATTAGAGTCAGTATAGCGTGTATGAATAAATGTGTTACTGCCGAACAAAGATTCGATATTTTTAACACAGTGGTACATATGTATATTTTCTCACAGATAAATAATGATTACCTTGTTACATATAAGTTGGTAGTGCTGTTTCCCAAGGTAAGGGAGCTCTGGGAAAACATACGCGCACAGAATATATTTTATTATACGGGAAATGTGGACTCGTCAAAAAACAAGTCTACAATATAATAATTACAAGAGTCATTATGAATAAACTATAATATAAGAAAACATTACAAAGTTTACAATCTTGACCGCGAAGACAATACTCGAATATGCTCAGCTTGGTTCAGCAATGATTGCAAATATTTACAGGTCATCTACAGTTTTTCCCACGTTGCTGTATTTAGGTGCACGTTTATCTTGATTGCAAAGCGGTCTTGTGCATGCATCAGATCCAGCAGAGACCTGGTATGGTCCGTCAATCTTAGATTCATGATTTTAAAAAAAATTGACATTAATTCCCGCTGTGTATCGTGTACTCACACAATCATATTATTGTATAATATTCACATTTATATAATAATATGGCTGTGTTTGTTTCTAATTTTTTGCCGGTTTTATGTCTTGTCATATACCTATCCGTGCTGTATTTGTGTTTTAAACCTTTCATCTGTGTATTCGTCTAGAGTCAATTTATATTGTAGCTGTTTTTGTATTGGTAAGATGTTACACATTTTGAATAGATTTTTCGTTCCATTCTTACACAAAAGCTTGGCTAAAACAAGTCGATGCAGATAAATTAGAAGGAGTATTGAAAACTACGCAGTAATTTAAAAATAGAAAATAAATAAGTATAAACCAGTCCGCCTCAGCACAGGAACTACTAGTGAGGAGGACTAAGATCAATAATATCAACAATATCATTATACATACATACTATTATATTAAACATGTACAAATTGTATCTAAATAGTACCTAATAAAAAAATTATTTTTAAAAAAAGGCTTTTCTTTTTAGGCTAATCGGGATCTCTTTGTTCTCGAAGATATGTTTGAGTTTTCCAAAAGCAGCCCAGGTCATTCCTATTCGTCTTGGCAATTCTGTTAAAGATTAAATATCAATTAAAGATCTTATGAGAATAAAAATTCCATGAATTTTATAACCTTAACCTTCTGTATGTACATGCCAGAGATCGAATTATAAACAAAAAATTTTTAAACATTCGAACTGGAAGCCCCATTACTGCCACTCTTCATTTTTTCTGATTATTTCTTGGTATTGGTAGCACTTGCTCCCTGGGCGTCCAGTGTACGTGCCCGAAGCCTAGACATTAAATACTCCACGCGAATTGAAATCACGTTCGTGTTTGCGCGCTGACCGCTCTTTGTAATCAGTTTTACTGGACGGGGCCTGTGACGTCATCATGTTTTTTACTTTTTTCCTGGCGCATGATCGATGCAAGCAAGAGAAAGCTATTTGACTTTCATCGTAGGTTGTTGAAGGTATTTGAAATTCTAATAACTTCCCTGGAAATTAAACCAAAGTCGGCGGCGGCGGGTGATTAAAATGGAAAATGATGAAAAACAGAAAATACCATTGACAATATAACATGGGCTCGTCTATATTTTATTTTTTTAATTTAATATTAGACACGATTATTATCTTAAAATATTTTGGAACAAAAAGTCATCACTCAGCTGAGATATGCAGAATCATAATTCAGAGTTCGGTTCTCTATCCAGTGACTTTTTAACATTTTAGATTTCGGGCACTTTTTATAGTATAACTTTTTTGAATCCAAATAAACAGAAGTTATGTAATTATACTTTATAAAGACATATATTGTCTTCTGCCTGTCATACTCTATATACAATTTGACACATCTGTCCCAAATTTTGAATATTTATTCTTTAAGACCAGATGGAATACAAAAGACATATCCTTCCCCCCTTACGCTCTATCCCCCAGATATACTTTCTTTAAAAATTTACACCGTTTGATAGATCTGACTCAAATTTTGCTTACTTCTTTTTAAGAACCCAGCTGAAAACAATTCATGGAACAGCAGATTGCTATAAGTCTCCGGGATAAAATAAGAAACGAAGAAATTTGACGGAGAACCAAAGTTGCCGATGTCATGGGCCATTTTACATAAAGAAGTGGCAATGACATATCGCAATCGACACTAAATGGGCGCCATGAATATTGAAGTGGAGGTCCTGGATAAATACAAGGAGTTTCGGAAGTCCATCAAAGAGATGGACCGACGACAATATATAGATTGATGGTGGCGCCTGGATGCGGAAGGGTCAAGAAAGTGGAAGAAGTTGGAAGAAGCCTATATCCAGCAGTGGAGAAAAGAAGGCTGAAGAAGAAGAAGGGTAAGCATTGTAATATTCTATATCATGAAAAATCTCTACATCGTTAACGCCAATTCCATAAATAATGTAACATAAATATTATTATAATATAAGTCATACTTAGACTTTATAGACTTTATTGACCGTATACATTCGTTAAATTTTACAAGTTAAGGCCTTTCTATATGTTACATATCAGATTGAATTGAAATGACAGTCGAACTTAGTAATGAACATGAAAAGTTGTACACAGCGTATGTCTACAAACTTAACTGCTGGGCGACTGCTAGAGAAGGAAACTAGGAATACCAAGCAATAGAAACTGCCAACTGACTTGTAAAACCGCTTGGTAAATATGTAAAATCCGCTCGGTAAATATGTAAAACTCCCTTGGTAAATATGTTGGAAAATAAACTTTTTATATCATAATAAAAATATTATATAAGTGAGGAAATTTCAATAATATATGGGTAATAAAATTTAGTCAGTTATCATGGATCCTTAAACACTCTAAAAACACATTCATGGATCGAATTACATTAACAACGTAAAAATAACATCAAACAAATTACTAAAAGCAACAAAGGATAATTGAAAGCTTAAGGGCTATTATATGTATTTAATTAAAATATTATATTTCCAGTTTTATGTTGGTTCAAATTTGGATTATTTTTTATTTAAATTTACGACTAATTATTTTTAATTTTATTTTATTTTGCATAACGTCATCAGCCATTCTCAAACCATTATCAAATGAAGAACTTTCCATAATTCTGATTCATTTCGTTCTCCTTAAATCTTTTCCATCTGCGAGTTGTGCGATGCAGACTTTACCACTGTATAAAGAATATATTTCGAAACCTTGTAATACTAAATTTTAAATCAATTTCGATATGATTCATACACGTCCGTCCTGTATAAGATTCCTTGAATACTGAATCCGCCGCGCAATATTTTATGTGACTGCTAAATTCAGTTGCGGATTTGATGCGACCGGAGAGCCGCGACGAAAGGTCCGCCTAGTGTGGCGCCGGCCTTATACGTGTATTTTCGGACTCCAGGTACAGAAACTGAGAGCTTAGCCGAAAACATACTTGGGCGTGATTGCCTGAGTAATGCATTTCACTATTGGATCTGGTGGCATGTCGTGGCATTAAAAGTAATAATAACGAATATATTTTTGATTTTCTTCTTTTTTTCCATAACGTGCTGTAATTGAGATCATTGTATTAAAGATTTTGTCTCAAATTATACAGTGAAAAAGGCTTTACAAGTTGAACTTTTAGTCATAGCACTTTAGGAGTATGCTGTGTACCAATACACGTTCATATATTGTATGTTAGCGATATCCTATGCGAAAAAGAAATAAATAAACCAGCACACTTGACTTCAATGATTCATATTATCGGTTATATATACCACACGTAGTGTGTTGTTATTTAAAATAAATGCAAATGCACAAACACATTTTTTAAAATTATTTTTAACACTTTCCGAAAATTCTTGATAGTAATCCATTATATTAATATAATATAATTTCAGCTGATAGAGGATTTTGACGAAGTCGTTATTATAATTAAGATGTGATTTATGTTTTTATGTGAGTTATGTGAGTTATGTTTATGACAATGTTTACCTACAAGCAAGGTACGCGTTTCTAAAAGACCTCGGTACTAAGTCTATATATTGTGCCAAAGAAGTAGGCCCAGATTGCGCGAAAAATAATGCACATTTCGGGCTTCGACAGTTACATAGATAAGTGATCTAGATTTTTCAAGATTTTTTTTAATAATAATTAAGAAATATAATTATTTTCGCTACTTTACTGCAATGTGATAACTGATTTCATGTGATTTTCTCATAAAAATAATGTTCCCATACTAAAAAGAAGACAAAATGAAATATGATTACATCATTTTGCTTAATTTCATTACTAAGACCTACTTTTCGGATCCCAGTACATATTTTTTAGATAATCCATCCCAGTTTATTATTAAGGTAAACCAAACATTACGGCCTGCGAGACCACACGTCGGTACTTACGTTACAAAAAAAACATGTTGGTAATTAAAGGTTAAAAACTAAGTAAAGACAAAATTATGTACTAATGTCGCTCAAAGTATTGAGTTCTATATATGTACATTGATCATTGACGATTATTTTATTGAGTTTCAGGTAAAGAATTACAACTCATACTTACAGAAATATATCTCATGGAATATTTAAAATAATTGGGGCAAACGAAAACTCTCATAAAAAACGAACGAAACATTCGTGAACTCGTATGTAAACAGAATCTGACATCTGACAAGGAATTAATATGGCTTCACATCGTTCCTTTTCAAAAAACGTGTGCATTTTCAAAAAAGCCCAAGTATCTACCAACTTTCATGTTCAATCGATTTTCGGGGTAATACCGTTCCGTATTTAAAAGTTTCGAAACTATACAACTTTGACAGCCGCATTGAATGTCGAATGAATGAATGCGTTTTTTGTTTTGAAAACGAATATCTGAAAATTACGTCGTTTTTGCAATAAATTATTTCTTGAATATTACTTTAATCGTTTTTGGCATAGTAACAACAAAAAACTTTCTTAAAAAACGATAGAAATTGAATCTGGCAGCTGACAACAATTCAATATGATGTCGCTAGTTCCGGTCTCGCATTTCTGCTACACGCTGCGTACGCAACTTCCGTTACGATAAAAAATTTACACTAAATGCGCCAAAAGATGTTCAACAAAAATTGACCTGTAGCACCTTCAATCCGCTCCTGTCTGCAAAAGGTAGTATTTCTGTCTGAATTTAGTGAAGTAAATACTGTTTGTTATTGTACCAGCACAGCCGGGCCATGACAAGCAATAACATCTGTCCAGACGAATCAATAAACTGAATCTGAAGTGTGCACCAGTGCGAGTAATCGCCAGAATCGTTGCGTTGCGCCAAAATTTGTGGTTTCATTACCGAAAATTGGATAATCCAAATAACTGCTGGCGATTCCCGCCGCGCAAATTCCTCGAGGACTCGAGGTGCGCGCGCAATCCGCCGATCCATTTTCCCGGCAGGAAATGGCGGATGATTCCCCCTGGCGGCCGGCGCGAGAACGTAAATTACACAGGAAATTGTTTAGCCGTCCAATCCTCGGCGGCCACGGGGCACAACACAGCGCCGGCGGTGACGTCATAAACAGGACGCTGCCCCGTAACGAGGCTATCATTTCAAAGTGTTGGTTTTTCAGAGCCTCTATCAAGATTCCGTTGATGCAATGTGATTTTATATTTAAGTTGTTTATTTTATGAATATATGATTATATATTTAAGTAAGTTAAAAGATTATATATAATGTTGGTTTTCTCCCATCGCACATACAATAGTATTGTGCTGACCCTAACATTGATGCTGATATTCTTACAGATACCTTATCATCGTTCAAAAATTCACTCGTACACAACATCCATTTTGATGTTGACCTGAACTCATAGATCCATTAAATCAATTATTTATTGAAATATTCTTATATGATCGCACTACATTCAAACACTAAATATATAATAAACATAAATTTACTTGTAAAATATACATAAATGTAAAAATACATGTTACTAAAGCGTGCCGAAGACACTTGGAATTGCGATAATGGGCATAGTCTTCATTTATAATGTTTTATTATTAAAGAATCATGTACCTATTATCCTGTTAGTGTCTCTAATTAATATAAAAAAGTCTTATATTGAGACGTTATAATTGCAAAATGTCCACCTACGATGTTGAATCATTAAAGTTTTTATTTTATTTATTTAAGGAATTTTAAGTGAAAATTGTACAATAAAATATCAGGACGTTATAAATATTTTGTATTTTTAAATGATCTTCGGCGGTCCCTCGTTGCGAGGATTACGTTTGCCATAAAATGAGAATAGCCATGAACCTGAATGAATTAAAAATTATCAGTGTTTTATAAAATCATTAAATAAAATCAATGCTACATTATACATTATCTACCACGCACAACTACTGGAAATGCGCGGAAATGATCTCTACAATTTTTAGTGAAAATTTTCTCAAAAACAGTAATTAATCATTTCAGAACATGTGTACAAATTTTCAAAATATTTAAGTTTGGTCAAAATCGGCCTGCATTTCTATGACATTTATAAAAAAATTGAAAATAATTATAAAATGTTTACAATATATGAATAAATTAAAAATCTATCAATCGAGAAACATTGGGTTACCACCGGGGTATGAACTCGGAATTTTTCCTTGCGAAAGAACTAACTGCATTGCCACCAAGCTTTGTAAATGAAAAATTCGATCTTTTATAAGGAAAGGGACTTATATTAACCTGTTTATCTTTTAATTGATTCATATAATTTGTTTTAAATAGCATCGAACTATGTTTTAAAGTATACGTATATCTTATTATTAAGGATGTTTATTGCGTATGTGGTTTTAAAAAAATCAAGTAAGAGAAACACATAATTATAAAAAAAAATTATTGTGAAACTAATTAAATATTAAATATTAAAACCTCCTGAATTGTGGTTTGTGAAATAAATGATATTGCTACGTTTATTAAAAATACTACGTTTATTAAAAATATAACTTTTTTCGTTCGTAAACAGTTTGTTATTTTTAATACCATGTAAATATCGATGACAGCATGACGTAACGCCAGGAAAATGCAAAAGAAAAAACAAAGATATTTTATGGTTTTGAAATAGCAATAGAATTAGCTAAGGGTTGATTTAGATCCTGAATATTGACAGGGTGGTTGCGTGCAGACAATGCGGCGTTTCCAATAAAGGTGCATCGATTAGAAATGGTAAAACAATTTGAAGGTGCTGCCCGTGTGGTTTTTAAGTTATTCGAGTCTTGCAGACTCGCGTGACGTGGGTAGGGCGAGGGTAAATGCGCAGTTTTCATGAATATTGATTTGAGTGTAGTAAAAATATTTCGTAATTTATAAATTACATATTTTGAGAGCGTTAAAAATGAATCAATATTGTTTTAATTTTCTCTAAACTATGTATGTATGTAACCAAGTTATTTCATCAGACGTAAATAATTTTAAAAAAGATGTCCAGTGGGCCGCCCCAGACACAATTGGGCGAGGCAATTCCAGGAACTGTATGAGGAAAGGATGGGACTACAATGTACGGAGGTCGCACAATCAGCGCAAGACAGGGACGAATGGAGGCACCATATCGATATAGTGGGTCCCCGACCCGAATCGGACAAGGAGAAGAAGATGGGATGAGATGAGATGAGAGTAATTATAATCTAAATACTGTTTGTTTTCAACCATTTGCATAGAGTGACGGGGGAATAGAGTTTTTCGATCGTTAATTGTAATACGCAATGTAGGGGTGAAATGTTAGGGAACGAGATATTATGAGTGTTTTTTTTGGATTTTTATGATAAAAAAGGTTAAATATTAATCCTTTGCAATGTACTGAGTAGAGAAGTTTGATAAAAGGAACATCTACTTCTTTAGAAATTATAGAAATAACATAAGTGTTATAAAGTTAGGATTTGTTGTACGTACAGCCAGGGTTTTGGAAAATACCCGCGTACTGAGAACTCTTTACAACTCCTTGGTGCGAAGTAGACTAGAGAGTGGCTCGATGATTTGGGGGCCACATGAGCTTAAGTACTCTCTTATGATAGAAAAAGTATAAAAAATGTCTACATGAGAGAGTATGGGCATTATCCTTGGTTAAGAGACTAGAAGGAAGGTGTATCTGATTACGCATTTTTGTTTATTGTTGCGCGGTATGATCGATAATCCTGAAATAACGCGGAGTATTGGTTTGTATGTTCCCGTATGTATTATAATTACCTAAGACAGCGTCAGCATAGATTGTTTCACATTCCAATATAGGTACAGGACCAAGGACTAACCTGCCAATGGTTATGCCTGTTGGAAGAGCTACTGCTATGCTAAACAATATAACTCTGTTTAACTGTATTTTTTTATTATGAGTTGCGGATATTTTAAACGAACCGTATGTTTTTCCGAGAAATGATTTTCGACGTTTCGTTGAATGCTTATTCAACGTCACCAGGAGGACAAACTTTACCAGCGGAGGTAGTAAGTAATATACACTTTGTTGTGGAGTGTTCACTTCTAAATAGAGGTCGCCAGTGTGCAATATGTACTAGTTACGTCGGCGGACTTTACTGCGACGTCTCTCAAGGGTTGAATCAGTGTCGTAAGAACAGGGCGCCAAATACTCGAATGCGATAAACTTTATGCAACCTGGGGGACAAATATTGACAAGGAGATGAAGAACACCGGTATATGTCTCGCGTTAGGAGACCATCCTGAAGCTGATGTATAACGAAAGCCGATTTCAAATAAATAGGAAAAGGAAAAGAAGAAAACGAACATATCTTAGTCTTAAAAAGGAACAGATGAAAAAGAATATCTTGTTTTTTACGTAAAAGTATTGTAAGGATAGTTAATTCACATTTTCAATAGCTCCCTGTTAAGGATATCATTTTTTTTTTTTAAATCACGTAGTTAGGTAGCTACGTAGGATGTACGATGACAAACTTTTTAACGAGATATCCTGGTAATAATCGAAGAATCTGTATTGAAAAGTTGCCTTATGACCTTACAGCACATTATAAAAAATTAGTGAGGCCTCCAAGGGTATTTTAATCAAGTTCTATGGTACTAATCAAGGTTATTTCTCTTCTCTATATAGAATGACTATTACTATAACGAGATATCACTCAAAAACGGCAGTCCATATACTTTTATTAACTCAGGCTCAGTTGGAAAACAAAACTTAGTTTAATTTTTATGAACGTACGTGTTATTCATACCATCCGTTTGTGTGAACAAAATTCGATCACGCATAAACGGCGTTGACCTTTTAGCCCGCACATTTCTCACTTGCGCGATGATATTGTGTGTCATACAACTTATTGATTTAACATTCATTTATTCTTTGAAATTGTTCGATATTTGCATTTCCAGGCACTTTGATTCTCGCGAACATGATCTGGCATTTACGTCACGACCCCTTCCGTCCCCTTCTTCTTTCCTAACATTATAAATCTACTTGTCGAACGTAGAGTGTTATTTATGTCGCAATACTTATCGAATTGATTCTCGATATTACCTTTCGAAAAAATTGCCGTACTTTCGCAGCAATGTTTATTTAGTGCCCAAATCGGAAAATATATAAAATGATCGTTGATTTCGTCGACCGTCGTATTGAAAAAGACGTGAAGGAGGAACACTCTCTTATTGGTGGTAAGTGTCTGTGTTCCTATATCCCCTAAAATACAGTCCAATTATCCCGTATTACCCCATACATCTCCATCACGTTATTCTTCCGCAAACCCATTATTCTCAGTCTTTGATTCCCGGCGATCCGCGTCGGGAACAGAAAAAGTATTTTGTAACCGTTTCAATTTCATGATTTGTATAAAATGTTTTTAATGTCACACTTAGACTTCCAATCACACTCTCTAATAGCTTGTTAATGTTCTTCGTAAAAAAATATATACATCTATTTGAAAATAATATATTCAATCAAAATACGTGAAATGAAAATTCAATTTGATATTTTATCAAAATGCGAGACATGTAGTACATGCATGCTCGGCACATAGCCAGTTTTTCCAGTAAATTACTATCCTTTATGGATAGAACGGAATTTATGGCACCTTCTTGCGTCCTGTTTGTTTGCTGAGCAAAAAAGAGCTAAACACATAAAGCTGGTGTTATTCCAGTCAATAATTCACCGACTTACAATATTATTTACAGCGGCGCTTCGTATTTTAACGATATTTATGAAGCAGTTTACAACCGGGGCACGTGTAAAATGGGCTAATTTGAATATTATAAAGCGTGGCGTGCTTAATCAATACAACATAATTAAGCCGTCGTAAACATAATGGTTTGAGGAAGGGATTTCCATCGTTCTTGTGAAAATACTGTCTTTCTTAAGTCAATAATGACTTTGTATTATTGCTCTTCATCAATTACCATCTCAAACAGAGCCAAAACAAATTATGTTTTCACATTTCGAATAAATCACAATGATATTCGTATGCGAACTAAGTATTATTCTGACATTAAGGAAATATTTCATCATCGATAGTCTATTAATTCAGTTATTTACTTATGTACCTACTACTAAATATTTTGATTAATATTTTGTTACTTGAGATTTTTGACATGTTGTGAATACAATATAGCAGATATCTAAATAATATGTAAATAATTAATTATATTTAAAATAAAAACAACGTTATTTAGCAAAAAATAATTTGGATTCCATAATATAACAGATTTATTAACACAAATCTGTCAAAATCTCGAACTCGACAATAATCGTTAATGTTGTGAAACTCTTGTGAAATTCGTCTGCAAATTCTCTCGAATCCTGTCTATGTAGTCTGGAAAATGGTCAGTAAAATAATCTCTCCACTGATGTTATAAAGTACATACATACATGAGAAAATAAATTTACAATGTTTACACATTACTGTAGAGTATTCGTGGAATATGACGGTTTGTTTAACTTCGATTCAAACGTGTGATGAATGATGAGCATTTACAAAAATATCTTGCACTTTTACTATAATAATCTGTATGGTAGTTAAAAACTGGATAAATGTATAAATTGTTTACATTTAGGCTAGTTCTCACGTACGTAGCTGAGACGTGGGTACTAACTAAGAGGAATGAGCGAGCACTGGACGTTTTTGAAAGGAAAATGTTAAGGTGTATCTTCAGACCGATTCTAGAAAGTGGACTTAAATAAAACATAAAATAGACATTGAGCTCTATTTTCTGTTTAAGGAGCTAAACGTCACAACATTTATAAAACTGGGAAGATTTCGGTGGCTGGCTCATGTGGAGAGAATGACCAAAGTCCCTGCTGAACTCAAAGCCGATAGGGCGAAGGAGCTTAGGAAGGCCAAAATTAAGATGGAGTGACAACGTCCTCAAAGACATTTCTGCTTTGAAGCTTCTGAACTAGAGAGAGCTGGCTCTAAACCGAGATGAGTGGAGGAAGACTCTTGAGGAGGCCAAGACCCACCAGGGGTTATAGTGCCAAGAGTGATCTACAATCTTTGAGATATTTTGATATACTATCAGTACCATACTGTTTTCGAGTAACTTTTCAAAACAAACTATTTGGATTAAGTTAAATTATAGAGACGAAACTATTTATATGGGAAACGTGTATGGTAGTCTTTGGGTGGTGGTCCAGATTTATATGTGACAAAGTATACGTAAATTTTGCAGCTGGTATTCATACCTCTACATTTTTTAAAGTGGAATATTAATGTTTCTAGTTTGGTTCATTTGAATATATGAAATAAATTGATTAAGAACATGATGCGGTGTAAAAAAGCAAAGGCGGCATTATCCAAAAAAGAATTTAATGCAGTCGTTGAGGATTGCTAATTTATAATATTCTGAATTCGAGATTTTACAGGAGACACAGCCTATAAATTTAGAGGAAACATAATTTTGGAAGGGATAGATACATAAAATCTAAGATTCAGTACATTTAAAATAAGTGATCCTCGGTAACTGCATTCAGAACACTTTTTTATTTTTTTGGATATTACTGCCTTTGCTTTAATACCCCACACATATACAAATTTCAAAGATTTGATAATGTGTGTTTGTTCTTACGGTGAACGTTAAATTGTGTAAAGTGATCATTCAAGTCAGCTCATACAGGTCATAAGCCATGGACCACCTTAGTTTCGTCTCTTGAGACTACTATAATTTATCTCAATTAATAATTTTCCCCCATGGACAAAATCAAGTAATTGTGTTCTCAGAATATACGTATAAAAATAGTGATATAAAGAATAAAAAAATATAGTAATCAATAAAATTATTAAATATTTCTCATGAAAAATAATATCAGACATACTTATTAAAATAGTAACTTCTAGACGCTGCAAAAATGATGTATTTTTACATACCTTGCGGATAATTTGTTCGATTTGTTGACAAATGTTGCTGTTGGCGCAACTTGACTAATACAATATATTTTTTTGTTCTACTTCTCCTTGTTTACCTTTACTCGTCCTTCTGACATGGTCTTATATCCACGAGACACTACGGCGAGCTGGACGCCCGGTGGCATCTGTGACCTGCCTGCTAAACTCGCGGCACCCGTAAACCGAACCAGACTCCAGCAGTTTGGATATAGAATATTGCGGTACGAGTAGTCTGGCGGATCAGATGCATTACGAAACGTGACACAAGCAATCAAAATAAATGTTGTTTTGAAACTTATAAACGCGGGTAAAAAGGTTTATCTCTGCCATGCAGTGCACGCGGATGAAAGCAGTAATATCAAAGAAGCCGCAGCAGATGTGCCGGAAGCGGTTCGATTTATCATACCTTCGAGGTCAACAGTAGTATTGTGGCATCCAGATCAAGGATATCCAGGTAAGTCGGATTCCCTTTTAATTCCGGTCTACCTTGCTATCTAATCTGTCAACAAACTTTTGAATACAGTCCATCACGGGATTTGCTTCCACAGTTGTTTTTCTGCTGTTGAATTAATGTTGAAATATTATCGTAAATCTCGTCGCTTATGTAACCCCAGATAACACAATCAGGCACAATTTAATCGGGTGAACGAGGCGGCCAATTGACACTAAGTTGACAGTTTGCGGCCAGAAAATGCATGGCGCAGAATTTGTGTCATACGGTAATCTGTGTGCATTGTGACATCCTCCTGTTAAAACAACGTTTGCAATACATTTTCATGATGAGTTTGAAGGAAAAAAGTATCAATATAGCGGAATATTGTATATTTCAGTGATTTCCTATAAACGTCTGAGTATATAATTTATAAATATGTTAAGAATAAATTAAACAAATGGATTAGATTTTTTATAAAGCTGTTCACAACGAACATTAATTCGGTATTACATAATTTACTAACTTAGTAAAGTAGTTGCGCGTTAAACAAATAAATGAATTAGGTACGGTTGCGACGTCAATAATATTATGTACGTATAAAGATTTTGACTTATTAAGATCACTTTAATTTTGACTCTTGCTTGAAACGGTCTAGTTTACTTGTAAGTTTAAGGCAGGATTCAGCAGTGTTTTATTTAATTCTAATGTTCCATATCTCTAAAAAAAAATTCCTACACTAACTCACGCCAAGGATTGCTGCGTGTTACGTGATGGACTTTCTTGACCTTGAAACCCGCGCATTCATTATTTTGTGCGAGGGCTTAGTTATGATATCTTTTTGCATGTTTGTGCACAGATAATCTGTTCTCACTGCGTGTTCTGCCCATTACAGCTTCTGCGCTCTTATTTTCTTCGGAATATCTGATGCGGTATACCTACTGTTCTCAGTATCTTACATTGCGTAAGACTTTATTTTTAATGTCTTGTAACCCGTAATTTTCCGCACACTTCGTATGAGGGGTATAAAAGCAAAGGCTGTAATACCCTACCGAGGTGATCTTGAGATAAATACAAAAAAAAATGTATGTGTACTCACGTACGCGCTGTAGAAGTTATAGTTAAAAAGTAAAATAAAGACAAAATTATATATTAATGATGCTCAAAGTAATGAGATGTAAATAAATGGGGCAAACAAAACTTTTCTTAAAAAAAGATCGTAAAAATAGGTAACTCGCATGTGAACAGAATCTGGCAGCAGAAAATTATTCAAAATGGCTTCGTTATTGAGACGTTATTCCTTTTCAAAAAAGTGTGCATTTTCAAAAAAAAGCAGCAGAAATACAAAAATCTGTATGCCCATTTCGCCATTTCTATTACACAGCTGAAATAATTAATTAATTCAATAGGCATTTTATTAGGTAATTTTATTAAACTAACTTTTAATTCAATAACCAATCATTTTTAATTGACCATCTTTACGATTGATACTCGATTCAAGATGGTCAACAATACATTATTTATATTACTGGAATACTTAATTTAAGTGAATAAATTTTTGATAGTTACGCAACAACCATAAATAATATACGAAATATACACATTTCACTCCCTCCGACGGCTAAATTCTGTTCCGTATCTACGCGTGCGCATTTAGATGCATTCTAAAAAAATTGTGGTATTTTTAATAACTTATTTCATGGTCTCGCATTTGCGTTACACGCTGCGTGTGCAACTTCCAATATAATAAAAATTTTACTCCCAATGCTCCAAAAGAAATATAAAAATCTCAAGGAAATTTCTCTGGAATCAATGATACCTATATCTTATTGATAATAAGTTTATAAAAACAATTGCACCTGAGTTTTTTTTATACGAGTATAAATAAATAGTTAACTTTTAAACATGGGTTTGCTACTGTAGCGTTTGGTGTCTATAACGGGGTTGGGTGATGCTTTTTTTTTGAAGTTTATATCAAAAGTTTAGAGAAAGAGAAGCTTAAGAGAAGGCTTTAAGAAGAAGCTTTAAGAGCTTAAATGATTTTACTTTACTAAGTTTATTTATTAAAAGTCTAACATATATTATTAACTGAAAGAACTTATGAATGTGCAACCCGAAGCTACCGAATCGGACTGTGAATGAATTATGTTTACGTATAGTTTGACATATAATTTGGCCAGTAATCTTATCTAGTAGTTGTTATCTAGGACTCCTCGATATGACGTGGTTACCCAAGCACTTTAAGGGGCGTAGCAGAATAAAAGCCATTGTATTCATACGAGGTGAAATCCACATAATATTATTAACGCGCAACTTGAGCCGGACTCAAATATGACGATCGATCGAACATTCTAACTGGACTGCCTACATAGATATAGTCTTAGGCGTACTTATTATTAAATATTAAGAATTATTTATTTCTATTGAGAGAACGCACGCGTCATCTCGTAGCACCGCGGTAGAGGTGGCGCATGAATAGACATGTTTACGTAGATTTCCGTTTAGGACGATGCCTGATGGCTTTAAGAAGAAGCTTTAAGAGCTTAAATGATTTTACTTTACTAAGTTTATTTATTAAAAGTCTAACATATATTATTAACTGAAAGAACTTATGAATGTGCAACCCGAAGCTACCGTATCGGACTGTGAATGAATTATGTTTACGTATAGTTTGACATATAATTTGGCCAGTAATCTTATCTAGTAGTTGTTATCTAGGACTCCTCGATGTGACGTGGTTACCCAAGCACTTTAAGGGGCGTAGCAGAATAAAAGCCATTGTATTCATACGAGGTGAAATCCACATAATATTATTAACGCGCAACTTGAGCCGGACTCAAATATGACGATCGATCGAACATTCTAACTGGACTGCCTACATAGATATAGTCTTAGGCGTACTTATTATTAAATATTAAGAATTATTTCTTTCTATTGAGAGAACGCACGCGTCATCTCTTAGCACCGCGGTAGAGGTGGCGCATGAATAGACATGTTTACGTAGATTTCCGTTTAGGACGATGCCTCCTGGTTACTTTTGTCATATATTAGAACCTGAGGACGAATCCCTCGGACGAGCGCGAAGTCTAGATTATAACGGAATATCTGGAATTACGGATACCACGTGCGAGCTACAGCCTAGAGCGTTTTAAGTATAAGCTGGTATCCACGTAATACGGCTGACGATACATAACAAGAACTTAGCGCTAGGATTGCGCAACACCACGAAATATCTATTTCTAACCAATTTTTGAATGCGATAGTATACTCGATCTGCCGGTCATCCAGGTTAGATAATTCCCGGTCAACTATTAAACAATCATACTTTTAAAACACATATATAATATTCGAAATGCAAATTAACGTCTGAGTTCTCCAGAACACATACGAGACTTACCGATAGGGCGTTTGGTGGTTTCCGAACCGATAGATCTGTTCAGGATATATAATGGAAAGAGTAAACATATATTCACAACAACCAGGCGTAACAGAGGCTCGGGGAGGTTTTGTCTGATATTTAATTTACCACAGCCCGTGAATCTAAAATCGAAATTTGCGATTCTAATAAGTCATATTTTATAAGAGTCATGTTGATTCTGATTTTACTTTCCGTGGATCTTAGGTTCCCCTCCTCTAGGGGGGGGATACAGCCCCAACGGCATCGCTGTATCCGGTAGCTAATGCCTGCTTAATCATAGCTTCCCACGCTAAGCTGCAGATCAAGATCAACCCGAAACTCTGTTGCTCCTGCTGGAATCCTCCGATGCTCTCGCTTCCCGGCGTCAACATATCAGGAAGTATCCAGCGTCTGATATTACAGGTTAGGTATACGATCCCTCGTTGCAGCCAGATTAGACTGGAGTGTTAAGAGTGTTCCCACGATGCGATCACATGGACCAGATTATTATTAGGTACAGCAGGTTAAAGGCTAATGACTACTGGGTGACTGGAAAGACTCATCCTTTGAGTGCGTCAGACAGGACCAGGCAGCAATACCAAAGAAGAGATGATAAGTATCCAAGTGATAGTTTGAGAGATATTAACATGATGGTATTACAGCATGATTATTACAGTTGATTGTGAAATCCCTTGCTCGCTGGCTGGGAAGGGAGAACCTCGAGAGGTCTCTGTATACAGCAAGTTAGAAAAAGGTGGTGAATGATGAGTATGATGGTGTTAGTTATGTCCTCGCGCTCTTGAATGCGGTCCCGATCATAAGCGTTGATTGTTAAACTGCTGACTGCTTCTCGCAGTTTCTCGTTCATGGTGAACGCCCTATCTCGTTCGTTAATGTGGTCCCGAGCATAAGTATTGATTGTCGAACTGCTACCTGCTTCTTATAATTTCTCGTTCATGAGGAACGTTCTATCTCGTCCTTGAATACGGAGTTAATACATTCACATACAATCATAACAGCCCGAGCTCGTCGCACCAAGGGGCCTGAAAAGACATAAGAGGTACTTCCCCCTAGATCTTTTAGGGTCGCTGCTCCAGAACCTTCGAACTATCCTATAATTCTTGGCTTTAAAACCCTGTATTAACCGGGTAGATACAGTTAAGATAGCTCTACCTAGCTCCAAATCCAAGGTGTCTCCCACTCTAATCAGCCTCCAAAGCCGAGCGCGCTCCGACATTCGACCCTGTCTTATGTATAGTTGCCTACGCCACGCGAGTAAATCTTCCTTCATCTTTATCAAAATCGGAATTCTGCCTCCGCCAGATCATGGAGCGTGAAAGACGTAAAGGCTTCTCGCCCCCGATCAAGAGGAGACGAACTCTCCCGTTCGGTTCTCGTTCATTATCCCATTTATAAACCCCGCTTGCCTAACCTCGAAAGTCTGACACCTGTAATAAGATCTCATTATGCTGCGTCGTAAGTTAATATTGCACAACCGCATGAAATGCCTATTTCCCGCGACCCTATTCAATTTGTAAAACGCAATAATATAATATATATATATGTGTGTTAGTAAAATGTTCGAAATGCTGAACGCACGTATAATGACTTCGCTTCCATTCTAAAGTAATCCCGGCGTTTCGTCCCGACATCAGTACCAATTTGTTACCGCGTCCGTTACCGTCGAACTCTAAACCCACTCCGAACAATATTCTCTGCTTCAGGATTATTTGTGTACTTAAATTGAAAAAGATAAACCATGCAAGTGTGCTAAGGTAAAGGGGCGGATGAGGGGTGGGGGGGTGTATTATGTTAATATTAATTCATATATAATAAATAACCAGACAAAATTTGTACAGAACCCAATAATGAATATTTTTCCACTAAAGATTCCATCCCTTTCAGATGACATTTCATAATAATTTACACCTCCCACCCCCCGCCCCTCCTCTCACCCGCTCCCTCACCGTAACACACTAACTTGCAAGGTTTATCTTTTTCAATTTTAGTTCACAAACAATCCTGATGAAGAGAAATTTGTTCTCGAAACATGTAGATTGTATAATCTAATAAAGTGATGAAAACAAAGTGATTTGTATTTTACTTTATTTAATTTATTCTACCCATATTTAATTTCAGTCTAGACGATGCGTTGAAATGGTATACTTATAATTAATATAAAACCGTTGATCAGAAACACATTAAAATTTGTACCAATATTTGTTGGTGTGTAATAATAATTGGAGTATAAAATGGTCCGCGCACTTGGCTCGCCGGACGCTTTGCGGCCAGGCATGCACAAGTAAATCCATAATTACACAAATGGCCAGTGAAAGCTTTATTGTGCGAGAGATAATTGCGGACAATTAACATTGTGTCACCGAACCTGCATTACGCCTCTGCGCGGCTGCATAATGCATCGGGCCTTTTGCTATGCCCATATTTTACGGAAATTTGATATTTCAAAAAATGTTTTTAAAAAAACGAGCGAGCCTTACAGTAGTCGCGTATGATGTGTAACATTTGACAACAATTGAAAATATCAATTGAGCAAACAGAAATGAACATCAAAATTTAAAAAAAGCTAACCTATATATTATTAATTAGTAAAAACAAGTAAACAAAATGTATGTGCATTTATTTATTATTGAATTTTGCTGCACCAGGTAGGTACCGTATACATCTACATACGCATTTTGTTTAGAAATGTGTTTGGTCAATTATATGTCTTTATTTATTTTCATAGATGGCGGTAGTATGCCGCCATATATATTGTACGAAAACTTTTAATAAATATTTAAGAATAATCACATAAATTACATAAAATTTGAAAATGTAAATCATTAAGGTTAGTAATTCTTTACATTAATGTAAAAAAAAATAGGTATTTATTGGATGGTTCCGAAGATATAAGCCAAAATATATTAAAGTTACAACACCCACACGCTTGACACCAACCACGTAACATATATACAAAATCAGAAGCGCCGGCTGTTGGAAGTGTGCGTCTTCGCTGTGATGGCACTTGTAGGACACTGACTTAATTATAAATGATGATTTTTTTCATCGCGTGAGGCGAGTTCATTGGTTTAAATGAAATTGCGTCTTATTTTCTGTTACGCATTTCCGTCCTTTTTCACAAAATCACTGCCACAGATTGCAGGAAAGCGAGAGGATCTTACAGCGAGTTACACATCAAAAATGTTTGTACACATTAACATTAACTGTATGTTTCCATTTCTATTGTATCGTCATGAAATGTCCGAAACCCTTGTAATATGTCGCTTTGGAAGAACAATACGGGAGGCTCTAGAATAAAAAATAGTCTACAAATATCTTAAACCTTCGGGAGTCGCCGAGGACAGCCAAGAAGCCACGGCAACCTTCTCCTAAACACCATAATGGAAAAAATCTTCTCGAGGGTTCTAAATCAACGTGATCGCTTATCGTGGGTCTAGGCTGCAGTGCGTGGTTGATTTTAAGATTTCGATCGGTACGAAGTAAGCCGCAGATGACGGCCGGTGTACCTAGTCATGGAATTTCAAAGCGACAGATATCGAGTGAAATAATCAAGTAAGTTCTTACCGGTAGTGGCAAAATAAATAAGTTCGGCTTCATGCGAGAATCGCATGGAATTTTCTAACGAGTGTTAAATGATAAGTGTTACCTAGCGTTAGTAAGGAGTTCATTTTCGAGTGATAAATTGCGAAATAGTGTGATTTCAATTACAGTGTTTTAATTTAATTCGTATCAAGTGACTTCTCATCTTAAAATTAATTAATCCTTAAGTAATAAATGCTTGCTTAATTTTGCTTAATTTCCATTGTTTTAATTTGCCTCCCGCAGCTACAACCCGTTAGAGTATAGAGAAACATGAATTAAATAGTATTGATTTTTTTTGTTTTATGATACGATTTGTGGGGCCGAAATATGAAACACCACGTGGCGAGTGGCGCGCTCGCTAGCGCCGCTGAAAGGAGGAGGCCGCACGGTGAGTGTTTCACCATTCACCATTCTTCAGTCGCGTGGCCTCATAACTCACTCAAACCTCCATTTTGTCCACTAATATAACACCTTACGGTGGAAAAATTTCTGATTTTTGTGTCTTGCATCTCATCTCGACATCAAGCCGAAATCGGGTGAAAGGCTAAGTCATAATAGTTATCAGAAGAACATTAAAAAAAACTTTAAAAAAACAGCAGTTAAAACTGGGCAAAGTATTGATTTTGAATACTTGGTTTAGTCAAAAAGTGACATTTTCTTCCAAGCTGGAGCAAGTAAGCTTTGAATTTTGGACAAAAGTTTACAGAATCATTATTCAGAATTACATAATAATAAAAAAAAATGAAGAAAAATAAAGCTTTTTAGCAACAGGAAGTGAAAAAAGACCATCACAGGGTGTAGATTTTTTTGTTTTTTTTTAAAGGCTTATAATTTTTAAAACACATGATTTTTTAAATATTTTTCTGATAACTATTATGATTTGACCTATCACCCGATTTCAGCACGTCGAGATACGGGACACCCTGTATAAGACTATCCTCCATTATACTCATTGTTCTTGAGGATTAAACAATAATGTACATTTCGCTCGATAGAATATTTTAATTTCAAGCGATTATTTATCTACATACCGAGATAACGAAGTCGAAGTCTACATAAGAAGTTTGCATAAAGTCTACATAACGAATAGAAAAAATTCTTCGTTAATAAGTCGAAAATTTTGAAGCAATCATGACCTAATATCAATAGTGATGGAGATATGTAACATCAAAGTTTGCATTTGTTTTCTAATACTTCTGACTTATTTTTGCAAAAAGTTGAAGTTTTATTATAGTCACTTTTATCGATTTTGAAAAATTCATTCGCTTCATTAGAACTCGAATGAAATGAAAATAAATTATATTTTAAATTTTTGCAAGGTTTTTATCATTTTATACGACTTGTATAAAAGCGAATGAATTTTTCAAAAAACCGTTTTCGACTTATTGTCAAAGCAAAAATCTACCGGTAAAATTTTAGCTATTAGATATGAGACACCCTGTATATGAACAGAGAAAATACAAACAAAAGGGATCCATCAATTTGAAAACAAAATTATTCTTAGAATAATTGAGTCGGTAATAATCAATCACCGATGACGTAGTTACATCAATTTAAAGATTTACGGAATCTTCCGCACTTAAAATAGTTGTTAGATTGATGTTGTAAGAGTCAACGGCGTTTGGGCTCTCTTCGGGGTAATTGAGGGAACCTCAGCTGGAACTCAAATTCCGCGAAGAAATATGATGACAGTTTGTAGATTTCGGACTGGCACTTGATAACGTTTATCGTCTGTCGGCCGTCGTTGGATTTTAATAAATATCTATAAGACCGGCGCCACACTGAGTGTACCTTCCGCAGCGTCTTTGACATCCGTCGCGTCAAATCCGCAACCGAATTTAGCCGTCACATGCAACATTCCGCGGCGGATTCAGACTGCAACAAACACACGTGCGTGTACAGTGCGGATGATCCTTCGAATGTAGCGCTTTGCATTCAAAAACATGAGACGCGACGTCAGGGAGAACCGAAAAACGCCGAAGCGAGCGTTCCGCCAGCGGATCGACCGATGATCCGCTCAGTGTGTTCGATGAGCGCATATTGTATAGAAAGAAATGTAACGACGGAAGACACGCCTAGTGGGGCCCCGGCCTAAAACAACATAATATATACTTACCTTAATACTTACCATGGGGGTAGGCAGAGAGGATAGAGCGCCACACTCTTCTGTCCTCACATACAACTCTCGCTTCATCCGCATTCATACATCTCCGCAAGTTCGCCGGTTGTTGAGGCTTTTAACGGGACCGTCTTCCAGTATCTGGTAAATCTGGTCATGCCGCGTCTTCCGCGGTAGCCGGTTGTTGAAGCTTCTAACGGGACCGTCTTCCAGTATCTGGTAAATCTGGTCATGCCGCGTCTTCCGCGGTAGCCGGTTGTTGAAGCTTCTAACGGGACCGTCTTCCAGTATCTGGTAAATCTGGTCATGCCGCGTCTTCCGCGGTCGCACTGTTTTTCTGGCGCCATCAACACTCGCATTATATATCTTTCTTACCATTCTTTTCTTATTCATTCGCTTAACATGCCCGAACCGTCTGAGCGACCCTTTTTTAATTCTATTAATTATGCTAAGATCAGCTTTACATCCATTCCTAATATCTAACATACGACTTAACGAAATAAAAGTATAAGTAGAACGTTTTAAACGTCATTAAACATGGTACTCTCGAAGAAAGACACGGTTTCCACGTCAAAACTAAATCGAAAATATCGAAAGGTCCGTTATTTTGTTTGATTTATCAACTGGAAATTCACCCTGACAGACCGTGGAAGAATAATTAAAAAAGGCAAAACGATATTGAATTCTCGCGTTCGAACAAATGACAGTCGCATTGGCGCGCAATTCTCCGCGGCACGAAAATCTATCCGGATTCAGGGCGCAAAGCTCGCCGGCGGGAGTGGCGCTGACATTCCATTCCGAGGGGGAGATCACGCGTCATCCCTGACACGCCGGCCATATAAACCGGCCGGAGATGGAATTTTTCGCGGCAATTAAGCCGGGGGCTTTAAGCGGTTGATGTTTTCATTTTTGTATTTCGAACGGAAAGCTACTAATTGTATTTTGTCTGTGGTTTTTTTCCATCGCGGGGTCTCATAATGCGAAATGAGTGTCGCCCGGCGGAATACATATTTTTTTAAGGTTAAACGCCTCGGGCTTAGTTCAGATCGCTGCGCGGGAGAATAAAACATACGACGAAAGTACTAGTAACGGCGGGTGACTACTAATGATAGCTGAAACGTAACATTACATCGTAAATTAAATTTCATACCTGTGTATTATATTTAAACATTTTTTTTCCTGTAATAACATGAAATCATTTACGTAATTTATTCTAATTACAAACTGTACACAAATACCAGTGCGAGGCCTAGATGACTAGGTTGGGGAAAATGTACCGAAAAATGGCGTAACATTGCTGGTAATTTGTCGGTAATTATGAAGGCGTCAAAAAGTAAATATTATTGCTTTATATAACGATATAAAACATCAAATTGACAAAAAACATCTTCATAAAGACAAAATTATATTTATTTTATAAAAATATTATGTACCTACTTATTGCATTAAATATAAATAATTTATCTAAAATAAATCGGTTACTTTAATGAGAACAATGGCTGATGTGTTATTGCATCCATTTATCTATTCATATTTTTAATACACATATATTTAATATCGAAATTTAAAATTACTTTTTCTTAAAAATAATAAGAAATATTAACTCTTCTCAAAATAATACAGAATACATCAAATAAAAATGTAAATTATTAAAAAATCAGTCATACAAAGTTCGGTATATTATTATTTCAATAATTTATGGATGAAATTGCAGTGACAGTGAAATGTTGAAAGAGGCAGTGCATTTTCTGACCTTAAGTGTTTTTTGGAAGATGAAATAGTTCTTAATGGATAAATAAATCAATAAAGTATCATAAGTTGAATACGTGATTTTTGTGATGGTTAGTCTCGAATCCCAACGATTCCCTGCACGTGAGCACAATTTATTACGCCGGAGAACATTTTAAAAAATTCCCGGAAAACAAATGAAAGATTCTGCTTTTGCGAATATGATAACAAATATTGTAGTTTAAAAATGTTTTTAAAAAAATATAAAAATATTAAAAGTAATTTACGGAAATTACCGGATTAACGTAATAGAATTTGGCCATATTTACCGGTAAATTGGTTCAACGAAAACCGGTATTTCGCACTCTAGTCTAGGTACCATGGAGTAGATTCTAGGACCTTCCCTCTCAACCGTCTCCATTGTATCTTCGACAAATCGTCCAGGCCAGTTAGTAGGTGCTTCATTTATATTCATTTCCCATATATTATTTTTATATTTTGATTGTCAATACTTTGATTTTTGATTTGTTGTATCCTGACGAAGGGGCCATGGGCTCTGAAACATGTTGATATTTTTCAATACACATATGGTGAAAACCATGTTCATTTTTATTAATTATATTAATAATATCACCACAAAATTATTTTGCTCTTTTTGAAGAAGTAATTTAGAATTATTTAATTTAATATTCGATTTTTTGTTAACATGTATTAATTATACATGCGCTTTACACAATACGTATCTCAATATGTATCTCAATGTCTCTATGTGTCTATGTGATAGGATACTGATACATTAGAATGAAGTGAAGCGTCAATTAGCCTCGAAGTATGTGGATTAGGTAAATTTGTGATTCCTTTGTTGTAAAGGTACATTTTTCGAAATGAAACCAAACAAATTTATATAGGAACTTCTGCCAGTGAACTTGAGAGATGTTTTCCCGTGATTTTTCACGGGTGTACGGCTAATAAATAATAATTTAAGTTATCTTATATTTTTTATTCATAACATACTTTTTTATTTTAATTTAGGTATATAGTGTGTAAATTCTTTCGAAATGTAGGATTTAATATGAAAATACCGTTATATAACATTTCAGGAGCAATGCGAAATTTTAAAATGAGAATATTGCGGAAATATGGACTGAGGAATTTTTGAAATTTTGCTCCAACATTTTGTTTCTTCGTAGAGCCATGATAAATCTACGAGTGTTCTTCATCGACGCCTGGTTCTTGTGCAGTTAGTTAGTCATGGTAGTTGGCTATATCGCCTTGAAGGAGTTACCCGGGAGGGGCGGTTCGACGGGGGAGGTCGGCCACTCACGCCCCCAATAAATCGGTTTAGAACTTCCCCCATAAGTCCTGCTAAGCCTGCAAACTCGAGTCCAGCCCCTGGAGATGAGCGCCGACGTACAACAAGAAAAGGAATACCGCGGGATTAAAGAGTCTCTGGATACAATATTGCCTTTATACAGAATGCAGTATACGTGAGTGAGATCCAAACGCTTCGGCACACCGACGTAAGAAAAATACCACCAGGTTCCAAGGGGGTTGAAGAGATACCCCATAAATACCCCGAGGCGACCCTCGTAGTTCAATGGGCATCTCGTAAAAAGATTCTGGGTTCGAATTTCAGTGAGGTTATTCATTCACCAGCATCAGCAGCAGCACCAGCATCTTTGCCAGAGTCGAATTACGATGGACGTTGTTAAATCTACTTGAGTCTTGCAGCTTGTAGTACTGCGTTATCGAAGACCCGTTGTATGATAAGCTTAGGTTAAATTGTTATATATGTTATATAAATATCCCAACATTGGCCATACATAAAACTAGCTAAAACATAGATCGGTTTTTATTCTGTGGCATGGTTTTTACTCTAGCAAAATTTTCTACTTCTTGTGCCCAATCTATTTAACGGACGTTGCATGTCATGTTGGCTATCCTAACATTATTTACTACAATCCGGAACAGCTCTACAGTGGACAGGCTTAAGCTTTTTCAGCAATGATGTTTTCCTTCTTCCAGGGCCCCAAGTTTCAGCAATCATGCCATATCTAACGAAGTGCAAGATATCGTACATCTCCGGATGTCTCATCACATGTCAGAGATATTAAAATTTTCGGGTTTTTATCGTTTTAATTGCTTATTTTTGTTTATTTATCCGAACCGTAGCATCTTTAATTCTTACACTCTTTAATTAATATTTGAAGGAGAGCCACGCTTCCAGCGAGCCAGTGAAAAGTGTTATTCGAATGAGACTTCAAAATGTAATGAACACGTGATTTTGGAATTCTTGTCTAAACTATACACATTTTTAGTATTTTTAGTATTTTCGGCTGTTGATATCTGATTCCTGGCTCTTGTAGTATTGGTATTTTTAATTTTTTTTTACGTTGCTTTACATTTCTTTTGTTAACTGTAAGTACGTTAAGCAAATAATCATTCATTTAAGAGAAAAAACATAAAATGTAAAAATTACATAAGTATCAGTAAATTATTTTATTTTAGCAATTTTAATAATTTATGTATAAGTATAATCACAAAGATAAAAATTCAACGCGGTTAAAACGTATATAAAACGATATAATAAATAATTTTAAGTTTAAGACATAATATTATCTTAAGCATAATAAATAATAGTGACAAAAGCATTAGCATTGATTTATTTAATTTTATTTGTTTATTTATTCACCATTAGGGCTTTTACGTAGATGGATTATTCATTTTTAAAAATAATATTGCAATAAACGTTGTAACTTAAATATTTTAAAATGATGATAATGTAATAATTAATTAATACAATGTGAGAAATAATATCATAAGGTACATAATACAAAACTCGAGAGAAAAAATTAAAACAAGCGGATCAACAATTTTTTGAAGACATGCTTTTAATATGGGCTAATAGTTTCACCGCGGAATGGCACATGGATATGAGAAGCTACTTGTAGAGAATAAATCATATATTGCAGACCAACACTCTGTAAACCTGTGGTATAATTGTGATGAACGTTTTTTTTGTCAAAACGCTTTTTTCAAAATTTTTCTAACCAAAGTTATCCTACGTATTACAAATGTATTTTCAACATAATCCTAATTTATCTTAGTTGACATTTTGTTCCTACGCTTTATGTCAAAACTGAATAAACCGATTAAAATTTAAAAAAAAAAACGTAAAATTTTTTCATACTAATATTTATAAACCGCGAAGGTACGTAGGCACTTTTAATGTTAAATAATTAATTATTATAGAAATAATGTTAAAATTTCAATAATGTATGGTCATTCACTTTAGATAAATGTTGAAATTTTCAGAGCTCTAGTTTGTTGAAAAGTTCATGAAATTATAAAATTTCGCCTCAACAACAAACAAAGATAGCTAATTATAAGTATATAAAAATGAAAAAATTCTATTAAGGGGGAATATCTACCTAGACATTTCGAAAAGCTCGATTTTTTAATTTTTACATTTTCTTAAAGCTTTATTTCGCGCCGCGCCGCACGGCGCAGCGCAACACGCGGGTAGCTGCCAGTCGGGCTTTTTCATAATAGAAACCTAAGACCTGTTTCTATTATGTTTTTGAAGAGTGCTCGATGATAAAGGAATTCTAAGCAATGTGGAGGACTTATATTATGGACCTGGAATCGATAATTTTATGTAAGTTGAAAGATTTCGCGATTTATTCATTTCTCTATTTTCAAACGCGTTTTACTCGAAACCATGGTTTGAAAATCGGTGACCACAACATCTCGGCAACCACTGAACCGATCAATTTGAAATTTCTAATGGTTATTCTAAACATTATTATCTAGTCTTTCTTGCAGGTTTTTATAAGTGACTTAATTTTTTTTATCGGCATAAAAATCCCGCATTTTTCTCTAAAAAACGCTATTTTAAATTCAAATGCCCGCCATTTCGTCAAAAATCTATATTTTTTATTATATTTTAAAATATTTTCAAAAACACCTACGTAAAAGACTAAATTTTGGTGTCAGTTTTGATAATCTTTTCGTTTTTTTTATTCTGATTATTACAGATAAAATGGGAGTGGTCACCGCGGAGGACTTTTTTTTAGCAGTCGACAGAACCCAAGAATTTTCCGCCAATGTTAAATATATTTTTTTATAAAAAAAATAGAAAACATATTCTTTAAAGAGTGTTATTTCATATATAAATGATACCAATACCACAATTCATACAGTTTATCTTAAAAAATCACAAAAATTGTCTTTTTTCGCGCTTCGTAGGTAGGTATTCCTCCTTAATCAAGCACTGGTGAACACACAACAGTCGTGACTCTGGCCGCGAAGCAGGCAACGTTCAACGTAACCACCTAGCCATGGCCCAGCTGTGGCAACTATGTGTTACCTGCTGTAAGTGCCCCCTTAATGTGACTATCAATGTCGTAATACTCACACATTAATCAATTTCAAAGTTACCTTCGGTGCGACATTTCATTTTAATTTAGAATAAGGAATAAGTCCTTATCGGAGGACGCGGCCATCTTGCGGGGGACTGTTGAAACTTTTCAAATTCAAATGTCAACACTTCACTTTTTTGTGATAAAAATTAAATTGTTTCCTTTCAAAATACTTTATCGCGTGTGAAATTTACATAGGAAATGTATATTTTTATAAAGTAACAAAGTTTGTGACCGCAGTTCATGTTATGTTCTAAAGGTTACGTATTATAGTAAAAAAGATAAAGAATACCTACGTTACACTTTGCTGTCACGGCATATATTTATACAACTTTAATTTATCTTTTTCCACACGCTCGTCTAAGCCTTAATAATCAGTTTCTGATATTAATAATATTCTTCAAATTTATATTCTTCGCTTCGAAGTTCTTCGCGGTAGTCTTTAACATATAAAATCCATGATAACTTTATATATATATATATGTATATCTTCCATCCATCCGTAATTTTCTAGAATCACAACAACAATACTAATGTTCTCTAGTTTTCACGGCCGTTCAGAATCTTCTGTGTACAGTTTTCTGGGATATTTTGCCATGTATATGTGACCTCTCTGGCCGATGTTTCGGATCCCAATGCAGGTCCATCATCAGAGTTGATGTTATGAGTGTGTATCGAAGTGTAGGTCAAGTGTAGGTTAGGTATTGCAAGGCAATACTTAACCAACACTTCAACACTCACTCATCACATCAGCCCTGATGAGGGACGCTGCAATGAGATCCAAAACGCCGGCCAGAGAGGTCACTTGAAGAAGAGAGGTCATCCCAGAAAACTACACACAGAACAATACTGATGATGAGGAACGAACAATTACTAAAAATGTCGTCATTAAAGTGTTTCTGCTGTAAATATACTTTGGGTTTTAAGTAGATGAAATAAGTTAGTAAATTAATCTGAAATAGTTTTAGGTTTAAGCTACAACATTTTTTTTAATGTAAATTAAATAGGAGCGCTTGTATTTAAAAGACTATTATAATCGCAGAGGCGTGCAGTTACAATAAGAAGCACGATTTTTCCTAAGCATATATTTTGAAAAGCAACCGAAATAAGAGATAAATATATCTCGTAATATGCCTATAACAATAACATATTGTTCAGATCTTAACATTTTATAATATTCTGTCAGATAAATATGTAAGTTCGATTTTTTTTTTCAAATATATGTTTAAATAAAAGTCATGCTTCATGTTCTCACTGCACGGTATAGTGCTACACTTATTTATTTTTTACATGTATAGGTACAGTAGCCGGCAAACATCTTGAAATTTTACGGCGTAGTGGGGGGAAGTTTGCGCATGTACTAATCCACCAACGAGACCCAAATTTTGTCTTCTGCGCATTCCCCCACTACGCCAAAAAATTTCAAGAAGTTTGCCGGTAACTGTACGTACATATTATGTATGATTAAGTCTTGATGAGATGAATTTTAATAATGCATATACTTTTGATAAAGAACGCTTTAATTGCTTTCAATAGAGATTTTTCAGAATCGAGTGAAGTGCTTTGGAGCGAAATAAATTAGTGCGTCTTCTATATGCGAGAATTGAATATTCTACGAGCGATAAATATGTGTTACCCAGCGATAATAAAGTGTTGATAGACGAAGTGATGTATTGTGAAATAGTTTAAATAGAAGAATAACGTTAGGTTCAATTCGTGTTAAGTGACTTTGCGTGTTGAATAATTAATTAATCATTAATTAGTAAATCGCCAATTAATTTACAATGTTTTCATTCGCTTCCCGCAGTCACGACCCGTTACAAAATTGTAGTTTTATTTCAATAAACTCTTTATAATGACAAATAAATAAGCTGAAATGTCATTTATCTCACTCGATGTACTTTAACCACATAAGTGTGTACAATATTCATTGCGCTTTTATGAGCTTGGCGATACGTGACATCTATCAACTAAAAGCCATGCAAGTACTATGACATGTCATTAGGGCTAATAAATATAATCTTTTACAGGTGATACTATAGCCAATGTTTCAAGGGAGATTATTGTTCTTTGCGAAATTAAAACAACCCAAATCACCACAACACGCAATATCTTTCAATTAATTATTTTTTTAATGCGAATATTGAATATTTATTCTATTACCGCGATTCATTAGAACGCACAATATTCTTCATTCGCAAAGCAATATTGACATACTTTCAGACTGCAAATCGAAATTTAAAAAAAAGATTTTATCGCAATTGACAATATAATAATGGATGCAACAGATGAAATTACTTCCTAATGTGATTATATATTTGTTATATAATAATGGAACATAATTTATAATATTTGCACACAATTTATGGGCATGTTATGCCTGTTTTTGTGGCATATCATGTCATGACTAAATAATAAAAAAGCGGTGAGAAGAAGACTCATCTCTTGGTTGAAGAATTCACATGACCGGTTCCATTGCAACTCAATCAGTTGTCTGCGAAGTTCAAAATGATGAGGCCACACTGATGTGCCTTCATTACTGGGCCAAATAAAAGTCAATATCCCTTCCCGTAGACTCATAAATAATTAATTGTTGTTCCTTAACCATCATAGAAACCAATTATGGATTCCGTGCTCCCATGTCACGGTTATGTCGTCTTATAAATTCAAGACAGGATCTAGACTTCTTTGGTCTCTGTCCAGATTTAAGCAATCTCTGATTAGATAGTCTAGATCCTGTCTCCATCTTGTTAGTACTTTTCATTTTTCCTTGCTTTTCTTTTAAATTGTTATAATTTTTATTCTCTTTTTTTATGTTGTTCATGTATGTAATATATTTTATTGGACTATGTCCGTTAATTTCAATAAATCAAATCAATGAGAACATGCTTTAGAATATTGAAAAAGGAGAGATACAAGTATGAGAAGTGTGGGGCAACTCGATTAACCCTGCCAGAACAGATAGGTTAAAGAAGCACGCCATCACCAAACAGCGATTTATATCGCCACAATTGAACAATTTTGCGCATAAACAGTTCTTAACAAGCTTACAACTTTCTCGTTTGAAAATATCAATTTTGCTCGTGATATCTCGGCGGACGTTCGTGCTATCTTTTGGGTCCAACCCACCCCATCCAGCCGTCGGTTCAAGAAGTATTAGTCAGAAATAAGTATAAGTAAGTAGTCGGAAAGGTTACGGAGTTAACGTAATAGAATGTTCTAGATACGAGTATGTTGCATTCGAGGAGCACCTCACTGGCGAAAGAATTTTGAAAAATTAATCAACCCTTCGATAATTAACGTATTTTTCTTTCAGCTTTCAGCACAGTCAAATTGAATATCGTATAGACAAATCACGTATGACAGTTATTTATTTTCTATTTTCTGTCTCTACTCTATTTTCTGTCCTCCATCAAAATCGATTCAATTGAATATTAAAAAACAGTTTTATTTATATAGCAATGTCGGCAGAACATCCCAGACAACTCAAACTAGATTCTGAATGGCCATGAAAACCTAGGCACATTATTAATGATGAGGTATATAAAATAATGGGGCTTAAAAAGCAAAAAAATGCATAATTTACTTTGTAATAAGGTTCGTTGCTAACTTTGTCAAAACACTTTTCTACGCTAGATAACGCTGTTCTCACTGACTTAAATCGCGGCCAGCACTTTATTTTTAAGGATTATAGCTAGTCATAAATAAAAATCCCGTTTGCGGCCTCTCTGTAGGTTTAATTAAACGGCATCTGCTAAATATTGTGTAATTTTTGGGATTGTACTATGTATTGTACCTAACTTTCGTATTGTAATCGTTACACTTACATTATTTCTCATTCAAACTTGTCGTAAACATTAACATAAAAAAAAATGTAGAACGCAAAATACACCAGCATTCAACTACAAGTGACCTGTTTTATTTAAATACGTTTAACGTTTGTTCTTTCTTCCACTATTTTGTATTGTAACCTTTGCTCATACTTTATTTCTTTATCAATCATTATAGGAATCAATGTACACTGGCATCTAGCTGTTGGTGACATGTTTAATTTAACTGGTTTTTGGTATTGGTATGGTATAACACGACGCTCATGTCACTTGAAGTTAAGAAGTAATTTATAAGCTTAAGGTACCGAGTAAACAGTGCATCAATTCAACTGCATGGAACTGTCGCCTTCAAATATTCCAGTTATGGAGGAGTTCATGAAACCTCTTAAACTAACTACTTCTGTTATGCGCCATTCAGATAAAACTATGTATGTATGTATATCTTAATAAGCAAAGTTGTTTTGAAAATAATACATAATAACTAGGCACTTATACTATCTCACTGTAGTTTCGTGATATGTTTTTGCATCCAAAGATGTATGTAGATAAATAAGGAAAACGGAAATTGAAGACGATGGAAAAATTCGAGTCCTATATATATATATATATATAAAACACTTGTAAAGCACCATTTTTGAGTTTAGGTATACACTACTAGTTTCGAGAACTACATATGTTCTCATCTACAGGTGAACTATACTAATTAACTAAGTAAACTAGAACAAGCTTTGGATTAAAATAAAATATCTTAGATACTGATTGGTGGCCCGTGATTTTTTGGAAATAAAGAGAGGAGGGGTGAGGTGTTCTTGAATATTACATTACTAATTAAAGTTTTTCTAAAATTTAATTATATAGTAAATGATGTTAAACCAACGAAAAGTTAAAAATGAGTTAAAATTAAATTTGCAATACATTGTTTCATTTCTTAAACGTATACATGTTTCCCATGTAAATAGCTTCATCTCTGTGAGACTTCTATAATTTATCTTAATCAATAAATATTCCTCTGCGGACAAAATGCAGTAGGTAATTGTGATCTCAGAACATATATCTAGCATATTGTTAATAAATGATAAACATTGACTTATAAGGACAAAAATAATTACGTTTTTTAGTTTCAAATTAGTGAAAAGGTCTCTTGATATGTTACGGCTTAAAATCAAATGTTTCCTGGTGACTTCAACTTCTGATACAAATGAAAAATGAAAACTCAAATTAGTATTGAAGGTCCCTGTAATATGATTGATACAACGCACCAACACCCCGACCGCGCGATCTCGCCAGGGCGAGCAACCCTTTCAGCTATTTGGCCACTCTATTTGTGTTATTGAATTGGGATTCGGCCGCTCTCGGCGCTGGGCGGCCGCGCTCGGCGGCTCTCGGGCGTGAGCGAAATTTCAAATTCGAAAATTCTTTCACCCCGAGGAGCCGTTGTCAACGTTTTCGCTAAGCAATTTAATACAGAATCTCTTCAATATACGGTTACTTCAGGTTTATACTTGTCAACGCGGCTCTGATGTACACGCAAACAGAAAATGGCCACAAAATTGTTTTCGAAGAAGTTTGTAAAAAGTTTGTAGGAACATAAAATGTTTTGCGTTACAATAGACTTAAAAATATGGAATTAATTTATATAAAAAAAACCATAAAAACCAAGTTTTTATTATGCTCCCTTTCTCATTTGTATTGTTTTCAATTTGATATTCTATCAACATATTCCTCTTGCTTCAAGTTCATGTGGAAAATCTATTCCATATATATTATTATCCTTAAAACTTGTAGAATATTGAAAACGTAATAATTGGTATAAGGGGGCACGGCGTTTGTGAAACCGTCTGATCTGACCCATGGCTCGAGTCAGACTAGTTGGAACAGGTTTCGCGCCTTCTCCACGCGTCGGTCTCCTTTGTCATTTGTATGGTTTCCAATTTGATAAAACCGTTAAATTTTCGAAAAATCCAAAATAATTCTATAATTATTAAATTATTTTAAACGAAATTTTGTTAGATCATTTTTATCGTCGCCACGAGTCTGCCTGCAAAGTTTTAGCTCGATTGGATCACGGGAAAAGGGTTAAAAAACGATCCAAAGTTTTTACGGCAGACAAGAAGACGAGTTAAAAGATAAAGAGTAATAAGCTGCAATTAACTCAACTTAACTAAACGAGGTTGGATATAGCGCAGGGCGTTGGTAGGAAAAGGGAGTTGGCGGCCGCGTTGTTGCGTTCACGTATAGCACCTGAAAGGCAGTGCGTTTGAAATGCGACGGCGAATGTTAGTCATGGTTCAGCATTATTTATGTTGCGCCAAATCACTCACCTTAAGAATAAGACAAACAAGGATGACATACCAACAAAAGATAATAAACAAACAAGCAATAAAAATAAACATGAATAATAAATAAAATGAAATGCGGACAAGTACAATTCGAGCTAGTTCAATATCGAGAGTGTATCTGGTTACGAATTTTTATCGAGTGTTGCGCGGTATGATCGATAATCCTGAAATTATGCGGAACATTGGTTTGTATGTTCCCGATAATTAACTAAGACGGCGTCAGCATAGATTTTTTCACATTCCAATATACAGGACCAACCTTTCAATGGTTATGCCTGTTGGAAGAGCTACTGCTATGCTGAACAATATTACTCTGGACATTGATCTGTTTCATGTCTCTGAGAGGGTATTCCGAAGCAGGATTCTCCTACACCTTTGATATGAATATTTTTTAGTTTTTTTTATATACTTTTGGTATTTTGTTGTTTATATATGTTCTCACTTGTTAATAATATTTACGAATCAAACATATGTTTGTAATGTAAATGTTATATTAAAAATAAATAAATTGAAGCTGAAAACTGAAATTGAAAAAATATAATATTTGATTTCTAAAAAGGTTCCCAGTTTTCTGATTGAACATTACTCTTATTTTTTTCTTCTTCTTCTCAGTTATCTCTCTATTCTTCTCTTTTTGGGCTTTTCTTACCAATCCCCCACGATTGAAATAAATCATCTACCCATCTTTTTTGAAGCCGACCTATTTGTATTCCATGGTTTCCATCGTAAAATTCTGGGTATTTTTCTGTTAGTTCCTTGTCTAGTGACATGACCTGTCTATCGCCATTTCAATTTGGCAATACTGTCCAAAATATCAACAATTTGTTGGACGTCTGATTTCTTTATTTCTAATTTTGTCTCTTTACTTACGTCTAGAATTCGTCTTTTCATAGACCATTGTATACAGTTTGGATAATGTACGGTATCAGCAGTAAGTATCATAGTTTCTAGACAAAACATAATCATTGGGAGGATACATGCTTCAAAGATTTCTTTTGAAATCCATAGGAACTTCTTTGTTACTCCCTTTCTTTTAATTCGTAGTGTCTGCTTGTCTACTTATCGTCTTGTCTGCTATCTGACGAAAAAACTTTGGATCGATTTTTAACCCTTTTCCCGTGATCCAATCGAGCTGAAACTTCGCAACTTGGACTCGTGGCTTCGATCAAGAAGAACTGTTAAATTTTCGTTAAAAAAATTAATAATTATAGTATAATTTCGGATTTTTAGAAATTTAAATGTTTTTCCAAATTGGAATCATTACCAAAGTTCGATTACTAGCAACGGCGGCCCGATAACGTCGCGGAATATTTTCTAAATTTGAATTACTCCGTCGGCAACATAATAGGTACTTCACTACGAATTTCGAAAATCTAAATTGACTGACAAATGTTTTTAGAATAGTATCTTCAAAGCATGAAGTGTCTTATCAAAGCTCAAAACATCTGACATTTTAGAAATATATTAAATTTCTTTAAGTTTAGTGTTATATTATATGTTTTAATTTGTCTTTAATTATTGTTATATTTTAGAAGAAAGGGAGTGTAATAAAAACTTCGTTTTTATGGGTTAGTTTTTTTTTAAGAATTCGGTTGAGTTTTCCAAAAGCTGCCCGACATAGTTTAATTTTTCTTACATTTGATTTTCTTTCTCTAATTTTTTTATTGGATTTATTGACAGTTTCAATTGTATTGTAATTGTAGTCTATCTGTATATTGATGTTGGTCGGACTCATGACTTCTCTAATATTATTGATTAGTATTGCAGTACTTTGTGGTGCAACATGATTATTTTAATTTACACTAAATTAATCTTTGTAATGCAAACACTTTGAGTTATAATACCATAGTTTCGAGAGCAGCATCATTACTTTCATCATCAGATGTAAATAAAAACTCATTCGATTGTGATGAGAGAGAGACTGCTCCTTTCGAAACTATGGTGGTAATAAATATAATTCCACGTATGTACATTACATTGTCAAATTAGTTGCACTAAATAACAGGTTTTGGAGAAATTATCTTCCTCTCTTTCTTCTTTTAGTGCCATATCCATTCAAGGACATTGGCTATCATGTTGGCTATGACAAATTCGTTTACTGCTCTACATTAGAATCTTGATGTTCTCCTTATTTGGGAGCCCTGACTTACGACAACCTTTCCCTGCATTATGGCTATTAAGATCTCGTACTTCCCTGTCTTGGATACCTTGGATGAGGCATCCGAGTGTTCGGATTTTCAAAAGTTAATTTTTTTAACGATTTTAGCGTTCGCTGAAGTTGGCCGCCGCTCCCCTGGAGTACCCGCGGTGTGTGCCGCCCGTCAATTCGGCGTTTCCAGCGAATCAAATGTGATTATCCGCGCCCGCATTTGAGCCGGAGATCGTTGGGGATTTAGCGCCGCGTCTGAACTGAATTAAAGTTTAAACTGAAAGCCAATAGAAAGTTCCTTATAATTCAATTACGGGACAGGACCTCGGGCTTCGTTGGCGTCCGCAGGAACGCGTTCATACGTTGACAAACAGAAAAGTGCAAGTGGGGAAAACAACCGAACGTGGCGGAGTGGTTTTCAATACGGATGAAGGCGAATACGTAAATTTTTTTTAGAATAGTACCGGTTATAATGTCAAACTTGGAACTATTTTGAGTGTGAATTTGAATTTCTATTATATTATGTTTTTCTTATGCTTTTGCTTGTGATTTACCGATTTGCTTTTTACTTTAAATAATATTTATCTTTATATATTTGTATCTGCAATTTAAGTATTTTCTTTCCACTTTGTTATTTTTTTTTCTTTAAACTATATATTCTATTAATGTACACTTTATCTATCTGTTGTAAAAGCCCTATAGGACGTTAATTAATAAAAAATAATAATTAGAAGAATTAGGGTGAACATTTATCTAATATTAATTTTGTAGATTCATTTTATAAATGACATTGTGCTGGCCGCCAATACAATTAGATAAACAATATTTTTACATGTGTATTCTGAGAACACAATAACAGGCTTTATGCATTACGGGATTATTATTTAACTAAGATTAATTATAGAATTCTCACAGACATGAAGCTATTACGTTCGCAAGTGAAACATTTTTGTTTTTTCATTCATCAGCCATTGAATTTAGCATCTTTATAATTGGTACTCGATTTAAGATGTTCGACTGTTTTTTTATTGGGTCGCAATTTAAGGATTGGTCTGCAATAAGCACTCGCCCTCTCCTCTCCTCTCTGTCACCTGCCAGCCTTTTCATCTCTTGGTAGGTGCTACAGCACATATCTCCGATAATCTGGTCTACGTAACTGAATTTCGGGCGGCCTCTACGATTGTTGCCTTCAACATTTCCCTCGACGAAGAATAAAAGCAGGCCCGGATGCCTTATATTATGGCCTGTCCAAATTGCTCGCTGTTGAGCGATTCTGTTAAGGAGCCGCCTCTTTTCGCCCACCCTGCTCAACACCTCGTCGTTTCGGATATGTTCTGACCAATGGATCCTCGACATGCGCCTGTAGTACCACATCTCAAAGGCCGCTAGCCTCCCGGACATACATCAGCACACTCCAGACAAGAGTTTTAATCAAGTTTTTCCGAACCTTTAAACCTATGTTGGCTGATTCCAGGATTTTGGATTTTTCGTTGAAGGCGATTCTTGCCTGTTGTATTCTGCTTATGATGTCAGCCGTTGAGCGGCCATCTTGGGAAATTTTTCTACCCAAATATGTGAATTCTTTCACTTCGACTGTATATTATTTATAATACTGGATCACTAATTTCATGTGAATAAACTTTTTTTCAATTTAGTGGATGTGCGCGCATTTCGTGGTCTCGTATTGTCGTTACATGCTCTTCTCCGCTGCATGCATTTTCACTACAAAACGCACGCTGCGCATGCGTAACTTCCGTCACAATAAATGCGCCAAAAAAGACAAATTGAAAAATTGTGTCAAACCATAAAGATAATGTAATAAATAAAGTGATTCAAGGAATACAAAAATGATAATATTTATAATCAATTTTTAATCAATCTTTGAAAGCGTAAACCAACAAATATTTGTATGCAGTTCATATTTATAAGCATTTAAGCAACGCAAAATACTGTGACAACGTAGCTCCAGTCCTAATAAATTAATTATAGAAACAACCGATCAAACTAAAGCTTCCGAATTTATAATACTCGTAATTGTAATTGCTTTTGGGATCACCGTGTGTCTATTTTCGTTGTAAGTTCAAAAGTTACGTGCTCACATGTGATTGTATTTTGTTACAATTTCACTGCAAATTCCGGGCGTCACGAACTTGGAAATGTCACCGCGTGTAACGTTCTTTAATTAAATTAATACCTAACAATGTTAGGTTTTGTTAAAATCTATGAAATGCAATACGGTTTCGTTCCACTAGCCAGTGCACCAAATAACGTGATGCGATATTACGTTTCGTATTTATTAACGCATTCTGTATTTTACTAATGTAATTTCGCAGTTTGCATTAATGTGGCGATGAAACGTGTTTTGCTAAACGTGCATGTTGTATTTTTGTAAATTACGTATTTAAATAATGCTACAGTCTGAATAGCGCACTTGTTCAGATATCTGCATAGTGATTCGACGACCGGGGGTTCGAGCGTCATTCTAGATCAGCAAGTTCGTTCCCAACATTGCAGGTGAATCTCGTAAGATCCAGGGTGGCAGGAATGAGGGAAAGGATATACAGCTCCGAGAATATCCTTATCCTGAAAGCCCGCCTTACTCCAGCATCCAGCATTGATGTATATTGGAGAAAGATACTGGCCCCTCGTAATCGACTTGCACAATATTATGATATATTTTTTATGTTAATACGTACTTCTTTCGCTTCGTTCCTTAACATTTTTTTTCTTTTATACATCCCATTTATTTACTAATACATACTTTTTTGCTTCGCACCATGCCTTTCGTACTTTGCACGCCCAATTGATTTGAATAATTCTTGCCTCATACCTTATTTCTTTATATATCGTACCTCTTATGTGCCTGCATGTGATAATTTATGTTAATATATCCATATACTCTTATATTTTTATATATCGCTTGTATCATAATAATTTAATATATATGCTTATATGGAATGTATGGGACTGCACCAACCTCCCTGTAATGAACAAGGTGAATTAATGAAGGAAAAAACATTAAAAATAATACAATATTTTTAACAGCCACGAGCGGCACATGGCGAGACAAATCAGTGGCTGCATATAGAAAACATCATTGACACGGGGTGTGAGTACCGCCCTTGGGAACCGGGTTGCCCTTCGAAGCGCGCGCGCCAGCGCCAGCGGCCCTTGCCCCGGTTGGAGGGGGGCTGCTACCGCGCGTTGCTTCCAACGAGCTGATGGACGACATCGTGCAGACACTGGCCCCGAGAAGGGCCGTTTGTTGAATGAATATTGAGAATGTGGTGTCTCTCTTGGCCTTAGATGATATTTCCAGCCACACGAGTGCCGGTATAAATATGTGTGAAATTTGTATATGTATAAAAATGTTTGAAAATATGTTGATGCCTTGTGAGAAGCAGTGCTGCGGCGCCCTTGTATGCATTGTTGTCATGTGCATTATATTGTATTTTATTATGAGAAAATGAATTGGAATTTTGTGAAATAAAAATTGAAATAAAGAATTTTTATTCGCACAGCGGGAGCGTGGAATAAGTTAGAAGTTTTGACCCAAAGGAATTCTTCCGCGAGGTAACGCCCAAATAGAGTATGTGTGTGGCACGCGGCATCCGCAATGTTCGCCAACACGAGAAGGGCATGAGTGTCGTACGCGGTATCCGCGATATTTTCCAACACGGAAGCCGAGACTCGCTGCAGAGGGCCTCGGTTCCTTTTCCGCCGTTGAATCCGCCGACGGGCACTGAACTTGAGAATATGAGCAAATTGGTAAGCTCAGAGCAAATTGATAAGCTCCCCTGACCGGCTGTAAGCTTCTAACGCTCAGTACTCACATACCAGGCTCCCGTAATGATGAATGTATCAACGGTAGCAAACGCCATCGTAGAGATGACTGATCATGAACTTACTGAGTACTGGCCCAGTACTCACATTCCGGGCACCCGTAATATGAGATGAGTATATCTGGTAAATACCTCTCAACGAGAGCCTGAAGGTCTGCACCAGACGCCATCGTGGAGATGGCTAAACTTGAATGAACTTAAGGAGTACTGGAAGATCGCGAGGAAATATTATGTGTGATTTCCTCCTGGAAGAGGTGAATGCCTGCCGGGGCCCGCCCCATACAAGGCAATACGATTTTCATCTTCTCCAAACAGATATATCAAATATATGTGAATGGGGAAGACGAAATAAACTTTTGTTTAATGTTTCCAAGTGTTCGGTTACATCCTTCACTAGGGCCCAAAAAACTCTATTTTTTCGCTACAAAATGAACGACCAAAATCTGACAAGAACATCGAATGTTAAAGATATAGGTGTTAAATTTGTAAGCAGCCTGACATTTCACGATCACATAGAGACGATCAGTGGTAATGCTCTGAGAATGTTAGGATTTGTTCTGCGTACTGCCAGGGTTTTCGAGAATACCCGCGTACTGAGAACTCTTTACAACTCCTTGGTGCGGAGTAGACTCGAGAGTGGCTCGATGATCTGGGGGCCACATGAGAGCAAGTACTCTCTTATGGTGGAGAAAGTCCAAAAGAAGTTTCTGAGATATCTCTACATGAGAGAGTACGGGCATTATCCTTGGCTTTACCCAACCGAGTTTCTCCAGGGTATGCTTGGCTACAATAGTTTAGAGACTAGAAGGAATGTGTATTTGATTACACACTTTTATCGATTGTTGCGCGGTATGATCGACAATACTGAAATTATGCAGAGCATTGGTTTGTATGTTCCTGATAATTACCTTAGACATCGTCAGCATAGATTGTTTCACATTCCAATATACAGGACCAACCTGCCGATGGTTATGCCTGTTGGAAAAGCTACAGCTATGCTGAACAAGATCGCTTTGGATATTGATATATTCCATGTGTCTGAGGGGGTTTTCCGAAGCAGGATTCTCCTACACCTTTGACCAGATTGTACAGGTCACTTTTAATTGTTTAATAATTGTTTAATAATAAATTAGTATTTTAATACACAATATGTATATGTGTGTGTAGGTATGTATGTATATGTATGTGTATATGTATGTATACATATGTGTTTATGTATATGTGTATATGGATGTGTATGTTTATGTGTATATGTATATTTTTAGATGTAAGTTAATAATATGTATGCATTGAACATAATGTTTGTAATGTACATATTATGTAATAAATAAAAATTGAGTTGAGTTAAAAAAATTGAGTTGAGTTGAGTCATGGTAGCCGGCGCCGGCGGAGCTTGCTCGCCGCGGCCGAGATTGATGAGGTCGATATTTTTGATCGACAATTACGGCCGCTACCGGGGACGCAGAACTATAACTCTGGTGTATTTACATTCCTAACATGAATGCCTATCTGGGAAACATATTTTTATGTATGTGAACTGATGTAGGCGCGCCTGAGAGTTTAATAAAGAAATTGGTTTTGCGGCACTTTTGAAATGCCTATAACTCAGTAAATATTAATTACTGTCAAAAACGCTCTTGCATACGTTCTTTACCATTGTCAAACTTGAAAAAATTTGTGAAAATATTGTTTACGATTTTTTATGAATTTATGAAAATTTGAAAAACTGGCAAATTTATTTTTCAATTTACTTGGTTTATTAGGACCCAGAGTGTCCAACGATTATGTTATTACCATCTGCTAGATCTGGTATTGTTCAATAACGCAATTGAAACCCCAGGAGGGCTGCAATACATTTATTATGAATTATTTTGTGTCTGTCATATGAGATCTGCCGCTTTTTGGGCTGCGGCGCCGCGTCTGGCGTAGTTCGCCAAGCGGTCGCTAAGATTGCCACGTCGCGGTCCGGGATCCGGCGTTTCTATTGGGTTATGCAATCTGCTATGACGCAATCTGGCGCAATTTTGTAAAACATATGAATACAGATGTATTGCTTGAAACGAGCACCTGTTATGCAATACGCGTGGTGCTGTATACGCCGTTGGACAATCTTCTCCCTCTTTTTTATTTGTACACCCTGACCTCACTTGTTTTTGGACTTTCTGCATCTTCTAGAATTTTAGACGCCTACTTTCTGAATTGGAGTTCGCTTCAGATTTTTCTTCGGACTTTTAGACGGTTGGCATTTCTTCGGCGTTTGACTTCTGGCTTATCCACGGACAACGAGCTGCGAAGTAATTTCTGGTGGCGCTTTCTACTTTACCAGTGAAGACAACTGAGCCGCAACTTTAAATAAGTGTTCTTCCCCGGAACACTCTCCATATACTTAAATATTTATTATTATTATTAATTTTAAAATGGATGTGTTTTGTATACTGTGTACACATCTCTTATTTTAAAAACAATTTATAAAGCAATCTATATCATTACATATACTAAATTGAATATCTGTTTGCCTCTTTGTTCTCTACAAAATCTCATGCCCTTTGACCGATCTTAAGTTATTTTTTCATATAGAAACTATCCTTCCTCCTTTCGGTCGTCCTACCTCTAGAAATAAATGTGTACATGGATTCTCATCTTTGCCAAATTTTGCATACTTCCTTATAAGGACTCCGCGAAAAATAAAGGTACCTCACATAAATGCGTTTACATTGAATACCATTTGTTTAAAATTTTGCGTCGTTATACTTCAGGAATTCTCGTAAAAAAAAACGCCTTATCCTCTTATTTTGGCCTCCCCGACCTCTTTCTGCCCGATATCTTTAGCCAAAATAAAGAATATCCCGAAACCTTACACTCTGTTGTTAATTAAAATTAAATTTTATTTTCGCGCAATTCTGGGTAAATATATTGGCGGGTACAGCGATAGTGGATAAGTTTTTGCAAGTTTTGTTCTAAACATTTTATGATATTACGATAATTTTTTAAATGATTTAATTATTTGAATAAGTTTTTGCGAGTTCTGTTCTAAACATTTTATGATATTACGATAATTTTTTAAATGAAAGGATATTTTTGATTATGTTAATGAATTGAATTACAAATTGACTGTGATTTTGAATCTTAATTATTTTATTTGTCTTGATAAATGATGAGATGTGAGTATCCAGGTACAATCCCATGTGTTACTCTCCTTTAGCCTAACATCATCCCTTGCCTAATATGACATCTTTATCGAAATAGATATCCAGTTAGCATAAAAATAAATTCAGCAAAAAATCCATGCAAGAATCAATATGGTTTGCAAAAGCAGCAATATCTATAAAATAATATAAATATTTTGAATTCAGTCACCGAGGATTACTATTTTACAATACACTGAATTCTAAATTTATGTACCTATCCCTTCCAAAATCATGTTTCCTATAAATTTTGCTATGTTCCCTTTAAAATCTTGAATTCAGTTCATTATAAATTATTAATCTTCGATTATTGCGTTAGTTTTTTTTTTGATATTGCTGCCTTTTCTTTTATACCCCAAATATGTAGTATTTTGTCATAAAAATTCTTCATTCTGTTTTACTCCACAGTTGTGGAAGTACTTGTATACTAATGGCTGTATACGTATGCCGACGGCAAGTAAAGTCGAGTGCAGTGATCAAATGCACGTGCCTTGGTTAAAATAATACAAAAAATGTGGTGTCGCCACTAAGCAAAATATGGATCCCGGGCGGTGCAACGGGAGCTGGTCCCGGGGGTAGGAACCCCTAGCAGAAGTGGGTTAATGGCGTATGCAAAGAGATTTTTTCCCTTCATATTTCTAGTAGTCTGGTGCAGATTTGTATGGGAGGTATGGGCTGATGGGTTTTCCAATGTTTGAAATATTTTTCACGCCCAACGCCTATGACTTTAAAACTCTATAAAACACCGCGATGCAGTTTTAATATGATGGATTGTGTTGACGCTCGGATTATGCAAAATTCTATCCATCATTTTCCTCTTTTATTATTATGAAATCATCCCCCGTTATCCCCATCCCGTTAAAAATTCTATCGTCATGAAAAATTAAAAATTTCCAACAGGTACCAATAGACATATTTAATCTTCAATGTATAATTAATAAGAATATTCTTTATTTTCACCACTAAATTGAATATCAATTTAATAAATAGTAAATTAAATATCATAAAAAACCGAGTCCTTTTTACAAATTATATTTTAATTTTTTTATCAATCGTCTATACTTCGATTTTAACTTTTTAATATGCATTAAATCCTGACAAAAGGACCGCTGGCCCCGAAACATGATGATATTTTCTACAAATTAGTGGTGAATTAGTAATAATTATATATTATAATTTATGTCACCACAAAATCATTTTGCTTTTATTGAAGAAGTATTTTATTTTTGTTTATACGTTTCTTTTAATTTTGCATTGCTTCAAAAAATAAACAATTTCGCAAATCTAATCCTAAAATACCTCAAAATCAAGCTCTTCAGTCATGGAGTTATGCGATTTAAAATGACGTTAATTTCAAAGATTTCAGTTTAGAATTTGATAAAAGTGACAATTTTTTTAAAGTACATTTATTCCTACGTTTAAAACCTCTGTTTGTTCTATCGTTTATGTAAGTTCGGAACAGATGGCGCTTGTGTGCTAATGTCTGCAAGCTTCGTGTAAAATGATGCACAACATATTTTGGTTGTGTTTACGACACTTTCAACAATGTGTTTGGCAAAACATCGAACCTTTTTATTAAAATAAGTGAATAAATAAAGAATTTAACTGAGAGAAGTGTACATCTGTTAAAAATAATTCAGATTTTTTATGCAAAAATATGTTAGCTCGCCCCGGGCGAATAATCCGGGACGAAAAAGTTTCAAATAGAAGTCATGCACTATCGTCAACCACTTTATTTAGAACGTGTATTTGATTTGAAAATAATTCCTTTCTTTGTCCTTCCTGCATTAAGTATAAATCTTTCCGTTTAAGAAAGACAATCGAATCAGTATGAGTAAGCCGTGCATACGGCGCACATTGTTTCGTTTTTTGGTGTTTACGGGTGTAAACACCAACACAACGCGTCTTGTACGCACGGCGTACACATACTAATTCGATTGTCTTTCTTATATGAGTAGAACTCTACAATTCTAAGCAGCGTATATCAACTGACAAATAATTTTTCCAATGTCCAAAATAAATGTAATAAAATTGCATTATGTCCTTTCTTTCCGGTGAGCATTGCGTGTAGACAATCACAAACATTATTTACACATACAGGCATTAAATGACAGTAATTTTTTTTAGAATCGTAAATATAAATATTTGAACGGTGCGTATCTGTCCTTCTCTTCCGTAACTTCTTATAGTATGCCATTGCATTGTGCAGAGTGATCACTTAAGCCAACTCATACAGGTCGAAAGTCCTGCACTATCTTAAAAAAAAATTCATACACTTTTCTTATATAATGAGCTTCGTTTCTGTGAGACGTCTAAAATATATTTTAATTAATAAGTATCCCTCTGTGGAAAGAATCCAGTAATTGCGTTCTCAGAAAATACATATTAAAACATTTTTATTTATTAATATATTTATTTGTTAGTATTGTACACTGTATTTAACAATATACTTTAAATATTACACATGATTATGGACATTAACACGCACCCAGTTTAGATAAGAAACCATTTCTCATTGTGATATTGTATTACATATTGCAGAACAGTGTCACAGACAAAAATAATAATCCACATTGAATAATGTTGGTAATAGTTACTATTATTATTACAAGCTTTACTGATACTTAAAAAGAACTTAAAATTCTATTTTTGTTAATAAATTATGTTGTTGATAAATGATAAAAAATGTTTTAAAAAAAACTGTTGTTAATTTTCCCAAGTGGGTTACAATTAATTCAATTCAATTCAATTCAATTCAATTCAATTTATTTCACGATAATATGTACATGACAAACAAAATGTTTAAGGCATACATATTAGGAAGTATATATCAAAAATGAAAATATTTAATAAATTAAAAATAACATAAAATCTGGTCAAAGCTGTAGGAGAATCCCGCTTCGGAAAACCCCCTCAGACACATGGAATATATCAATACCCAAAGCAATTTTGTTCAGCATAGCTGTGGCTCTTCCAACAGGCATAACCATCGGCAGGTTGGTCCTGTATATTGGAATGTGAAACAATCTATGCTGACGATGTCTAGTGTAATTATCAGGAACATACAAACCAATGCTCTGCATAATTTCAGGATTATCGATCATACCGCGCAACAATCGATAAAAATGTGTAATCAAATACACATTCCTTCTAGTCTCTAAACTATTGTAGCCAAGCATACCCTGGAGAAACTCGGTTGGGTAAAGCCAAGGATAATGCCCGTACTCTCTCATGTAGAGATATCTCAGAAACTTATTTTGGACTTTCTCCACCATAAGAGAGTACTTGCCCTCATGTGGCCCCCAGATCATCGAGCCACTCTCGAGTCTACTCCGCACCAAGGAGTTGTAAAGAGTAGAGGAGAGTAAAGAGTAAAGAGACTTTAAGGGCATTACGAATATAAACCCTCGATATATGAAGTAGTGCTGGGCTATACTAGTCCTGAACCTGGCACTGAAGTACTCCCAGTCGACTTCCAACTGTCACTTATACAGCTTGTTAGCGACGCATTTTTACTTAAGGGGGGTAAGGTTTTTAACTTTTTTTGCATTTTATTTTTAATTTTTTAAATGAATGTAAAATATCGCAAGAATATCGTGTCAAAATTTCAAGTCAATCGGAGCAAAATTGACGAAATTATGAACATTTGATCGATACTCAGACTGATTTTCTATACCTGCTCGGGCAGTTAAGAAACGCGCTCACCTGAGGATTACCGGACATGCTATTGTATTGGAAGAGTTTTGCATAGACAAGGACAAAAAGATGCTGATGATGAAAGCTCTTTGCTGTGTGAACATGGCATCGACGATTATGTGTAAGTATAAAATAAGTGTTGAGTTTTATTTTGAATTTTACAGTGTGCAAAACTTTAAAGCGTTTTCCCCACATCTCACGTTTTCAAAGTCGGTGTCCATCATAACTTCAAAACTACTGCACCGATCTTTTTGAAATTTTGAACACTATTTCTGTGCATAATTTACGAGGTAACGCTGGAGACTTATTTTCAAATTTGTTATTAATTTTTATTTTTTAATAACAAATAAGTCAATATTTTTCGCAAAAAATCGCGTTTTTCCCTTCAAAGTGTTCCAAAAAATTTAAAAATTGAAATTTCAAAAAACCCTCCCAGCGTTACCTGGGAAAACCTATTATCTAATGAATGAACTTTAATTTTTTGATTTCAGATGATCTAGCACCAAGTTATGATGGACACCGCAATTCTACTTTTTTCCGAGATACGTCCGAATAATTGCTGCCATTGCCATATTTTTTAATATTTCTTCTTGAAAATTTTACACAATATTCTTCAAATGTCATACTTTAATGTACCATTAGTTTTAGTAAAGAGATTTTAACTGTGTCGTCACAAAAAATTCACAAAAACATGCCTTTTTTTGTACGTTGTATAATTAACCTTACCCCCCCCTTAAGTGTATTTTGTGGGTTTGGCATAGAGAATATTTTTGATTGAATGATTTTATTACTAACCAATTTTTATTAATCAATTAGAAAAGACATACAGAAAAAATCAAATTAACGAAAAAATATTTAAATGCCACCGGGACCCGAACCACGGACCTCACATTCTATCCGGGAATGGCGCGTCATCCAATTTCGCCATGGCACTCTGGTAAGTTAACGAAAATTTTTCAACCTTATATGTAGTCTCTTTTTAATTGATTAACATTTTTATTCCATTTTTAAAGCAATCCACTTTTTATAATGCAGTAGTCACGAATACCTTCGCGTATCTACCGCTAATTAAAAAGAAAGGAATTGATCACAAAATTGCGATCTGAGGATGTCTTGAAAAACGCTGGATAACCGGGCCAAAAATTTAGGCTAGCCTTTCTAAGATTTGGGATGTCGAAAATCCAACTACTTAAGGAAACTGCAAATAATATGATTCGTATAATAATGGCAAAATGATCGCTGACTTTTGATAGCCATTTAAGTACTAGAAGAAAAACGAGAAGATGCGTTGACATTAAATGGCTATACTCTTATTATCAGATGACCAATTACAGACCTTAAGAATGTTCTTAGGTTTTCACGGCCGCTCAGAATATTCAAGTTTGTGTTTACTGGGGTATTATGCCGTGTTGTTACGACCTTTCGGGCCGACGTTTTCGATCCCATTGCAGAGTCCATCATCAGGGCTAATGTGTTAGATTGTTAATTACAGACCTTGCATTTTTGCAGAGCAGCTTGTTCGTTATTGTTCCAAATTCATTACATATAGGTAAACATTACAGAAGAAACAAATATTATAAAGCATTTTATTATTTATTGTATATAATAAATTATTTGAGCATTTTAGTATGTAAAAATTGTTTATTTTTATTATTTTTTATCACTTGAATATAAATAATATTAAAAAAAAATGCTAAGCACTTGTATGTATTATGAAAATAGAACAAACTTACTTATCTAAAGTACGTCAGTAGCAGTTATCTAATAAAAATATAATAATTTCACTGTCTGGATGTCTGTCCGTAACGTCCGTAGCTTGCTGGAACTACGATAGAATTACAACTTTAGACAATATGAGTCAAGGCAACATCCAACGGTCGCCTGCACCAAATTACAAATTGAGGCTTGGGTACCCTACAGAAGACACTTTAGGAACCTGGAAATATTCCACCAACGATTCCTTCGCCGCATTCTACAGATCCACTGTAGAGACCATATACCTAAAGTTACAGTTCTGCGTCGCTCTATTGAGGACATTATCGTGGAAGCGAGATTGAGATGGACGTGTCACGCATGGGCGATCAAAGACTTCCGAAGCGGGTTTTATATGGAGAAGTAGTGGGCTGGCGAAAGGCCGAAGGACAGAAGAAAAGCCATAAAGAGTGCCTCTTAAATAGGGATATTCTCCCATCACAAAGCTCATGATTGGCGCAGCAATAACAACTAAGTTAGAATGACGAGGAAATCCTCAATCACGAGGCCCGACAACAACAACAACAATACATATTATATTTAGTTTTGGGTTTAAGGAATAAGATCAACTATAAAAGAAAATGTTTTTTATTCATGAATTTTCAGCTTCACAATTCTACAATAATTATATCCCGTAATTTTTCACGTATATTATCACAAAAATATGCTATAATATGTTTACATACATAATATAAAATGAAAAAATAAATTGAATGCACGCAAATATGCTAATTTAAATTATAAACTACTGAAACTCTCTTCGATAACTCCCATAATCCTGAGGTTCGCTTCGAATTCAAAACAGGGCGAATTTCATTTGACCACAACGGGAGCGTTCTTAGACCCCAGAACTGATACTAGGCGCAACTTTCAATACAATTACGTGTGTTTACAAATTAAAGCAGTTACGGTGGCAAACTTCGAGATTCTCGGCATAAACTGGCAGCGCTTAGAATTGTGAAATTGATATTGTAAAGTAAATTGGAAGCTGTGTACATCTAAAGTATGTTGTATCGGTGCCTGATATTACGAGATGAATTGAGAATTCCATCTCAAGAGATCTTTTGCTGTTGCATATAATATGTCTTTGGAGGTGAGAAGATGATTTAGAAATATTTATCAACCTTTTCCCAGGTAAATAATTTTTGACAGTTGTTATCAATCATGGTACCAATCACATCTGTAATTAATTTCTTTAACCATAAAAATAGTTATTTTCCTACCTAAACTGTCATATCACACAGACTTCACGTCAAATTTGAGAAAAAAATGAATATGAATTTTTTAAATAAATATATAGTATTTATTTACATATAAAACATCTTAGTTGTATAACCTTTAATGATTTTTTTTACACAATTGTATAAACGCTTATTATTGAATGACGAATGACAATAGTGGGGTATCTGTTTAGATGAAAACAAAATGACTTAAACATATGAAAGAGTGATGACCTTGGACCGGAAGATGAGCATGCCAAAGACTCGCTAGACCAATGACATGCGGGCAGTAGTGAGTAGACAGGGATCCATGATATCAGCGAATCTTGGAAGCATTTGGGGGAGGAATACGGATTTTAATGATGAGAATTTATTGAATTATTGATCAATTTGGCATTTACTTCGTTGAATGACAATTTTAATTTTAATTAAAATTCTGGAAAACCTCTAATTAATAATATAATATTCAAAAACTCCTCACCCCTCCTCTCTTTGTTTCCATTAAATCAATCTCCACCCTGGCCATCCCCTACCCCACACACAACCCACCCACCTCTATCAGTACCTAAGATATTTTAGTTTATATTCTCACCTGTAGATGAGAGCATCTGTGACTCGAAACTAGTCATGTATAAATTGAACTCAAAAGTGGTCTTACACAGGTATTCTATTTATCTATAAATTTATTGAATTATTTATTAAAAAAAAAATCAAATTAAACAACAACTTAATGATTTTTACTACGATAACTTTCATGTCTCGTAGTATTTAAGGTAGTATCAAATTAATTATTTGTAATAGTTTTCCCTTTTCATTTAAACGGACCCGTCATTTTCTTTGTGCAAAATGTTTTCAAATAGCTCAGACTATAATGATACACGCGATACCCCGACGCAAGAATTTTCTACATTATTTTTCACAGTGTACATAACGAAACCCGGCGTGAGTATGCGCTACGTGTCGTATGAGGGCTACCTCTGTTCAAGAGTGAAGCAGTACACCCTTTGCTCTCAGAATTGGTTCAAGACACCTTTGAAGTACAGAAATGGACTGAAAAAAGCTACCATTCATCTCGTTTCACACATGAGAAGTATTCCGATGACCTGAAAATGTGTCACTCACCCCGTTCCAAAGAAGGGTGACTACCCTAATCCATCAAATTATCGCCCCGTCGCGTCTGCGTCGCCTTCGCTTTCACCTCCGTTCTCCCTCAAGCGGTGGGATGAATAAGTCCTGCTCGTATAAATATAGAGACTAACGAAATCACAAGCGATCAGTAAGTAATCTATTGGTGATTTATTTATATACGAGATACCGGAACTGATCTGTGATGGTGAACCTGTGATCTCGGTCTAATTTAACTTAACTTTAAGTTAACCTAAAAATAGTTTTATCTCAAACAGATAATGTTAATGCAGTTTTCCGAGATGTCACGAAATCCGGTCGAGAATGAGGGAACCTGCCATTTCTTCAATAATCGCAAAATCACTTTGTGGCAACATTGTACAAAATTAATAAAAACAAAATTCTTTCCGTAAAACTGGGTTATTAAAAAAAATGTTTTGAAGAAGAAAACACTTTGTTTAAACCACTCTTTATTGATAAATACTTTGCTATTTATTTATATCATGTTTTGGGATAATTTTCCTCTCATCAGGACACAATGTTTACTAAAAATATTGGAAGTATAGATGTGAACAAAAAATGAATATAAAGGGGTAGAACAACTATTAAGGAATTAAGGTAAAAATAATTTTATTGTAATTTCCTTTGCTATTAACACTTTTCCCAATTTACAAAGTTGCTAAATTATGTTATGTTTATAAATGAAAAATAGCAATTTACCTACGTAAGTGAAAATATATTAAGGCACATTAATTTAATATTTATAATAGGTATATTATAGAAATGTAATTTTTAATAAAATCACATTCATTTGAAAAATTTAATAATTTTTAGACAATTGTTCCCCAAAAATTAATAAAAAATATGGTGAAAGAAAACTGTGCTTCGAAAAAAAAGAGATATCGCACGGAACCAAAATTCGAATCATTATTTTGCTCGTGAATAGCCTTAACCGATCAAGCTATGATGTCCTAGGCAGATTTCGCTACTTTTTACCCACTTACGTGAGCTAATAAGTAGTTTAATTAAGACACTTGCCTAATGATGCAGTGGTCGCAGGTTCGAGCCTCAATTTGAATCAGCAAGTTAGTCGGAATATTTTGAGTATGTTCCACTTTTTCAAGAACACAATACTGGATTGTATCCCCTAGGGAGACATCATTAATTAAGATGGATTATGGATTTTAAGATATGTTTATATGGAAGAGTTTGTATGTGTTTATAAGGCTTACGACGGAACTAGTGCGAAAATAAATTTATAGTAACTATGTATGCAAAAAAAATAATGAGTTTTATTTTGCTATTAACACTTTTTCTGTTATAAGAACCTGTGATGGTCGACATAGAGATAGATTTAATAAATTTAGAAAATCTTAAAATAATAATATTCAAAAAAAGCCAAGTATAGACATCAAAAATATATCTCTTCTGTTTGGAATCGTTTAAAAGTAAAAGCCTGATACATTTCTTCTCAAGATTCTATGTATTACAAGAGGCTAACAAAATATTGAATATTCAGCTATACAAGTAATATTTCTTAGATCTTTATTATACCATAGATATAATTCTGTGTTAAATTAATATTGTTTGCCAATCCTAATAGACTCGACCTTGTGTGTAGGTGCGAACGAGCCTTTATTATTTATGAAACGGAACAGCAAGTCTCACGTGTAGCGAGTGCTTTACTCTTATTTTAACGAAATGGACCAATCACAGGCACGCGTTACCTTTCGACGGGTTGAGCCGGAGGCGGCCGTCCTGATGACTGAATCCGGCCAATGGCGAGCGCCGGTGGTGAGGTCATCGCGCATAGGATGAGTCACTGCACTAGCGTGGATTTCGGGGATATGGTGCAATCGTTACTATAAAAGGAGCGAACACGATATACTCGCCCCTTCATTTCGAGACCACCACTTGCGAGCGGGAGCGCTGCCCGAGTTCGAGGACATCAGTTGCAACCAAAGGAGCTGCCCGTCCTACTACAGCCTGAGAGAGAGCGGGTCTTGAAGCGGCGACGTACGGAGGACCCACCATTCCGCAGCACCAGAGAGGAGGATTCCACCACGAAGTGTAACAGCTAAGGATCACATTTATATTATCTATTACGATTAATTATTTTCACTATGATTCACTAATTATTTCACTCAAAATGTATTTATTTTGGGAAGATTTAAGATCAGAGCAATCATGTATAAATAATATCGCGATTTCTTGTGTGATATTGGTTCAGTTCGTACGGGAATATCTCCCGGACGAACATATTTTAATGTCTGGGGATTTTCATACTATTTGAACTAACAATTGAATACACGTAATTCTATAAGAAACGCTTAGTAGCCTTATAATAATTGTATTGCATAAGTATTGCGCAATCCGGCCTTCAGCTAACTCTTTATGATTTGTGTACTTCGGTATATCCGGCTTAACAAGTAGCTTCAGAACGACGAGTAAAGGACAGAATGGGGAGATCTAACTGAAATTGGAGTTTTCTGGTTTACGAACGTTGAGCTAGGTGAGGTTGTGGATGACGCTCGTGTCATAAGCCTGGAATCCGCGCAAGCCCCTGTGAGGTACTCTTAAAAGCGGGACCTCCCTTGTTGATCGGAGTGGCCACTAGACTCGACCTTCGCGCCTCATCCTGCTCAAAAACAGCGTGAACCAACGTCGTGAATTCTCTGACTTTGGAAGGATTTTCATGCCTGAATGCTGTAAAACCTTGATAGAAACGTTAACTTCTATTTCGTCCTCTGTAAGAAAGACAGGGCCAGAATAAATATAAAAATCATTCACTCATATGGAATAGCTGGGATATTATAAATATGTTACTAACACTCTAACATTTGTCCAAAGTAAATGTTGCAAGATGCAGAATCGTGGGACGCCGCTCTGAAAAGGCATAATGAGATTGCACAATAATTTGTAACATCGCTGACTATGCCCGCAAAGGAGGCTAATGTCGTCATCAATTCGTACCAAAAGAGTACATGATTCTTCAAACACCGGCCTAAAAGAAAGGCGCCTCAAGACAACACACATCATCAGAAACTCGTACCAAAAGAGTACGGCCTTCTCAATTATAAGCCTAAAAGAAGGGCGTCACGGGATCACATCTCGTAAAGGAGAGATGGAGTCTCGGGATGCAGTAAGTTCCGGAGGAACAAGGGGGGCCGTTTAGTCACTTAGGAAGTCGGCCACCGGGTTTAGGCGGGCGCGGAGCCTCTACCCCTCTCAGCAGAGATGCTGAGGGTTTAAAAAACCAAAATTTAGCATTCAAAGAAACTATTATTTCATATAAACTCACGGGCTGTTGTAGAATCCTTTCGAACAAACCATCCCCGAGACCTTATCTACTTATTTATAAAGAAGTTTCGCTTCAAAAATGTCTTATTTTGTAGGTAGAAAATATATGTATTATTTTCCCATGGAATTAATATGAACAGGTTCATGCACGTCTAGAACGAAACCATTCAAGGTAAGAATTTGTTAATACAAAGTGTTTATAATTATTAATTTCAGTGTTATTTAATATGTGTGAATTTTTCCCTTTGCGCCGTACGAACGATTTTACCGGTTTGTCTCAAATCGAAAATGTTTTATTTCTAATACACGAATTCTTTCTAGTGTATGTATTTTATTGTAACATAAATGTATAGATTATTAGGTTCGTTAGATGTTTTATTACGTAATATTATGCAATTGTTTCCACACTGCTCCTATAAAAGAATTTGAAGTTATTACGATACACAACGGGGTCCTTCATCCATTAGACGATTCATGTGCCAATTCAACGACGTATTACGAATAGTATATATTGTATTTATCGAGATTTAGTCGCATTTATTATTTCTAGTGAGGTTTTTAGTATTGGTTCCAGGCGCCATTATGAGGCGGAAATAGTTCATATTCATAGCCCGACTGCAATAGGTATTTTTGTCGCGTAAGAGGTAGCACTTTTAGGAATATAACTGTGTTTTATGTTTCGTCCCTGACGGACAGGATGGTATAGCTGTGGCTATTTAGGTAATATACTTAGTAAATGCAAAGGGCATTAGGTATTATCAATATAGTATGCGAACCCAAGATGTTAGAAATATTTTAGTTAATATTTTTAGTTAATATTGCATTCAAAAGCGCAATTTTCACAGAATAATTATTTTCAGTTAATACGTATTTTTAGTTAATTTATCGTATAGAACAATTTCTGATAGTATAGAACATTATTTCATATGAAAAGTTGAATTTTAGTAGTAGTAATATTTCTGTATTGAATATTTAATTTTTAACAACTGTATCGCTACATCATATGGTTGAAGTCGACCGGTTGCATCCTGTCGCTCAATCGCGCGCGCTCACATATAAGAATAATGAAATATTTGATAATCCAATATATTGTATTTTGAACGCGACGGTTTGCTACTTACTAACCTTCATTATTTAGTAGGACCCACATTAGGGTCATCTTACATCGTTAGCCGTGAAAAGAATATGATTTACATTGATTTGCAATGGAATGATTTGTATTATAGATTTGCTTCGCCTTATATATTCAACACACACCCCATGGGATGTCTAACTCTGGTGCCGGACCAGGAGCTATACTAAATTATTATTAAATGTATCAAGGCCCCGCGATGCCCTACTATCTATCAGGATCATCACAGTGCTTACCGTGACCAGGAGAACGATTTATATTGAAATACAATAAAATGCTTTATAATATTAATTGAACATCATTTCGACATTAAATACAGTCTGCTCGATTTGATTACAATACCCTCTATCTACCAGGGTCATTACAGTGGTGCCGGTGACCAGACAGGAGCGTATTCGTTGGACTCATTTGCATAGTAATAAAATCATTTTGGTTTAGTTAATATTATAAATGAAAGAAAATATTTGATTATAAAAGCGGTTTTATTTAAACAATTGCGAACCACGGTCCGTGACATCAAAGAAAAAAGATTGAGCATTTATGTGAACCACGTACTGAAATTTGTAGACAAACGTGATACTAGGTATTAGAAATTTCTTTAGGTTGTTTGTCATATAGACAGTTGGCATTTTTATTATTTAATATTTTGTGAACGAAAATTATTGTAGTAATTTTGGTCCTTGTGATATATTAGTTCGATTTTGGAATGCCTGTTTCTTTGTAAAAGTATTGCTCCATTTTATAGAATATGTGATTTATTTCATATCTCATTCATTTTATGTGGTTTGAATTCAAATGATTCACATTTGAAAAATATTTTAATAATTGTTTGAATGCGATCTCACAAGTAAGCCACCGTCACAATCTAAAAAAGACCATCGGGATTTGCGGATCGCAGTATAACAAATATGTAGTTAGGATTCAAACGATTCACGTTTGAAAGGTTTTAATTATTGCATTTGTTTTCTCGCAAGTATACCACTGTCACGGCCTGGGCCATCGGGATTTGCGATCGCAGTGTAACAAATATGTAGTTGAGATTCAAACGATTCACATTTGAATGGTTTTAATTATTGCGTTTGTGTTTGTGTTTCGCAAATATACCACCGAACACGGCCAAAGCCGCCGGGTTTGCGAGCGCTGTGTAATGGGAGAACGCGCGACGACACGGCTCCCCATACAGTACCCTCCGGGTCATGTTTCGCCCGACCGCGTGAGTTCGTGAATAGACCCGAGACGTTTGAGGGTTTAAGGTTTAACAAGTTCGACCTTCGCGTTCGGGCTAGTACGAAAAGACAGTTAGCTACGCCGAACGGATTCGCACGGCGCCCGAAATGCAAAAATATACACCTGTATTACGGGCAGATCACCGCGACAGATTTCAGCGCGCGCCACGGAGGGTTTATGATAGCTTAAAATTCGGTTTTAATTTAATTTCCTATATTAATATAAACTAATAATTAACCCACGCTAGATAAAATCTGTTCAGTGGCAAATATTTTCGCTTACGAGTTATGCAATAGTAATTAATAATAATAGCAGAAAAATATAAAAGTAAAAATAAATATAAAAACCGGATAACAATTTAGTAGAAAATATAAACACGAGAATATATGAATCTAAAAGAAAAGAAGATATAAAAACGAAAACTTTTAGTATACGGGTACACAGGAATTATATTAAACGGATTTTGCCATGTGAACATTTGATATATATTTTATTTTATAAAAAAAATTATAAATCCGATGTTTTATAATATTTACTTTTCTCTTTCGGTTATGTACTTTTATGATACAAATGCGAAAAATATTTTAATAATTATCCGTCTGGTTTCATAATTAAAAATTAATATAAATTAATTTTAATTAAATTGAGGTTAATGTAAATTAAATAAATCCACACTTGTTATATATTTGTCTTATGGATATTAAAAAGGGTTTCTATATTTGAAAAAAAAGATCTTTAAATTCAGCTAAATTTTTACAGATAATAATTACACAAAAAATTAATTGATTATAGTATTCTTACAAATCTACTTATATTATTTGATAACTTTCACGTGCATGTTTCGGAGATACCTTTTTATCGTCAAGGTGTTATATTACAAATTGTCCTAAAACAATAAAATGTCAATCTACAATGTTGCTGAATTAATTGAAAAAAAATAATAATTTCCTTCATTGATTTATTATGGTCCTTAATTATTTTAATTATCTAAATGTGTTCTTAATTGTTATACACAGTTATATACGGTTCTGGTTATTCAAACTAATTATAATTTCTTTGTTGTATGCAGGATTGATAGACTTGTTCGTAATATAAACACAGACGCGTATTGTTGCACGAAATAATTATTTGAGTTTCTTGTTTTGATCTAAAATTATTTTGATTTGAATAACAAGAATAAAATTACTTCCATTTTTATTTACAAGACGGCCTGGCATGTGAATTAAAATGGTCATACTACCGCCATCTAGCGGAAATCAGAGAAAGTTTTGAGACTTCGCTAGTATTAGTCTATAGGAAGCGGTAATAGAGAGCGCAATATATATATTCTCTTAGTAACGAATAATTAAAAATTGGACTTCTTTGTTCTTTTTATATATATTCCTTTGTTTCGCTTCATTGCAACGTTAATTGAAATTGTTTTATCTTCATTAATATATATTATATTATAATATACGTTGATATAGCGTATTTATAAGCAGAGTAGAAATAAACAACAGCTTATTTGACTACAGAGATGAGATATGGTAGAAGGACAGTTGGCTTCTTTAATGATCATAAGGTTCACATACAGGCTTGATAATTGTTAAATGTTTACATCTCACTACTTCAAATTTCGTACGTATCTATATTGGGGTTGTTTTGGTTTTGGGCGCAATCTTCTTGGAAATAATACAAAAGTAAATCCGGAATTAACGATATGTGAGTTTCTTCAAGTTTTGAGAAGTCGTAACGCTATGATTGATTAAGCATTTATTGTTTTTACTATACATTGGGTGTATGTAGAAATCCTGTTGAATAGTGATAAAATAAAATAAAAAAGCAATTTTTCAGGAGAGCTTTTGAATTCTTCTGGAACATTTTGGAAAAAAAAAAAAATTTTGAAAATAGATTTTTAGTAGATTAAATAGTAGTAGCATAACGAAATCATTAGCTTCATCCACCTTCATGCGTCGTCGTGGCCATTACTTTTAGATTCGGGTAGATAGGTTGGTCGTGTGGATCTTGAGTAGATTCCAGTCGTATAGCAAGATGAATTATACATTAGGAATTCTTGATTCAGTTACACACATACATCTTCTGTGGATATCAGTGTTGGTGATGACTACTACAGCTAGTACAGATATTAGGGTTTACCTCTTCTGATTTGTAACAGTGTACTTCGTTAAACATGTTCGCGTTGTTAAAGGAAAACTTTAAAATTTTATAATGTTGAATATACTTGAGATTCTTTCATCAGCGGGGGGAAATATGGGGATGAATACATATAAGTAGAAGTTGTTTTAGGTTTTCAATAAGTTTTGGGAGGAATAATATTACAGTTATACGGAGGATCAGCGCCTGATTATTTGACAAACGCTTAAAAATCTGGGGGAAGACAGGTTAGTAGGGAATAGCTATGGGAAACTTTTCTAGACATCTGGACACTTCTTCTACAAACATGCGTCGTCTTTAGATATCACTCTTGAGGGATGGCTGGAAAGTTAGTTGAGACGGATAATAGTTATATATACTTTTACGTTCTACAATGATCGAAGGGTTTGTTCCTACCCTTTTCTTCCTCTTCTTCTTCTTCGTCTTCTTGTTATTCGTATATGCTATCTGTTATATATATATTTTTTCTTTCCCCCTTTTATGTATACTGACATCAACAGCGTCTTCTTCTTCTTCGGTACGAAGGTTTTTTTTTATTGGTTATGTTCACTCTAGTCTTCTTCTTCTTTGAATACGTACCGTTTATGCTTTACTTTTCAAATACCTTCTCTTCTATAAATAGCAATTATTACAATACTTTGCAACTACTTTTTCGTCTTATGGTATATCTTTCGACTGCTTCTCCACTTTCTTCTTCTTCTTCTTTTTCTATAACTACATTCATTTCGTCTTCTTCCGTTTATCTTATACTTATCAACTGTTTTACTTCGTCTTCTCTTCATCTTCTTCTTCTTCTTTTCCTATAACTACATTCATGACTTCTTCTTCCGTTTATCTTATAATTTTAGAATGTTTTTCTACGTCTTTTCTTCATCTTCTTTTGTCCTTTACCTACTACTACATTCGCGTCTTCTTCTAATTTTATAACTTTCGACTTCTTCTTCTTCGTCTTTATCTATTACTACACTCGGTTGTGACTTTTCTTCTTTATCTTATGCCTTTCAATGGATTCATTTTCTTCTTCTTCTGTTGTCATCCACTACTTTTGCGGCTTCTTCTTCTTCTTCTTCTTCTTCATCATATTACATCAATAATAAATTATGGCAGTCATTACAGTATACGTGGAATATTGTGGACAATTGGCTGTTTTTACATAAAAGGACATGTATTGCGCATATGAATAAGGTTCATAACACAGGTGGGGTACTTGAGTTCATTTTGTCGCGGTTTGCCATCATAGTAGAGTATGCGGTTGACCATTCGCTCGGTTAGAATAGGACTATATGAGCTAGAGATAGAAGAGGTTGTATAGTTTGGGGGAAGGGGGAATTAGAGTTGTGTTACAAGATGGTGAACACTTGTCGGGGTACACCATTGTAGGATAGCAAGGAATAGTTAATGGAAACCTTCTTGACAACTGGGTTATGGTTGAAGCTCTACTTCTTTAACAAATATGCATCGTCTTTGGGCATCTCTCTTGAGGGTTAGGTGGACAGTTAGTTGAAACGACGTCCAACGGTTATTGAAGGGACTTGTCCATTTGCGACTAGTCATTAGAAAATTTGGAGGCGGACTGCACTTTTTCTTTTTAGAGTGGATAGCAAGTATCATCGTCATCATGTTTACTCACGTACAGGACATATTGAGATCGAGGGGTTCGCTCTATATATTAGGAAGCTGGTTGTTAAGTTCATATGAATAGGTTGTACATTAATTCGTAGGTTAACATAATTCTGGAACTTCAGATTTATCGTAGCTCGCATTTCATAGGAGAAATATACAGTTAATATTTACTCGGTTGAGTTGGTTTGTATAGCTTGAAGGGGATGTGGGGAGTGTTAGTGGGAGTATATTCTGGGGGAAGGGAGGTATATGCTGGGGAAAGTAGTATAGAGTTGCGAGGTGGTGAACACTAGGAGTGTACCATTGTAAGGGAAGCAAGGAGGATAACAAAGTGGGGGAAGGGCGTTCCTTTTAAGTGTTGATAACAGGATGGAGCTTGAGTGGTTAGCAGACACAATGATGAGATTACTGAGGCATTCAATCGATTATGAAGAATCGAACCTTTTCAGTCAATTGAATAAATTAGATACAGTCCCTTTTGCTTTCAAATCTTATATTTATATTAGTTGTACACTTTTCATTTGAATGACAGGCAGATGGTTTACAGTAGCTTTAAATACGCAAAGAAGGTTCCATTGAAAAAGAATTCAACCCTAATAGAAATATAGTACGCGGAGAAAGAAAAGAACAACGATTAATTTTCCAAGGAATTTTAGAAACTCTTGATAAGTATCACGAAATATACTATCCTATTGGGTTATTTAGCAGATAGGCTTGGTCTGATAGATCATTCCTCTCTCTAAATAAGGGGGAAGCTGTGATGGTCGACATAGAGATAGATTTAATAAATTTAGAAAATCTTAAAATAATAATATTCAAAAAAGTCAAGTATGGACATCAAAAATATATTTCTTCTGTTTGGAATCGTTTAAAAGTAAAAGCCTGATACATTTCTTCTCAAGATTCTATGTATTACAAGAGGCTAACAAAATATTGAATATTCAGCTATACAAGTAATATTTCTTAGATCTTTATTATACCATAGATATAATTCTGTGTTAAATTAATATTGTTTGCCAATCCTAATAGACTCGACCTTGTGTGTAGGTGCGAACGAGCCTTTATTATTTATGAAACGGAACAGCAAGTCTCACGTGTAGCGAGTGCTTTACTCTTATTTTAACGAAACGGACCAATCACAGGCACGCGTTACCTTTCGACGGGTTGAGCCGGAGGCGGCCGTCCTGATGACTGAATCCGGCCAATGGCGAGCGCCGGTGGTGAGGTCATCGCGCATAGGATGAGTCACTGCACTAGCGTGGATTTCGGGGATATGGTGCAATCGTTACTATAAAAGGAGCGAACACGAAATACTCAGGCTTCATTTCGAGACCACCACTTGCGAGCGGGAGCGCTGCCCGAGTTCGAGGACATCAGTTGCAACCAAAGGAGCTGCCCGTCCTACTACAGCCTGAGAGAGAGCGGGTCTTGAAGCGGCGACGTACGGAGGACCCACCATTCCGCAGCACCAGAGAGGAGGATTCCACCACGAAGTGTAACAGCTAAGGATCACATTTATATTATCTATTACGATTAATTATTTTCACTATGATTCACTAATTATTTCACTCAAAATGTATTTATTTTGGGAAGATTTAAGATCAGAGCAATCATGTATAAATAATATCGCGATTTCTTGTGTGATATTGGTTCAGTTCGTACGGGAATATCTCCCGGACGAACATATTTTAATGTCTGGGGATTTTCATACTATTTGAACTAACAATTGAATACACGTAATTCTATAAGAAACGCTTAGTAGCCTTATAATAATTGTATTGCATAAGTATTGCGCAATCCGGCCTTCAGCTAACTCTTTATGATTTGTGTACTTCGGTATATCCGGCTTAACAAGTAGCTTCAGAACGACGAGTAAAGGACAGAATGGGGAGATCTAACTGAAATTGGAGTTTTCTGGTTTACGAACGTTGAGCTAGGTGAGGTTGTGGATGACGCTCGTGTCATAAGCCTGGAATCCGCGCAAGCCCCTGTGAGGTACTCTTAAAAGCGGGACCTCCCTTGTTGATCGGAGTGGCCACTAGACTCGACCTTCGCGCCTCATCCTGCTCAAAAACAGCGTGAACCAACGTCGTGAATTCTCTGACTTTGGAAGGATTTTCATGCCTGAATGCTGTAAAACCTTGATAGAAACGTTAACTTCTATTTCGTCCTCTGTAAGAAAGACAGGGCCAGAATAAATATAAAAATCATTCACTCATATGGAATAGCTGGGATATTATAAATATGTTACTAACACTCTAACATTTGTCCAAAGTAAATGTTGCAAGATGCAGAATCGTGGGACGCCATTCTGAAAAGGCATAATGAGATTGCACAATAATTTGTAACATCGCTGACTATGCCCGCAAAGGAGGCTAATGTCGTCATCAATTCGTACCAAAAGAGTACATGATTCTTCAAACACCGGCCTAAAAGAAAGGCGCCTCAAGACAACACACATCATCAGAAACTCGTACCAAAAGAGTACGGCCTTCTCAATTATAAGCCTAAAAGAAGGGCGTCACGGGATCACATCTCGTAAAGAAGAGATAGAGTCTCGGGATGCAGTAAGTTCCGGAGGAACAAGGGGGGCCGTTTAGTCACTTAGGAAGTCGGCCACCGGGTTTAGGCGGGCGCGGAGCCTCAACCCCTCTCAGCAGAGATGCTGAGGGTTTAAAAAACCAAAATTTAGCATTCAAAGAAACTATTATTTCATATAAACTCACGGGCTGTTGTAGAATCCTTTCGAACAAACCATCCCCGAGACCTTATCTACTTATTTATAAAGAAGTTTCGCTTCAAAAATGTCTTATTTTGTAGGTAGAAAATATATGTATTATTTTCCCATGGAATTAATATGAACAGGTTCATGCACGTCTAGAACGAAACCATTCAAGGTAAGAATTTGTTAATACAAAGTGTTTATAATTATTAATTTCAGTGTTATTTAATATGTGTGAATTTTTCCCTTTGCGCCGTACGAACGATTTTACCGGTTTGTCTCAAATCGAAAATGTTTTATTTCTAATACACGAATTCTTTCTAGTGTTGTATTTTATTGTAACATAAATGTATCGATTATTAGGTTCGTTAGATGGTTTTATTACGTAATATTATGCAATTGTTTCCACACTGCTCCTATAAAAGAATTTGAAGTTATTACGATACACAACGGGGTCCTTCATCCATTAGACGAATCATGTGCCAATTCAACGACGTATTACGAATAGTATATATTGTATTTATCGAGATTTAGTCGCATTTATTATTTCTAGTGAGGTTTTTAGTATTGGTTCCAGGCGCCATTATGAGGCGGAAATAGTTCATATTCATAGCCCGACTGCAATAGGTATTTTTGTCGCGTAAGAGGTAGCACTTTTAGGAATATAACTGTGTTTTATGTTTCGTCCCTGACGGACAGGATGGTATAGCTGTGGCTATTTAGGTAATATACTTAGTAAATGCAAAGGGCATTAGGTATTATCAATATAGTATGCGAACCCAAGATGTTAGAAATATTTTTAGTTAATATTTTTAGTTAATATTGCATTCAAAAGCGCAATTTTCACAGAATAATTATTTTCAGTTAATACGTATTTTTAGTTAATTTATCGTATAGAACAATTTCTGATAGTATAGAACATTATTTCATATGAAAAGTTGAATTTTAGTAGTAGTAATATTTCTGTATTGAATATTTAATTTTTAACAACTGTATCGCTACATCATATGGTTGAAGTCGACCGGTTGCATCCTGTCGCTCAATCGCGCGCGCTCACATATAAGAATAATGAAATATTTGATAATCCAATATATTGTATTTTGAACGCGACGGTTTGCTACTTACTAACCTTCATTATTTAGTAGGACCCACATTAGGGTCATCTTACATCGTTAGCCGTGAAAAGAATATGATTTACATTGATTTGCAATGGAATGATTTGTATTATAGATTTGCTTCGCCTTATATATTCAACACACACCCCATGGGATGTCTAACTCTGGTGCCGGACCAGGAGCTATACTAAATTATTATTAAATTTATCAAGGCCCCGAGGACCCTCTATCTCACTGTGGATCATCTCAAACCTATGTTCAATTTTTAAACCCTTGTTAATACCAAAAGAATGTTATTGATGTATTTGGCGTTAACATTGCAGAAATTATTCATTAAATTGAGAAATCAATCTTGTAACCTCTGTTTAAGTAATAAAAGTATATAAAACTAGTATTACACTTACGCAAGGGTAAAATGGTTAATGTTATTCATAATTTTTGATTATCAAAATAAATTTGTGTTTCCAAAAGATGATTGTAGCATTTAAAATAATTATTGCTATTTATTTGCCTTAATTTTTAGTTTCTAAATAAAGTTGATTTTGATAGATTTTATCCTGTCCATCTTCCCATAGATTCAGTGTTCGTGAATTCATGGATATAATTTGGTGTACTTACTATTTTTTTTAATAAATTTTCAACAATTTTATATATTGCTTCCTTCAAGAATGATTGAATCGTTGTTCAATTATTTTGAAGATTTTATTTAGTGCAAGTTTGGTGTATTTAATTTTCAATGGAAAAAAGTGGCATGTTATTTCTATAATATACGTCGTTTGTAATTATAGCGACAGTTTTATTAACTTATTATCAAAAGGATTCAAAGTTAACTAATTTAATATGAAATTGTTCAATATTACCAAAGGATAATTACGAGGGAAATATGAAATTAATGATTTTCCGTAATACAAGTTCTATCACTGTTTCTATATGCATGAGTACGCAATTGGTCCATACAAAATACGCCAAAACTAATTAAAATGTGGAGGACAACAAAGTTAAAATTGACTTTTTGTTTGACAAAAGTCTCCTTAAAAATTTTTGGCTAGTAAATTATGCATCCCTTTATTTAATATATTATTATATCCATAAAATAATTAAACTATTTATTTATTTATTTATTTAATGTTTATGGAAAACCAACAGCACAAAAAAAGCATAGAAAACATTGATACAATATAGATGGGCAATTACAAGTCTCCACATTTAGAAATATGTCAGTAATGATAAATATTTATGATATACTAAGGCATTTAATAACTTAATAAATATTATATTATACATAATATGCATAACAACTATGCATATTATGTATAATATAATATTAATATAATATAATGCATATAATGTATAATATAATATTAATTACTCTAAAGTCTTAAAAATATTATACCATGCTTTGTTCGAAAGTACCAGTAACTATGGCATTATTGCGTGGGGCGGTGGCAACAAAAACAGTTTGTACTAGACAGTTTGAAGTATTATTTCAATGAAGGTACTCAAAAATTTAATAACTGTGATGGAAGATCCAGACAAAAATTAATACAAGGGCCCAAAATTACTAAAACAATGTCCTGTAAAAGTACCTTATATACAGCCACTAAATACTTCAATCTATTACCCACCAAACTAAAAATTGTAACCGAAGTAAACAAGTCAGCTAAAAATAAAATAAAAAAATGTATAATCGAAACACAAGCATATCTGATATCTTTATAACTGTATATTGTAATCATCATACAACTATCATTCGAGTCAGTATTTTGAAAGTTACGTATTAATAATATTCACTAGTTACTAATTTATATAGTTTTTATTGAGTTTTAGTCGTGTATAAATCATTACATATGTCTAACTTTTCATCTCCCGAACCTATGTATAGGTATACGTATATACCTTTATAGGATTTAATATAATCATAATATATGTAATATATATTATATTTTGAATATTTTCTTTTGGAATTTCATTAATTAGAAATAAAAATAATATAATCATCACGTGTCTCTCCATTGCAATATAAAGACCTTCCTCAAGGAGAGTACCTACTCTTCTTCCTTCATTGCTTTCCTTCTGTTTTCCAACACTCGTCTCACATCATTTCATCATGTTGGCGAAAGTCCATCACTTCTTCAATCTGTACGAGCCTCCATTACATGATCTTCTTTCCTGACCATCCATCATAACTTCTTCAAATACATCTAGTCCATTGCCACTTGGGCAAGCAGGTTTCTTGAGCTTCATTATTTCAGGAATTGAAAAACATTAATTATAATTGAGTCGTGTATTTTGCCAGTTCCTTTAACTGAGTTCTCTTAACAAGTCAAAAATGGTTTGCAGAGAGAGAGTGAGACGTTAAATCCCATCTACCTAGCCTGCGGGGAAATGGCTTGAAGGTTAATTTATTATCTTGTTAAAGTTATTGCGGTATTTTCTTCACTCTATAAAATATGTTTATAAAATTTAAATATAAATAATTAAATACCTTAGTAAATCTTCCGTGCGCATAGCGCGCGTACCTGCTCTCAGCCATTTCAGCTTATTTTTTAAAAAGGGAGTTCTGCTCTAACATTTTTATTTTAAAGGCAATAGCGAAGCTAAAAATCAAAGTGCAGGGAAATAGAAAATTGAACTCCTTGCTAAAGTAGTGAACCGTGCCGAGAGATGGAGAGTAATAATAAAACAGACTTGTCGCTTTTTCAAACATTTTACCGATTTTTTTACACTTGCTGGTGCACTTAATACCAGGGTTCGAGGATATATATCCGCGGATATATATCATGATATATATCACGATATATATCACGATATTTATGACTCCAATAGTCAACGTTTTACAAAAAATAAGTCAGAAATATTGAAAAAAAAATGCAAACTTTGATGTCGCATATCTCCATAACTATTGATATTAGGTCATGATAGCTTGAACATTTTCGACTCATAAACAAGGCAGGAGTATAGTCCTGCGAGGTTATTAATGTTTTACAAATAACCCTGTATAAGCTTTTTTCAGTATGCAATTCATTTATTTAATAAATAATAATTCATATACAAAATAGACGCCACGAGTTAAAAGAAAGGGAGTAAAAACGGAAGTAGGGCGCGAACCTCGGGCACGCAAATTCCAGCGCGGCACCCTAGTGACATCGCTGCCACCGCCTCTCCGTTTACCGTCAAAAATATACAATATTTACTAGGGCTTAGAAAAACGCGAACCAATTGATGTTCCGTGATTTTTTACAGGTTTGCGGCTAGTTTTGCCTATAAATTTTTAGAAAACATGATTTTGGAAGGGACATTCTAAATAAGTAATCGTAATTTTAAGAATAAAAAAATATTTTTGAATATTGCTGCATTTGCTTTTACTAATTTTTTCAGTGTTTCTATCGTTCTTTGTGCATTTACCGGAATTTTTTTTGTTTTCATTTTTTTATCCGTAAAAATCGAGGTATTCCTGTGTTTACAAAAAAACGCATCCGTATTTCATTCGGCTATAAATACGTCAAAAGAACGCGTACTACAACACATTATTTTTGCCAAACCGCCCATCCGAGATGTGGAGAATAATTTGACAAATACGCGAGCGTCCAAAGTTTTATTCGGCCTGTGCTGGGATACTGGCAAGTTATCATTGTCCGGCCGACAGCGTAATGCGGGCCGGAGCTGCATTGTACGCCGCGCGCACAATAAAATATTACGCTGAACTTTATGGGATGTTTACAGCGGGACAATGGGGCTACATGTTGCTACGGGGAGGCCGCTATTAATGTTATCCAACGGTCTATAATTATTGCGTACATTTTGTTTCCGTTCCTGCGCGGCTCGTAGCAGAATATAGAATATAGGTTTATCGGTTTTTCAGCTTCTATTTACGGATTATGTAAATTAATTCATTAAAAACACTTTGCGCTCGCTAGAACACAGGATAATATTTATTTCTTCAATGAACGATTTATGACTTTGTGGTGACATTTTTAATGATTAAATAAAACACGACTTGGTATACACCACTAAATATTTATTTTCTTTATTCAAGATGAATAAACATCTCTACAAGTTTCGAGAACGAAGTTCCCTTCCTCAGGAGGATACAATGTAAATCAACATACAGTTGAGTATACATTGTATCCTCCTGAGAGTATACATTGTATACTCCTGAGAGTATACATTGTATCCTCCTGAAAGTATACATTGTATACTATTGAGAGTATACATTGTATCCTCCTGAGAGTATACAATGTATACTCCTGAGAGTATACATTGTATACTCCTGAGAGTATACATTGTATCCTCCTGAGTGTATACCTTGTATACTCCTGAGAGCATACATTGTATCCTCCTGCGGAAGGGAACTTCGTTGCCGAAACTTGTAGAGGTATTTATTCATCTTGAATAAAGAAAATAAATATTTAGTGGTGTACACCAAGTCGTGTTTTATTTCATTATTAATATTTATTTTTTCCTGTATATTATCCTACATTTTTCTGTATTTATCCAGACACCGTGGTAGTGGGACAAATCACATTCTCATTAAATTAAATAAAGTATAAGCAATCTCACAAAAAACAATTTTAATACTGCTTTCTATACATATTCCAATTTAAATAAATTACTCGTCAACTGTAAAGGTAAGCAGGATTGGGTGGATAAGAGTGGCATCTATAACATAACATGCAACGATTGTGAAGCTATTTATATCGGGTAATGTGGTAGAGATATAGGCACAAAAATAACAAATAAATAGGACGTCTAAGAGCATTTAGAGGACTATCCCGATACTCTGCGATGGCGAACCACTGTATCGAACATGATCGCTTGTTTGACCAAAATAATGTTAGGGTCCTACATCTACAGGCGAAGGGTCGTAAGCCGGATGCTCTAGGAATACTAGAAATTAATAAAGCTGTCAAAAATAAAAATAACATAATAAAAATTCAAATACTTGCGCCATCCCCATTATTAAAATATGTATTATTGTATGTAAAAATTAATTGTATATGTCAATAAATAATTACCCCCCTCCTCCGTCCACCATTTACTTTCGATTTTTCGGCCATATTGTTTTAACATTGCCTCTGAAGATGATGATTATGCCCATTGACGTATTATAATATAGTCAGCTTTCACATGTAGCAAATATTGCATTGAAAGAGACTACAAATCACGGCACACTTATTTCACAAAACGCTCTCCGTGTAGACAGAAAAATAAGGTAATTTGAAGTCACGGTGACTGAGATACAATAGTGTACGATACTCTGTTCCCTTTTCCTCGAGCCTTTTTTTTTCGGCGTGGCGTCGCGCCCGATCACAAAGAACGTCCGTTCGACAACGAACACAAGTAAGGCAATTACCTTACTTTTGAGTTGCCAAGATTTCACGTTTGTAACGTATCTACAATTGATAATATTATTGGTTGTGCCCATCTAAAGCGCTCAGGCTTATATAACTCAAATAAGTGGAATAAAACGTTGTGTATAAATTATTGTGTTATGGGATCCGAAAAGTCGGCCAGAAAGGTCGTAGTGGTACGGCATAATACCCCGGAGGACACAAACCAGAAGATTCTGAGTGACCGTGAAAACCTAAGAACATTCTCGTATTAATTATGATTTCTTAATGAGTGTACTTAAGCGAAGCTGTCGAGTAGGAGAACTGTACGTAATTTAATTTGTCTGTATAAAATTACTAGCTGTATGTTGGACACCCCTGAGTTATTATTAATTACCTACTAATAGAGTAGGTACCTAGGGAGTCTGTTTCGAGATATAGCAAGCTATTTTATGTAGGTACCCAGCGGTACCCTGTAATCAATATAACTCTGTTGACATATTTAATTCTAATACACTCCAGACGTATAACACAATCTACTTAGTTTATATTTCATAGTTTTCTTGCAAGACTTCGGTGGCTGGGTCATGTGGAAAGAATGTCCGAGCATCAAGCACAAAAGTCCCTGCTGAACTCAAGGCCAATAGGGCGAAGGAGCTTAGGAAGGCCAAAATTAAGATGGAGAGACAACGTCCTCAAAGACATCTCTGCCTTAGAGCTTCGGAACTGGAGAGAGCTGGCACTAGACCGAGATGAGTGGAGGAAGAATTTTGAAGAGGCCAAGACCCACCAAGGGTTGTAGTGCCAAGAGTGATGATGATGAGTTTTCCTGCATACTTAATCTATAATTTATTTGTAATTATCTTCATAATTTTTTTTCATTTTTTCATAATTTTCTGCTTTATTCACTTAGATAGCTAAGCTATATGAATACTTTGTGTTTCATATTATGTATGAGCTCAATTCAGATCGTGTATTATAAATAAATAATGATGAGGAAAATGATGAATAACATTGATAAAAGTTTATACGAGGTACCTACTTTATTTTGACTTCCTATTCATATATTTTGATTACTATTTTAAACAAATATATCAGTAATACCAATTGCCACCAAATGTAAGCACGTTCAGAGAATTGCGTGATAGGTTACGAGAAATAACTCTGAATGCATGGCAAGAAGGGTAAACTGTGGGGTTGTTGATATTATACTTCATACTCGTAGTCGCAGTGGGGAAACGAAAAGGTGGGGGCTCTCCGGTACTGGACCACTATGCGACACATATGGTCTCGGATCATGGTGAGTTCCGGAGCAAACTTTTGACCTGGGGCTCACCCGAACCGTGCTGTGCCTGCAGTCGCGTGAGCTAGAGTCCAGAGCAACTCTTCAGAGAATCTGTGATTCTGAAGGATGCGAGATGGGATATATTTGGAGGACTAATTGTGGAAAGGGGTCCGCGTCTGGTTACAAATATGGACCTCCTTAAAGGTGAGAGGAATTCGTCTATCTTCAGGGCCTTCATTCAGATGTGGGTTTCCGGTTGGAAGACTTTTATAAGATAGTCATACCTAGAGCTTCCAAATATTCGTGATTCCAACTATTCGATTATCGAATAGTTAATGATAATATATTCGAATATATTCGAATGTAATAATTTACTTCGGATGATAAATACAGATAAATAAATTCTATATATTCAAAAAAATAATTGTAGAGAATTTATTTATTTTAATTCTAAAAAATATATGTTATAAAAAAACAACAAAAAATATATTTTAAAATAATGTTAAATTTAGAAATAGAAATTTAAAAAATAACACAACAAAAAATATTACAATTTTGTAAATAAACATATATAAAAACAATAAAAAATTAGATACAGACGAGTCAGTGTTCTCTCAATAACTGACAAAATTTTAGATATAATATATTATAATATATATTACTTCACATCTCACACCCCACGTGCAAGTTTTTTTAAAATTATTTTGTATATAACAGCTTGTTTGTCGGCTCAGGTATTTATGAAAAAGCCGACTCTATTGTCACAGTATAACTTTACTAAATTTACTATACTGTGCCATCGTTGACAAAACAAAGTGTGTTAACCGTAAGTGCTTATTGTCATAAAACAATAAAGATAAGCTTAAGACTTTAAAAAAAGGGCAAATGCAAAGATGTCCCATAATTTACGGCGTTTACGTCTTTGATATTCGACTTCCATATAGCTGATAGTGGTACTTCTGGAGAAAAAAATATGACTTCCAGGGATCGTAAACCTTTGTTTCGTTTACAAAAATATTAAAAATCTTATTATTTAAATATGAGCGAATACTTTTTAAAGTATCGAATAACGAATACTTGAAAACAGGCGAATATATTCGAGGTTCGAATGTTCGAATATTCGGATTGGAGGCTCTAGACTCCCCATTAGAAGATCATACTCAAAAGATAGTATTACCCGAATGGGGGGGGTCTCTCATTGGGGTATCTTTTGATTTGGTATTGGTTTGTTTTCTCCTTACACTGCTTTTAAGGAGGTTTCTGCCGGCAGTTGACTTCTGGGCCTTGAGTCTTTGGCTTCTGTCTATTGCTTTTTTCATGTGCTAAGGGGAATGCCTTTGATTTCATTTTCTGTTGTTTATTGTTGCGCAACCCTTATTATTTTTAATCACCCTATATTTTATATACTTTTTTCTCTTTTGTTTTTCGTGCACAGTTATTTTTAACACATTATGTTATTTTCTTAAATATTTATTAATATTTTCCTATGTATACATTGACAACTTATTTTTTGCACTATTATTTCCATTAACTGTTATTTTTTCCTTTTGTTATTTGTTTTTCCTATCATTATTATTTTATGTTGTATTGTATTATTTTTCAGTATTTTTATTTGCTATTTTTATCTTCTATACTGCTCTTAGTATCGAAAATGTTCTAGCAACCATGATCAGTAGTTATGGAGTCATGCAACATCAATTTCACGCATTTTCTTTCAATATTTCTGATTTATTTTTTATAAATCGTTGAACTTTCAATACAGCAGAGGCGTGCAGTGCGTACAAGGAGCATGACTTTTATTTAAACATGTATTTGGTAAAAAAATCTTTTTAAAATTTATCTGGCAGAATATTACGAAACATTAAAATCTGAATGACATTTTAATAATTGTGATATGAATATTATGAGTTTGGTTTTATTTTCAAAATATATGCTTTGAAAAATGTTATGCTTCTTGCTCTCACTACACGCCCTTGCAGTACAGTCCCTATGATCTCGTCTCGCGTGTCAGAACCAATATCTTCCATTCACGATTTCCGCGTTATAATCGCTCGAGTTCCATAAACTTCTGGCATATTTTGGTGCATATTGGTTTCTTCCAGAATATTCTAGTATACCTGGGAACCTTTAATTATGTGCCATCCGCTTCAATTTTTAGAATCTCGTGACAATACGTTAAATTATAATGAAATATTTGAAAATTGTATTAGATTTTAAATTTTTTTCTTCTTCTTTAGGTTTTTGATATTCCTGCGCCCAAGCGATCCATGTCCCTTTGCATTCAGTCTACTTTTGCTTTCATTTAGTCTGACACTCTGACGTTGGAGACACTGACTATCTTTTCTGCCCTAAACTGGAGAGTTGGAGTGCCTCTTCTGTTACTGATTATATATTAAAAAAATAGACCGTTTTAGGCGATATATGTTTATATAAATGTTTATAACCACAAGGTTCATTTCGACTTTTTTCACCATTGTCGCACGCTTTTTTGCGTTTTTTTCAGTTTGCGGTTGTGGTTTTTTTCTCTGCAAGTATACACCGAAAAGTATTTGGTAAAAAAAAATATGAAAGGTAATTAATTTCCGCGTACAAATTTTGTACATTTATTTTTTTCTTTTTCTTCTTTTTTTTCTACGCCCATTCGAGTGAAAATGGGTTTTTCTTGCACATTTTCGTCAGTTTTTTTTTAATTTTAATTTCGAATTGGTGAAAGAGCGCGTTGGGTCTAATTATTTTTGATTTTTTAAAAAAAAAATTTCGTTTTTACTCCCTTTATATTAACTCGTGGCGTCTGCTTGTCTTCTTGTCTGACGAAAAAACTTTGGATCCATTTTAAACCCCTTTCCCGTGATCCGATCAAGCTGAAACTTTGCAAGCAGACTCATGGCGACGATCAAGAAGATCTATCAAATTTTCGTTAAAAAAGTTAATAAATTTTGGATTTTTTCAAATTTTTAATGGTTTTTTCATACAACTTATTAAGTTGTATGAAAATATTTCATCGCGTCTCGTAGACGCGAAGCCTGATTGTAGTATAATTTTGGATTTTTGGAAATTTTTTTGGAAAAGAGATGGGAGACGGCCACCATAGGGTGATATACATATTTCTTTCTCCTGATGGTGGGCGTTAAAGTAAAAGGTCAGAGGGGGTCCCCAGGCGTTTGATTATTTCTCTATGCAGATGATCTCAGGTCACGGAGAAGTCAGAAGCAAGCTCCACGGGCTTGCCCCGAACCCGTGGTGTACCTGCAGCCGGGTGAGGCAGACGTCAGAGCACATCCTCTTGAGTTGCACTTTATTGAGGGATGCCAGAAAGATATGATAGATGATTTAGAGATAACAGATTGGGGCTCTATACAGAACTCCGATCTACTAAGCTACGCCAGGAACCTGGTTTATGCCTTTTCTGAGGATGTGGGTCTCCAGGTGAGATATCCTCAGGGGTCCCAATAGCTAATACGACATTAATGAATTAGTAATTTTGCTACTTCTAGATTGTATGTGCTGGCCGTAAGTCATTTTTTTTTGTGTTGTCTCCCCTTTTTATCCAATAAGGGAGTGCTCTCTTCTAGTCCGTTGCCCCGATCTTTTTTGCTCCTCACCGTGAAAAAAATAGTATTTTTTTCCTTCTCTATTTATCTGTTTTGTAATCTGTGTTAACAATAAAGAAATGAATAGCTGGAACAATGGTCGCAAATTTTGGATGGTAGCCGTTCCTTTTTTTTTACAACAACGGGTCGCACGGTTGCTTTTAGCAATAAAAAAATGCCAACCTGGCAGAGAATGAGAAGACTGATATAGGAGCTTTTGTTTATAAAACGTTCCTGGGTAAGCGGTGGGTCTACCTTCATTGTATGATTAGGTATATGTAGATGATTGTACGCACAAGTGGAGTACAAAATTATTAGCGATATATCGACCTCCTAGTACAAATAAAACTTGATTTTATCTTAACTTCGAAATTCACTGCAAAAAATTGAACATACTACCAAATTAAAAAACACTCAAAAAATACCACAGTGTATTTTGAAAAGTTTTATTGTGAAAAGTTTTATTATAGTAGTACCTATGTTATAAAGCAAACGTAAAAATTAAAATATACATATAAATAATGTAATGAAATACTTGCGTTTAAACAGTTTGCAAGAATATAAAAATTAAATGGCAACAATAAATAAAAAATAAATATAAAAATTCAGTTCTGCATGTTGTATACTTGAATTTACTTTCATTTTCAATCACTCATCGTTTTAATTTAGCTTTCTTCCATTCCCAATTAGTATTTTCATCCACTGTAACTCTTTAAAAAAAAATAGTTGTAATTCGACAAATTGTCTCATTAAATCGATATCGATATAGTAATGTTAATAACTTATCAAATAGATTACTATTTTATTATATTGTAAAAATAATCATGGCAAAGTAAAATTCTTCCCTTGGGAATTATCAAAGTGTAAGAACATCAATTATAGCTGCCTCCTACCTGGGCCAGGTGCAGCGGATGTCCAGCAACGCAGACCACAGATAAAGTGTGGAGAGGTGGGATGATCTAGGATGAGAATAGAAGATTAACGACTAACAAAGGTTCCTGGAAATGCTTTATGGCGCCTGTATGCTCAAACTAAGAGGAGAAAATACAACGAAGAAAAATATAATGTTTTACGGATAATGGAGTGAATAGAAATATATACGTAAGTGAAAATATGTTAAGGTACATTAATTAAAACTAATATTACAGGTGAATTATAGAAAGTCACTTTTAATTTAATCATATTCATTTGAAAAATTACATAATTTAAAAAAAAATCCGTGAAAATTAAAAAAAAATATGGTGAAAAAAAACTGTGCATCGAAAAAATCTTCAGGTGAGTCTCAACTCACACAGAAAACGGAGGTTTCCGAAACATGTTGTGTTGAAAAAATGGAATAGTCGAAAAAACAAAGCTTATGTTTTATTCATTTTCTATATTTTTGTTTGGAGAAAACAATCAAAAATGTAGATCTCTCATTACTAACGGCTTTAGACACATTAGCTGGGAAAAGTGTACCGTGTCGTAGTATTGTGTACTAGTAAGGAAACTAACGATTCTTTTAATATTTTCTGTTCATAATTATTCGGCATCATATTTTATTAAATACGATGCCCGAATAAGTTACTTAAAGTCAAAAAAAGTAACCCATAAAAACCAAGTTTTTACTATACTCCCTTTCTTTGTAAAATATAACAATAATTAAAGACAAATTAAAACATATAACAGTAAATTTACAGAAATTTAATATATTTCTTAAATGTCAGATGTTTTGGATGTCAAGATTTTGATAGATTGAATTATCGTCAATATCGTACCTTATGAATTTCCAGCGTCAAATGATTTAGTCAGAATTAGATTTGAGTAGTTTATTATTTGATATTTTCCCAAAAAACCCAATTTTGCTGTCATCTGTGAACCAACTGTTTTGTAAATTTTCGAAATTCGTAGTGATGTACCTATTATACCGACGGAGTAATTCAAATTTAGAAAATATTCCGCGACGTTATCGGGCCGCCGCGCCGTTACTAATCAAACTTTTCTAATGATTCCAATTTGAAAAAATCAATAAAATTTCTAAAAATCCGAAATTATACTATAATTATTAATTTTTTTTAACAAAAATTTGATAGATCTTCTTGATCGTTGCCACGAGTCTGCTTGTCAAGTTTCAGCTTGATTGGATTACGGGAAAAGGGTCAAAAATCGATCCAAAGTTTTTGTTGACGGCGAGCAAGCAGACGCCACGAGTTAATATAAAGGGAGTAATAAAAAAGAACAATGTTTATGTTATATTTAGAAGAGCGATCAGAATTACCATCCTCTCTTTCTTTAACTGGAGGAACAGCATTGTTTTGAGTAAAATTTGAATAAAAAAAGTCGAATTGGAAATTGGACATCTTCTGTTCAGTAGAATCATATCACAGGGCCACTTCACTCTGGGCAACACACACATCAAAATTAATTAAATTATTTTTCTTACAGGTTTATTGTATTAATTGATTTAAAATAATGCAACGAAATTCAACAAAGATTACGTACAAAACTCCTCGTAATATGTCAATGACGAAAATAACATCAAAACCTTTAGGACCTTCCTCTACATTTTGGAATACACTGCCGCGCTAGAAAAGCCTAGAAGCGACGAGAACCTTCTCCTAAACACTAGAATAATCTAGGAGGTTTGTCTAGAGGTATTATTCCAGTTATTGAATATAAATAGCGCGGATTTAAGTCGCCGCACAGAGTTCTGTTTTTGACATTTCATTCAGTGCGAAGTACGCGCGAGGCGAAGGCTGGGGTGGCCGGTCGGAGCGATTGATATCGAACGAAATAATCTTATTAGCGAAATAAACCAGAGGGACTTCTATGTATGAGAATGGAATATTGTAGCTAGTGATAAATAAAGTGTTACCCAGCAATAGTAAAGTGTTAATATACAAGTGATATATTATGAAATAATGTAGATTAAAGAAAATCGTTAAGTTTAATTCATGTTTTGTCTTCGTATGATAAATAATTCATTAATTAATTGTAAATATATTTCCAGTGTTTTAATTCATTCTTCGGCGCGATAAAAATATCGCTGTATGGCTTAATGATTATAGGTGATTTTTTTATAAAATTAATGAAATAATGAATGTAGTTTAACTATAACAATTTAAAAGCACACCCACTGAATGTAAATTTAATCAAATTATCGATTACTGAATATTATTAAATAGATTACTTATCTAAAGTGATTTATTGCCTAAGGCTTTACTTTATTTATGAGTTTCCAATACCCATTTGCCATAAAGCTGGATTGTGATTGTATCAAGCTAACCAAATCAATTATCATTGATGTGGAGTAATGATTCTCAATCGGTGGGTAACACTTCTGAGGTTTTTAATCGACCACGTTTCTGATTGAATACCTATATTGTTTGGTGTAATGTACAAAATTTATTTCGATCTGTTAAGGCTGGAAATTCACTGCAAATGCATGTTTCGGTGTTTTTTTTTACGAAACTATGGTTTTTTATTATTCATATATATATATCAGAATTTATATTCTAGACTGCGTTTTTTTCTAGGCGGTGCAAAGTTTTAATGAATATTTATATGTACGCATAATATGTTGTATATATATATCATCTCGGTAAGATATCTACGGCACATTAAATTCAGTACGGGCGGCGGCTTGCGTATTAATGAGTATATTATTTTTAATTAAAATACTCCTGAATTTTCGATTAATAACAAAATAAAATTAAAATACACTGTAAGAGAATGAGAATAATTAATATTTAGTTCATATTTTGTTAAATCTTTTCATAAACGATTACTTTAATTAATGTACCGCCTTACTCTTTTTAAGAGGAGACAAGAAAAAATAACAAGGACGTTAGACGTTTCTAGCACTTTAATTCAGAATATTGTATACCTACACTTTTTCAGAGAGCTGCGAAACAAGTGTGTTTGATAATAGTACGTATAATATTGATTATTTACGTGGAACTGCAATATTATAATCAAAAGTTTTTTAAATTTTCTAGAAAGAATCATTAAACAGTCTTTGATACAATAATATCTAAATAATTCAATATGAAACATTAAAACAGATTAATAATTTATTCGTAAAATGTATTAACAATTTGCTATTACATTTCATATTATTTATATAAACAACATATGTTCTTAACAAGATGTAGTTATATCATTAAGAAAAACATTATTAGCCATTCTGAAGAAGAAAGCAAATAATCGGTGTTGAAGTATTCTTCGCAAATATCTTTCTATCTTCCAAGAACTAAAATGATCGATTTTCACCGACGCCGACGTGCGGACAATGTTTTTTTTTTGTGTCATTAGTCAAAACTTTTCTTTCCATGCTTCAACAAGCCAAGAGGACCAATTACTTTGGTAATTGAACTGAACTGTTTTACATCACAATAACTGAAGTATCATACATCGCAAAATCACCCAGGCTTGAGTTCATGTAGATTAGTTGTGACCTCACCAGGTATCGAACCCAGAAAGCAGATGGCATGCCCACTGGGCTGGACATTATGTTTGAATTGTGTTACCAATTAATTTTTGCTTTGGGGTCCGTTATTTTTTTATTTACTAGGAATCTTCTGTACTCTCAAATATTAAGTTAGCTTATGTTAGTAGTAAAGTCACTTTGTGATCCACTATAATTTAGATTCTGCCTAATTTTTATGAATTATGAAGAAATTGTGTGTAAATTTAATAAAATATGTCGGTGGGTAAAAATGAGAATTCGTACTCGGAAGTTATAACGGTAGAATGGAGTAGGTGTGAAGGCTGCTGTCTGCTTGGCGGGGTGGCCCTAGAGATGACGTGATTGGTTGAAATGCTTTTGGTGCTCTTTGAAAATAAATTTATGTAGATTTGGTATAATATTCAGAATGATTTTTAAATGAGATAACTATAAAGAAATGACAAAATTTAACAATCGCATTATATCAAACACAACACAGTTCGGTTCGGATCTGATCTTTTTTGATAATTGTGTAACGTTATAAAATACTTAATGTGCATATTTTTTAATCAAAACAACGAACTATTAAGCACTATAATTTTGAAATTTACTGAAATCATATTTTTATTTGCATTATTTTACCCATTCAATTTATCTAATATAACTATTACTTTAAATCTATCACAACATGCTGTCCAATAGTATTGAATCTGCGTTTGGATTAAATTTTAATAGTTCAAGTGCTTTCTTCTATAAAAAATTAATTGACTTAAGAATGTATATCAAAGACGCCTCCGCGTTTAATTCTTTTACCCGCCATTAGTTAAAGGAATTCCCGGTCCGCCCCTGGCATCCCCATTATTCCCAACGGGCGCCCGGGAGCCATTATCCCGGGCCCCACGTGCCGGGATCGCATTCCCGATGCGGCCCTGACTTAAATTAAATCGTAATATATGGTATGTACTGCGTTTTAATATGATTGCACACTTTTTACGTCTACTTAATCGTAGTTTAACGTGCATTAGGGATGCTAACAAATCAATAACCTTTTATTACCAGGATAACTCGCAGATATTCACATTTCGTTTGGCATCAGCTTAACACCCATTAATAGGAACATACCGTCATTCTATATTCTGTATTTCATTTTTTTATATATTACAATCTTCGTACTATGAATAAAACAGAATGTCTGTTTAATTGTTACGGGGGTAAGTTTATAGAACTCCATAACACACATATGGAATTTAAAACACTTGTTTTTAAGTTCTACATTTTTAATTTTTTGAGACGCGTTTCACCCAATGAGAGCATTATCGATCTAAATATTTTACATTCAACAACAATTTATATGAAAAGTATTGAAAAGGGATCATCATAATCGTAGAATAACGACACGTGTGATTTTTTCAAGTTTGCAGAAGAGCAGTTTGAAGTTATATTTAGATACTTTATGCCATACCTCGATAACTACAAAAGATTTTCCTTTAAAACTTGGGTAAGTTATTTAAAGTTGATACTTTTCAAACGTCAAATATAGTCAGCGAAGTACAGCGACATTTTTACATATGCTGCATTATTTTACGATCGCAAATCAGAACCGTCGTTATACTGACTTCTATTTTCTAAATTAATGAGAAAAAATACATTTTTTATATACCATTAGATGGCTTCTTTTTTTCACTTTTTAACGATCCAAAAAATTAATTTGGAATTTTTTGCATATCCAACTTAGTTCTACGATCATGACGAGATGGTGTATAACTTTAAGAATTAATGGAGTTTTTTATGTATTTCTGCACGATTCTAAGAAACAATTCTGTAAAAACATTAATTATTCCTTAGAATTGCAGAAATAAAAACTTTAAATCTGAAAGAAAAATTTACTCACTCTTTAGGATCCTGCGCAATACATAGAAAACCTTTCTCGAACTCATAGCCATCTCACCCCCTCCTCTTGACGTAAATGTCATTCATTCCAAATTAAATCGTTGCCCTCGTAGGCCAGTGGTTATGACTGGCTTGGTTACGCTGGCTTTTCATACCGAGGGTTCCGGTTCAAGATCCAGTGAGATCTAAATACATCTAAGAGATTGGGCCTCATGGCCTGATGAAAAAAATTAAACGTAAAAAGTTATCTTCAGAAATCTTGAGGGCTCTTTAGGACCTTAGTAGAAGTAAACGTTAATGTACACAACGATTACTTTTTTCAATTTATGTGTTTATAGAGATTTTTTATATTTTGGATTATCTATTTTACATGTGTACAATTTTGATATCAACATAAATAATTTAGAACGGTTAGATATAATTGAAGCGTGTAAAAATAACAATAAATAAATAAATTTTACCAGGCTTTATTGTAATGTAAGATTGTAACGTTAAAAATGAACTACTTGAGAGGAGTGGCAGGGGTTACGAAATGGGATCGAATAAGAAACTCGACGATCCGAGATGATCTAAACATTGAACCACTGCTACTCTTCATAGAAAAATCGCAACTGTGGTGGCTTGGGCACGTACTAAGAATGTCTGACGACCGATTTTCTAGGAAAATACTGAGTGCGATTCCTGAGAGAAGACGTCCAGTGGGCCGCTATTTATATAATACTAATATTTGGATAATTTATATAGTTTCCGCGAATACTCACCTCAAGGGCGCTTGGACGCGCGTAGTTTATATTACCCTTATGATGATTTAAATTTCAAATGATTTTTCTCAAACCGGTTGGTATAATAATAAACTCACGAGATTCAATACAAAAAGGATTACTATACTTTTATTATAAATTATTATGTTCTTGTATACTTAAAATGAATGGCATCTTGAAATATAAATATTCAACGAAAAAAGACTACAAAAGTTTTTTTTTAATATTCAGCATATATATTTTTGAACCTTTCAACTTAATTTATTTGGCGAAATAACAAATAATATAAATCTGCGTGATCCGTCGGAATAAAAAGAAAAGAAGGACTTCATAAATAAAATCGCGTCTTTTGCCATTCTCTATTTTCCAGGGGTTTTCCCGGTAACGTAATAAACAAATTTCCCGGGAAGCGGGTGGTCAGCTACCTATTTCATCACGGAAGCATTGCGTTCTCTGTTCTAACATTTCCCGAGGTAGGTTTCTTTAAAACACAGGTAAATAACTCAAGTCAGAGGAATTCATCCCGTTAATATCCAATAACTCAACGGGGAAACCTCCGGCTACAGAGGCGCTAAATCTTCTCAGGCGCTGTATTTCTTCTTTTAAAATTATTTATATTCCATTTTGTTTAACTGTAACTTATTCATACAAGGAAGGTTAATATTACAAAACGTTGTTGGTATAATGTCGGCTATTGCTGTATTATTAAAATTTACTTCCAATTAAATTGTATTCCACCGTTCAATGCTTAAGTATAAGTGTAATATTTTGGAGCTATATTGAATATTGTAATCTTCTGTGTATTTTAATTTTTGCATTATTTTATCGTTTTATTGCTTTGCATGGGGATATTTATAGAGCATAGCCCATTAATATGTTTTGAAATGTAAATAATCGATCATTTACAGTATAATTTTTTGTACAAGTAAAAACCAGTAATCCGCGAGACTGGCCTTTATTTAATTGGTGTAAGCATTTGTTTTAGTTTAATTCTTTAATTATTTTTTGACAGGAAATAAAGATAAAGATGCACTTTTAGTTTTAATTTTTTATTTAATGTTTCAACCTTTCTCTACTTTATTTAGATTCTAAACAAGAGTCTTAAAAATATTTTTATACATATAACGAAACAAAAACAATATTCTCATTTTTAGCTTAATAAATCACACATAGTAATTACTTACACATAAAAATAAACATTCGGCACAGTTCAAACACACCTTCACCTTGTGTTCCACGCACATCTAAAGCTTTTTGGACATCGTGACTTCGTCAAACTATACTTCTAATAATTACAAAAATAAAAATTCTTCTCTTTTTGACATTTCGTCAATTACAATAGATTATTAAAGCTTAATTATAATTTCTTTTGACTACTATTTTTCTACCTATTTCATCAAATATCTCATTGGTATTTCATAACATGTCAATAAATAAATCATAAATAATAAATGTTTATTCAATGCTCAATGTTACAAATGTTTACAGTGTTTACAAAATTAAATTAAGCTTTTTTCATTGTTGCTGAGTGTCTTGGCAGCAAGTAAACACTAAATCGATTTGACGCCCTACCTGCTACACTAGTAATTTACCGTATTATAGCAGACAGTGCTCTTCCAGTAGTATAATGTTCAAGAATATTTATTATTTATATAACATTTGTGAATAAATCTTATTGCCAATTAAAATTAAGTAATAGTAATAATTAAATGATTACAATTTAATAATGGTGTTAATTAATTCTATTATAGACAAATGAAAAAAAATGATCTGAAAAGGATATTAATAAAATAAAATAAAACAATTAAAAGTATTTAAAAAGATGACAGTAAATGTTCTTGTAGGAATAGTATATTTTAAATTTAGTTTATATCATGGCTTTTAACAGGTTTTGGGCATGCTTCCTTCCCTTTTCATGCAGCCAGAGTTTCACTTTAGAAGAAAAATACGCGAGACTATGGCTACATGTCTTAAGTTTAGTGTTAAGAGTATTGAATGTTTTTGGTGCTTGGAAGAGGTGAAATCTTTGTGAAAATGTTTTTTTGAATTTTGGTACAAGATAGTTGCAGTTCACCTGTGCCCTTGTTGAGTGTGAGTGAGTTATTTGTTGGTGATCTTTTTTATGTCGGAAAAAATATTTTAAAGTGTTGAGTAAATATGTTTGATTGATGTCCAGGACGTGACATTCTCTGAAAAGTTCTTATGAAGGAAAACGAAATGGCTTTTTAAGAAGAACTCTCAATACCATTTTCTGGGCTTTGCTTAATGAATCTAATATAGTACAAGCTGCACCACCCCAACTGACAGATGCATAATTAATGAGATTATGGATTAGTTATACCTCAAACGTGACAGGTAGGACCTTTTGGTTCATGAATATTAAACCGCTGTTGTTCTTTTTAGTAAAGCATTTTTATTTTTACCACGGACACTGTTCGACCAAATTGTATTCGAGCTTCCTGAAGACGACTATTTTGAGGGATGGTAAAATCGATTGAAAGATAAACGGAATCATTTTTTTTTAAAGGAGAGGTCGTGCGTGCATTCACGTTCGTTTTATGACGGAGTGTCTTGGTCCAAAATCCAAGTAGTCCTCAATCTCACTGCTTCAGATTCCTCTTTACTGTCATTTTGGTACTCTTCCTCATGTAGTAATATCTTAATCATCTCATATGTGCAATGTCTTACACTGCATGACCGTTCTGAAACCGTTTTAAACATCAAAACTCAATAAGTACCTTAATACAAATAAGACAAAATACAACACTTATCAAAAAGTTTCAAAGTTGCTATTTTGTAGACGATTAGGCTAAAAAGTACTTCAAAATACATACATATTGGAAATTCGCCGAATCTTCCTACGTCCTGTCTGTGACTGAGACGATACGAAAAATCAACGCAGTCAATAGTACGGAAGAGAAATCAAAAAATGTTTCAATGAGTGTTAATCTAAACAGTAGTCTACCGGTTACTGACAGTACCATACTAACAGTAGTACAACTAACAGTAATCGTACTCTAATATTAACTTATAATCTTATTTTGACTTTAATTACAGTAAACTATATACACACATAGTATGAAATTTTTCCTAATAACAAATGTAACTGAAACAAAATTGAATATTTTATAAAAGGCGACAATTTTTAAAGTTTGTGACATTATGAGAGTTATTTACTACGCCAAGATGTTAAATGATTGCGTTACAATGAGTTTGATACAATTGTGTATACTATAAGGCGGTGTGTATACTATAAGGCGGTGTGTATACTATAAAGCGCCACGCGGTTGATAGCAAACGCTGCGCGGCCATTGGTCACTACAATTTGCTCTCGCCCATTGCCTGCCAGGCCCTGCTGAGCGATAAAGCGTATCAAATGCAAATGTATCACTTTTAATTGTAAAACAATAATGGATAGTCACAAAAAGACAAACAATGTACAAAAATATGACTTTCGTAACACACCGGGGAGCAACATCTCAAAACCTAGAAACTAATATTCACATTAGGTCGATGCTTTGCATTTCAAATCAAATTCAATTTGCGTATAATGAATTGTTTGTTTGAAAGGATTGACTCATCTTAACCTAGAAATGAATATTACAGATTATTTAATGTTTTTTCTATACGGTTACGTTATTTTTTGATATTGGCAATGGCAATTTGCTCGCTGCATTACAACATTTTGTGAGCAATTAAAATACGGATAATATAGGTAACTGAAGCAAAAATAAATGTATTGAATAAACCACGATATTTTAGGTTTTTAATTCGTTTAAGGAGAGGGTAAAGGTGAAAACAATATCCCTTCGCTCTTGAGAATTCACTTCACTTTGCCTAGGGTAATTATCAAGGATCCCTTCAAGGTAATGAACTCTCCACATGAATAAAATCCTTCCTGTTTTGATTTACCTACTGGGGTATTTACAAATTAAATTACGAATCTACGAATTTACGATAAATAGTTAATAGTAATATTCGTATGTGGGATCATATCGTAAATAAAAATTTAATTGTTAAAATAAGTATTATTGTATTAAAAAATTAATTACTATTGTGTATGTCAATAAATAACTACCTTCCCTCTTCATCATCCCAGTACTTTCTATTTGTCGGCCATATTGATTTACAATAAGTCCTAATATTGCCTCTGAAAATGATGGTTGTGTCCTTCGAAAGCGCTTAGAATAAAACGTTGTGTATAAATCATTGTGTTAATCATGAACTTTCACTCTGTAAACGAAACAACGCTTAATTTATTAAAATATTTGCTTCACAGCGAGATCTTGAAATACGTGATCAATAATGTATTCGATGTAGATATTGTGTAAGAAAAAAATGGAAGAATTATTATAGCAGCTTCGTTTTTAATACCTTTGAAGGTATTTTTTAAATCCTTGTAGAAAGTTTTATTTATCACATAATAGTCTTATAGTCAAAGGACATGTTCTATTTCCTTTACGTTTCTGCTTCGCTGGAATTCTCTTAATTCTCAGATGGTCTAACCATCAATATCCAGGGTCACTTTGATATTTTTAAGCATCCTAGCCATAGTCAACAATTCATACGAAATATTATTTGTCTTGATGAATGACTTTACGTTTTAAATAATATTTTTCCAAATTTTTTTTCTTATAAAAATAGAGATACGAACACGAAATACGTGTCGCATCAATATTCTTACCATTAAGCAAAGCTAAATGTTTGTGATTTGAAAATAGGACTTTCTTGCCAGTGTTCTGAAATACGACTCAAACCACCGACCACCAGATCACTAGGCGAGCATCGTGACCAATACACCAAAAAGCTACTCATTTAGTTTTTAATGATATTCATCGTGAGTCCAATGATGTATTATTAAATTATTTATTTTACATGTATAATATTAATTTATGGGTGAATTTATTTCTCTGTGAATTTATTTATTTATTCAGTTAAGTGTTTATTTATCAGAAAATATGAAAAGTGTAATTTAAATAGCGATAGTTTTATGGAGGCCATGGATAAATAAAAAGAGTGTTAGAAGGCTATGAAAGAGATGGATAGATGACATTATATATAAAGATTGCTGGTCGTGCCTGGACGCATAGGAATCATGACAGAGACGAATGGAAGAATTTGAAAAAGCATATCCAGCAGTGGAAAGAAGAAAGCTGAAGAAAAAGAAGTAATTTTATTTTGTAATTCACTTCCCTTGCAGTACTTGCGCTAAGAATTTTTTTTTTTGTATTAACCACCTTTCACATCAACTTGACATCATCGGAAATGTATAATTCACGAGCCAAGGTTTGCGCATCCCTTCAAGTAACTGAACTCAATGTACCATAAGGAAGGCACCACGACAGAGGGCAAGGACTCGAAATACGAGAATAACTCTTTCAAGCTGCAGGAAAAGTAGTCGAGCAGAACCTGACTGTAATGTTGAATCCGGTCTTAACAAATAAACTTTGGACGAGTATGGGATTTATGGAGATGTGTTTACCTGACCGTTACTTATCCAGAGATTTTCCTTTACCTATGGTTACCTATGGTATCTGTCTGGGTGATGACGGATGTGGACCGATAGCTAAAGATATTTCCGGTATCACAACCGGTCTCATTCCAAAGTAATGTACGCTCACGTCAGCGAGGCCAGTGGGCAGGTTTGACTGTCGAGAGTACGAAGAAATTTAAAAAATTATATTTTTATTTAAGTAAACACAAGAGCTCGTCAGTAGATGACCACGCAACGACCCGACACACTCACTAAACTCGTAGCAATATCTAAGCTACGCGCGTTTGCAGCCGCGTGGCAGATTTGACAGTTCCGCGCAGTTAACACAAGCTGATGGCCCTGTTAAAAGCCTCAACAACCGTAGAACATGCATGAGAAGATGTATGAATGTAGCCGAAGCAAAAGTAGTGTGTCAACATGGAAGATAATGGCGTTCTATCCTTTCTACCCTGCGGCGAAACGGCGTGAAGGTTACTTAGTTTGTTAATATATGCAAAAAATACAACGCATTTTCCTCTGCTACCGATTCTAAGGTAAATAAATATATACAGAAAAAGTAAGACAACTGCGTGAAAAAAATATCCTTACAGTAGTGTCATACAGAAGCAAAACGTAGGTTACATATAAGTCCCATGATTTTTTTTAAATGTTCACAGTCTGACCGCAGTATTTCGTTTCGATGGAGGTTGAGGCTTTCGGTTGTGGCTGGTGTTAACACTTTAAAATCTTCTTCCGTTCGGGCGGTTTTATTTTCTTGAACAATAAAACCCTGTTCCTAATTAATTATTCCGGAGTTTCCGCGGTTTCGATTGCCGCCATAGCTGTTAAGCGGACGGTTAATTCTGGGCGGGAAATTTTCATCCAATTAGTGGAGCAGTCGTCGCGACGCATACAGAGGAGCCTTGTAATTAGGAGCCCTGAAATGTAGACTGTACTGGCGGCCACTTTGAGAAGCTTTCGCAATATTCTTCTTTTGACTTGGTCTTCTTCATCATCAGGGAATGTTCTACTACGAGATTATCTTTCTATAATGAATATCTTTAAGAGCTAAGGTATGCTTATGCAGTTTCTGTTATAATTAAGATTTCTGTATAGTGTGATAGACAATCGTAGACTCTTAAAATAAGGATAGATATATGGAATGACGTCTTTGAGGTATGGTGTTTGAGACATATAAGCATCGAGACGTACAAGTGCACAGTAACTACACAATAAGAATTTTTTAAACTAATTAAATCGTTTATACTTTTATAAATATTTAAAGCGTTAAATTATTGAAAAATTCACAATATTAGTGAATTTATAGTAATAATTAACTGTGAGCGCACCAGAGTTGGCCAAAGCCAACATAAGAGCTCTCAACAGGGGACTAAAAAGGCCAGAAAATTGAAAAGAGTAGCTCAAAAGGATTCAGAAGACATCAATACAGACAATAAAAATATACACGAGGTCCAGGAATCGCAGATTAAAGGTAATCAAAAAAATATTCGATTTAAAATCCCTGACGTCGTATTTTTTTGCGTTTTTCTCGAAACTACTTTTTCAAAACGGTGAACACGATATCTTCCGATTTACTTAACCGATTTTATTAAAATTTACTTTTAAATTTTATTTTTCGTGATATTATCTAAATTATGACGTAATTTTTTTTGATTCGGTAACATGTTAAAAAATCATAAATTTTCTAAACTCAGAATTTCAAGATAAATTTGGGTCTTTTTTTCAAGCCAATTCTAACGCAGAAGACGTGGCATGACCAGATTAACCAGAACTTGAAGATGCTCCCGTTGGAAGCCTCAACAACCGTCGAGCTTGCATGCGAAGGTGTATGAATGTGGATGAGGCGAGAGTTGTATGTCAGGATAGAAGAGTGTGGCGCTCTATCCTTTCTGCCTACCCCCACGGAAAACGGCGTGATGGTAAGTAAGTAAGTAAAGTACGTAAGTAAATATAAAAACAAAATTCTGATAAATGAATGCTGGTACATCTCAGTTAATTAGGTAATTCTGTAAGAAACAAGGGAGACTACGGAGCTACATGTATTTTAGAGCAAAAATCACAGCTGACTCCAACAGCAAACTGCTATATGTATTTTGTTTAGAGGCCTGAGAATATTCTAGAAAAGAGTTTTGAGAAAGAAATATACTTTTAAATATAAAACAAAAAAAAATTATCTTCTATTTTCCAGGTTGAAACTTTATTTTATATATTTTTTTGTTTCCAGGTTTGAAGCAAGCGATCTTATCGCTATATTTTTTTATTATCCAAAAATGTTTGTGCTTTCAACATAATACTTTGAAAAAAGGTTTCTAAAAAATCAGTAAGATAAATTTTTAATCACCCTCTTGAAAAAGCTTACAGCAAAAATGTTGCTGCAAAGTCTCCTACAGTGGAGAGTAAAAATGAAAAAATCTTTCAAAATACATTTAAATAATTTATTCATCGAAGTTTCTTGTCTCCTGCAGTGAGTTTTACTTTCAAAACTTTATTAAACGCTGTCTAACTAAAATATGGTACTCCAGAGTAATAGTAAGGCTGACGTTAGTAAATCAAATTAGAAGAGATGTTATTCTAATGGATTTTGGGATGAATCCGCTATTGATTTCGACATAAATGTTATTTTAAGTTAATGTTTTTTTACGAAAAGCTGCCCCAATAGACTGTAAAGCAATAGAGGAGAGAAAAAGGTTTACAGCACGACCCAAAAGAGTATGGAAAAGTGTAGAAATATAGAAATACGAAAAGCGAAAGTATCTCTACCCAATCTGGATTAAGGGGTTGAAGAAGTGAATTTTCTTCTCCTTTGATAATCTTGGTAGAGCAGTCAGGGTTGCTGATAAAGATGACAATATAGCCAAGACAAAAGCTCTTTGTACAGAGCTGTTAGTTCTGTGAGCTGTATACGGTATTCGTAGCATTTTTCGCTAGCATCATACATATATCTAACACGTTAATTTCCTATATTATTTTTGCCTCAGCGTCCATATCTCGGGACCATACAAAGAGATTGAAGAAGACCACTATTCTAATAATCTTCATCTTAGTGTATCTGTTGAATTTTTAAAGAAGAAAACGGATGATTTTGAAGTAGTAGTTCGATGCACACCATTTGATATACTTGCGGTGGGCAATGATGGGAAAACAAATCTTAATTTAGGATATCGTGACAATATTTGATTATTTATATTATGCCATGTTTACGTATCTTAATTATTTTTAATATTGTATAATATTTAAAACAAATTATCTACAGCATTTCAAAATGTGCTACCGATCTAGCACAAAATTACTACATGAATGTCATTATTATACAATTTTTAAAACTTTTTGATGTATCCGTATGCCAAAGCATTTATAAAAAAACAAACAACCATTACCTGCTACAATTTCAGGAACTACTACTGCCGTATACTGCCTTTCGTACGATATATTACTTAATTTACAGATGTTTGTATATTTGCTTAGTGTTTGTATGATGCATATATTGTACTTATGTACTCTGGTAATACATAATACAACCAACGGTGCAAATTAATATTAATATTATATATGTAAAGAGAAATATGTATATGTGTATGAGAGTATTATGTATATGTATATGTTTGTGAAGATTACATGAAGTCGTGTGTATGAATAAAACAAATTAATTACTTAATCAAAATTATATACTTTCGATAGAATTATTAATTTTAATAGAACAACTTTGTATTAACTACTTAACTAGTAATGCAAACTAACTATCCATTATCTATTCTAGCAAACACATTAATTTTTGAACGGGGGCGTGGCTACAGCTATGGTGGGGGTAATTGAAAAGTGGACACACAAAAGGAGAATATGTCAAGTAAAGGGCTATTGATAAAATTTATCTGGTTGTTAATTATATTGGCTTTAGTGTTCAGGCATTTTTTAATTCAAGTTTTAAGTTATCTAATCTATGGCTCCTATTATTTACGTGTAGAATCTCGATACCGTTTTTCTTTTTAAACATGTGGCCTATTTCTAAAAGCTGGTTCGTGAATTCAGTCACTTGACATATTCCCCATTTCGGCGTCCACTTCTCAATTTCCTTCACCACAGCTGTAACCACGCCCCTGATTAAAAATTGATTTGTTTGCTAGAATAGATAATGGATAGTTTGCGTCTATCCTGATAGAGATACGGTGGTATCGAATCCGGTAGACGTAGAGTTACTAGTTAAGTGGTTAATACAAAGTTGTTTAATTAAAATTAACAAAATTATATATTTGTATTTGTGACTTATAAACAGAATATTTACAGCAATTTAGATTAATCGGAATATTTAAGTAAAATATTGGCATGTGTCTCGAAGGCTGAAGAACATAAGTATGAATTAAAAAAAAAATTTCATCACAATTTCTAAATTTCATGTCGACCGGCTTTGGTACTACAGATAGCTTCGTAAAAACGGATTCATAAAATAATAACTAACTGATCTATAAAATATAATTTTTAAGTAAATTTATTGTCCAACGGATGCATACATTATTATATTGATTTTTAAAATACTTTTTTTAAATTAACCATATCAAATATCCTTAAAAATATTATTTATTATATTTGATTTGGATTTTCTTAATTATCTAATAAAAACATAAATTCTTACATGTAATTAACGATGAAGACTTATTTATCAAAAGTGGCGTATCCCTAAACATAAGTTTCAGAAAAAAAAGGAAAATTGATGTTGCAGACTATTTTTAAAAATAAAAAAAAAGTTACTCATAAAACCAAGTTTTTACAATACTCCCTTTCTCATTTTTGGGTTTCGTGTCTACCATAAGCGTCGGAATCTCCATACAACTTGTAAGAAAACGCCATTAAAAATTTGAAAAATTCAAAATTATACTACAATTATTTCTTTTTTAATGAAAATTTGATAGATCTTCTTGATCGTCGCCACGAGTCTATTTGCAAAGATTCAGCTCGATTGCATCACGGGAAAAGGGTTAAAAATCGATCTAAAGTTACGTTAGCCACCAGTTAATATAAAGGGAGTAAGAATTTTTGTTTCTTTCAATGTTACATTAGTTAACCGTGGTGTGAATTTTCTATCCCTATGTCGCAACATTTGGATGTTGTATTTTAAATAATTATACCTGCCTGGTTATGAGGTATAATGAGAATAATACTTTACTTGAATAAGACGCTCATTGTTATAAATTTGTGGCGATAACTTGGAATGATAACTAAGTATGGATTATGTTAGTGAAAGTTCTGATGAACATCCCAGTGGATCACATAATCTCATTTGAGTTAATATCAGTTCACTTTGCTCAATTGCTAAATTAAATTGCATTAGTCGAGATCTAGGTATAATTTTAATTACTATAATTGAGGCTAACCACCGTATTCTTACTTGTTTATATTATAAGTTTGAGATGGTTGCAATATAATTCCTTACTGTACCTAACCTTTTTCATTTCATGCAAAATTGTCTCCCAGATATCTGGGGGAGAATTTTGTAGAATATTAGGAGTGCGGATATTCTAAACATATATGATTCTGGAAGAATTCACTTTTGACGACTGTAAGATCTCACCCCTGGGAATCAGGCTTTACTGATGGATGAGGCGGTGAATGGGGAAAGGGTGGTGCGATACCAGTTTGACTGTTTGTTAAATTTACTTGGTTATTTTATGCACCTAGATATTTGCTACCACATCTACCCCTTATTATTATAATTATAATATTAAGGGGTAAATGTGTTATTAATATTAATGTATAAATAGAATATGGCATATAATATCCCGTCCTTACATAGAACTCGACAAATTGTCACATTTCAATGCCAAATCCAGAACGAATCACCAATCAAATGCCGTAATTAGCAGAATATTAATGACTGGTAATGAATTTGGTTATATGGTTGATGTTTTCAATGACAGTCTAGTGAAAATAAAGTTTATACTTAAAGAAACAATTCTATTTCATTATTAACTGCTTTTGATATATACATGTAATGATGTGTAATATATATTTTTATACACATTACTGCTCTGTATTTTATATTTTTATACTCATATTTTAATGCTTTTACCTGATACTTTCACTGCATATACCTTGTATTGCTCATACATGTACCTACTTTATATTCATATATTTTATACTTTACTGCTTATTTCTGATATTGTTTAATGTATATACTTTTTGAATTTAATGTATTCTTTTTATGTAAAAGCCTTTAATGGGCGCTTATAAGTAAATAAATAAATAAATAAATAGAGAGAGAGATGGAATGTTGACAAAAAATATTACAAACAAGCACATATCATATATAAAAAGTAAAAGTGCGTAACGAAAAAGTGAAATTGTAACATGTTTAACATTTTGCAATACCTTATAATATACGAAAAATGTTTTCATATTCGATTCGGTTGTTTGCTCTCGCCCTGAACTATATGACATGTTTAGTAATACCGTTCCGGAAATCGATACCGGGACAGGCGGACCCATCTAACTCTGTGTCGCTTTGGTAACAGAACTTCATTCGGTTATGATTTGTTTGATAATGACTTTAATTATGCCACTGACCCAATTTATGTCAGATAGCGTATATACAACAAAACAATGGCAAGCTGAGTATAATTTGTAAAAAATATGATATTACAATAACTAAAATCGCGTTAAGTTATCATAAATCTTACGTGTCTTCTCTTTTGCATGAATGAATTATTAATAATTTTTTTAAATAAATTTTTATTTTAACATATTGAAATTACAATATATTACTGTATTATACTATATTCATTGTATATTAATATTTTTCAATTAAAAACCTGCAATGAATTAATTAATCATTTTTTATTTTTTTAAAACAGTATTATGTCTTATTGTATTTTATTTTATTTTAACAAATTTAAGTTACAATGTTCAACCACACTATTTTGTAACATCTATTATATATTAATATTATTACTTGCAAAAGCCCCCTGGGCGAAAATAAATAAATAAATGAATAAAAGTTAAGTCAGGTTTTCAGAAAAATTCAGGAAGTAATTTTTAAATCGAAATCAATTTGGTCAAATGCAATTTTTATAAATGGGTGAACATGGACTAGTATTATATTATATATAAAGACAAATTCACCGGTAGCGAACTGAACATGTGGTCTCTCCAATCATCATACCCATGAAAAGAATTCTCCAAGACGTCACCTACCATAGATGTGGTAATCTTTGAAAATGAATCTGTCTAGATTTATTTTCAAATCACTTGTCCGCCATTGAAAATTATTGAAAAGATTTTTTTAAATGATTTGATATTGTATATGGTTTGATTTGAAAATCATCATCAACATCATCGTCTTCATCCCTTTATCCTAGTAGGGTCGGAGGCCTAAATATTCCACAAGGTGCTTCCATATTCCCCTGTCTTGCGTTTCTTCCGCATGAGTCAACCAGTCTAGACGCATTCTGGTTTCATACACTTTTTTTGTTGCTTCTCCCAGTTTAATCTGGGGTGACCCACCCGCCGTCTTCCTTCTGGGGTTACCAAGAGGATTATTCTTGGTATTCGTTTCTCTGGCATTCTGAAAATCATAAAAAGCATTTGAAGATCATATAAAGTCGAAAATTGAGTGATTTATAAGTAATTGCCGTAATAAATCAAATTAAATATTGAAAATTTGTAAAAACTGCCTTGTGAGGAGAGGAAGAGAAAAATATAAGTAATGTTTAGAATACAAATAAATAAAAATAAAGCAAATCGAAAGTGATGGTGTTCGAGAAAGAAGAAAGAGTCACTAAGTGTGGTGTTAAGTCAACGAATGCTCAGAACAAGGAAATGAATTTGTGTATTTGGGAAGAATGTTTAGTAGAGACAGCATGGCTGAGAACGATATCGAAATATCGAAAGGAGAGTGTCTGCGGGTAACTAATTGGTGCTCTGATTGCAATTATGACCAATAAGAACCTGTCAAAGGAAGCAAGACTAGTGCCAACTCTGACGCGGTAGAAATACGATCACTAAGGCGCTTGTGTGAAGAATCTTTGGTTGACAGAATGAAGAATGAACAAATTAGAAGTGAATGTAATGCTGACTGCAGTGTGGTATATAGAATAAAGAATGAAGTGCTGAGATGGTTTGGTCATGTAGAACGTATGAGCGAAAAATGGTTAAGAAAATATATAGGGCAAATGTTGAAGGTAACGGAAATAGAGGGCGTCCGCGAAAGACATGCATGATCATATTCTACAAGTATTATAGTATGGGGCCGTGTCAAAGGCCTCAACAAGCGTAGAGCATGCATGAGAAGATGTATGAATGTAGCCGAAGCAAAAGTAGTGTGATAGAGGAATATGGCGTTCTTTCCTCTCTGCCTACCCCTGCAGGGAAACGGCGTGATGGTTAGTTAGTTATGTTTAGAATACAAGATTAATCATCAACAATCTGTCAGGACGCATCCTCCAATTTTTTGTAACATAGCCCGCCAAGCAGATTTACTGGAAATTTGGTGGTGACTGGAAAATGAAAGGCCAAGAGGAAAGAGCTGAAGACAGCTCTCTTATAGCAACTGGTCTCAAAACAGCGGGCTGCTGATAAAGATGAAGGAGAATCACCGATACGAGATGTCGAGTCACGTTTCCTAGAAATAAGATAAAAAAAAAGATTTTCTTTCCGATATAAATTAAATCGTATTTATTTCGGAGAAAACTTTCTGCTTTAATAATATTTTTTCAGCAAACAAATATTTTTTCGTGGATTTGATTTTTCTGTATGTCTTTCTAATTGATTTGGTTTTTGATTTCTACCACTTACAATTTTAAAAATTATTTTTATTATTTGTTTTAATCTGTGTACTTCAGTATATTCATTAATTACACCTACATGTTTCGGAAAATCCTTTCCATCGTCAGGGTGTTTTATAAATGTATAAAACATTATAATACATTTATAAAACACCCTGACGATGGAAAGGTTTTCCCAAACATGTAGTTGCAGTTAATGAGTAAACCTAAGTAGATTAAAACAAATAATAAAATTATTTTTTTTTAAATGCCAATCTACAAAATTGCTCAACTAATTGGAAAAGTACTTACAATTTAGTTCATTTTTATTATTTTTTTGTGAGATAGTATATTATAAGAATCTGCTACCTTAATTAACTCTGTACTTCTAAAACAAAAATTAATAAATAAACAGAAGGTACTTATAGTCGCTCCCGATAGAAATTTTTATTTTTATTGTAAAATAAAACGTAATCGAATCAGAGAACGAAACACCTTTTAATTAAGCTAATGTTAGGATGAAAGATGTTTGAAGCAAAAATCCAGTGGTGTAGCAGAACAAGGGGGGTTGCGGCTAGCGAAGGATCGAGGGGTTGGTTTAGTACGTGGATAATTAGCGCAGTCCAGTGGCGGTACGTCGGAGGGTTGTGAATCGCTTTAATTTATTTCGCTCCCGGATGGTTAATTTAATTTGTTTTTTCATTACTCAGAAGCGAATGATTTATAATCTTCGTTTTTCCAGCTGAGCGGTATATCTTTTAAATCCACAGAGCTTAAAGTGGAACACATGGAAAATAATACAATAAACAAGATGTAATATAAATAAACAAAGCTGCGGCTATTAATACGAATTGGTCCCAGGAGGTCTACGTTTGGTTTTATATTTTATTTCTACCCCCGTATTAAATTAAATATTCCGTATATTTTGTAATCTTACAGAAAAAAGAAGCAAAATTACCATTATGGTTTTTGAGTTTGTCATTAGTCACAGTATAAGTGAGATGGCATTTGTATTTAGATTAGCGGTAATCAGAAACAGTGAGGGATGTGAAACATCGAGGCAGAGTAATATTTCTCGATAGAGGGTGTATCCCAAAGAATGTATAACAAATTTATATCAAATTTTATAACAAAAAAATTTTACTATTTCTTAATGGTTTCTGCTTTTATACGTTAATTTACTTGTAAATACTCTATATATACCCTAATATGAGCCAAAGCTCGAGCTTATGGGGAGTATAATGTCTGTAAAAATTGTATAACACAGAATCAGTTTATTATAAAAAAACATTAAGTAATCTACTGTATAAATAAATATAATAAATAAATAAAAAATAAAATCATTGTAATATTGTTCAGCAATGACTGTAAATACCAATGATATTAAGTTTTTCCTATAGTAATACATGCAATGTTAACCAAGTATGGTGGGAAGGATCTACTTCTGAACGAACGATACCGCGCGGAACGGAGAGATCCGTATAGCTGAAATAGAGAATTGTAGGCTCTGCCATCACTAGCAATGGTTGAGGGCGATCTAAGAGTTTGATGCCTACTGTTTGAAGTGTCCGAGAAATGGAGCCCTTGAAGATGCAGAGGAGCAATGTTATGTTACATCTTGTACGTCAACTACCTGAGTACGGAACCATTTTATATATTATAATTATTATATATATATATATATATATACATTTATATATATTGTGACGTAGCAACCTCTGTTCGTCACACTTCTTCGCGAAACATCTAAAAGTAATGAATTTATCGATCCCCGCACCAAATATCTGCACCAAAATTGATTTTAATCCGCGTAGGTACCGCGAATACTCTATGGGAAAAAATAAATGTCTTTGGTCTACTGCAGATAATTTCACGGCAGTCGCGAACGTCGGGGACGATATTTCAAAATGGCGCATTCGAAATCTGACACTTCCGCTCGCAAGATGTGAGCCTTTCTGTGAACCCTCGTGTTAAGAGGGTCCTTCCACGCCAGCGTTTCGCGCCATGGCAAGATGACTCGTCGTTGGGTGAAAGATGCATCCCTTGCAACGCCTGGGGGGCAGCTGCAGAGATGATGTTCCGGAAGTCATCTGCATCGGCAGCCCAAAGCCTCGGGGCGGGGTTATTCTCTGGACCCATAAGGGAGCAATCCTGCTTCAGATGCAAGGCCAGTAAAATGAAGACTACGACATGCCTGGTATTCCAAATTTTTTAATCATCAACTTCACGTCACGCCTGGAGCGAGCTGGGAGTTTATCTGGCTCCGAAAATTGAATAGAAATCAGAGGTCGTGCCGTTTTTAATACATGCGGAAGCGGTGTTTGTGCCAGAAATTGTGACATGTTATCTGAAATCAATGTCACCAAGCGAATGTATTCGCACAGCCTATTGTAGCTTCATTGTTTTTAAAATCTGATTTAGAAATTTCGACCTGACGTTAATTGAATCTACAGAATGTGATTGCCGGCGTTTCCGACACCAGCGCTGCCGTCACCGCTAGTAGTATAAAATAATTTATTTTCGATTGTCTTATCCAACCTTGTTTAATGCGGCCGCTAGCGATGATGTCGAGGCGCGGTAAATTAAATTATTCAACTCTATTTATTGTACAAAAAAGATTTCGATGTGCAAAATTCACAAAAATATTTTATGGAAAATTGTCACCTTCTGTGGCACCATTAATTTTTGATTAAATTTATTTGAATAAATTTACATGCTAACTAAAGAATGTTTCGTTGTATAACCCTTGTCATTGAACTGTTACAACTTTAAATATGTTTAAATGAGAGACAGCTGAAGTGCAGCGTACACGACACCAGAAATACCCTGAGTTTGAAATGTAGAAGTAAGGTGAGTCCCATTCTTCTCCGACTGAGCAAAACTGGTGGTGACGAGGAGTTCTGATGTAAGCATCAGAACCTCACGTCATAATATCTATATATCTATAGATATATATATATAATATAAGATATATATATATATATAGGATTATATATATTTTTAATAATACTTTACATGATATTCTACATAATGTAGAGATAGATATTCTTACTTCTATATAATGCGAAAAATGATAACTCTTGTTAAATTTCATATTCATAAATGCGATTACCTGAAAAAAATAATACCTCAGAAGCCACAAACCAGAAGATTCTGAGTGGCCGTGAAAACGATCGAATTCACTCCTAAAAACGAAATTAAACGACCAGAGATGGGACTTGAGCCCCGAGCCAGCAATCCCGGAGGCGGCAACGATAGCGATGTTACTACCGCCGAGCCTGCGTTTCCCGTCAAAAATGTACCACAAATAGGACAAAGAACCGTTTCTCGTTCCGCCCAGCACAATCGTCATGGTTTAAAATAGTACCTTTAACTGCCGACAGAGGAAATATAAAAAAAATGTTCATGTAATTTTTATTAAAATCGTTATTACTATTTCATGGGTGTCGGCTATAAATAATAAAATACTTATTCCTTAGAAACCGGCAGGTACAGTCATTTTTATGAACGGTAAAGTATAATATTAGTATTCTGATCCAGAGGTCATGGCTTTGTTTTTTGTTGTGTGTAAAAAATATTATATTTGTTTTATATGACGATTTTTTATGCTAAAAAAAATGAGAGGAATACTGTCTAAAAATAATTTTTCAACAAAATATATCATTGTGACTTACCCATGCAATCGCGCTGATTTTGGAGTATTTTTTAATATATAGATTGAGATTAACGCGCCCGGCTACGAAATTAATTATCTTAAATTATGCTTATATTAGGTATATATTATAACATAATTAGGTACATATGTACATATATATTTCAATATAAGAGGTGAAATGTAAATCTATTTTCGACACACATCTTCTCATTTAATTTATGTATGCTATAACCATTTCACGGGCCAAAGTATGTATGCAATGCATCAAATGAAATAAATTATTTATATCAGTATTCAAGTTGATTGTTAAAACTTAATTAAGGTTGAAAAATTTATTATTTCCAATGTAGTTTAGTATTAGCATATTGTGATGAAGCGTATGAAATTCTAAAACGCAACTTCACCATCGAGCCCCGTCTCATTGGTCGTCAGACCCACATTATTGTCATTGAATATTTTAAATAGAAATCCGAAGTTCATGGCGTCCACGAGAACTATTTGCATGCGAATATGACCCAAGTCCCAGGGGCGGCACAAGTTCCACGTCAAATTTACCAGCGGCTGTTGGCGCCTGGTTCTGCGGCACAATGAATACCGTGGCGCGGTAACCGGTTTACCTGGGCAAATGTGGGAATATATTCATACAATTTGAATTTTAATGGATTGTAGTCTTGCAACCACTAAAATTTTTCAGGTTATGGTGATGGTGGCGCTGGTAATCATCTATTTTTTTTATTTAATATATGAAACAAATACAATTCTTACATATTTACATATTAAATTGAAATTTTTTTTAATACTTTGTAGTCGTGTAGACCTAATCAGTGAAGAGAAGCTCTTAAGTCTGATGAGGAAGCTCTTATTTTATATATAGGTACATGCGAGACATTTAATAATACTATAATAATACGGTAATAAAACGCAATTTGATGATGAAGTATTTTGAAGAAAGCTATAGGTTTAAATGATTTATGAATTTAAGTTTAATTTTAGGAAGATTTTTATTTTTTGAGAGGTTACTGATGCAGCGTATCTCGATAGATAAATTATTTTAGTAGTTAATGGCTTTATAAATATAATGGTTCTGCATTTTGGTTGTTTTAAATTTAGGCATTATAAATTGGTTTCCATTAAAAGGCAATTTGATAATGAAGTATTTTGAAAAAAGCTATAGGTTTAAATGATTTATGAATTTAAGTTTAATTTAAGGAAGATTTAATTTTTTTTGAGATGTTACTGATGCAGCGTATCTCGATAGGTAAATTATTGTAGTAGTTAATGGGTTTATAAATATAGTGGTTCTGCATTTTGGTTATTTTAAATTTAGGCATTATACATTGTTTTTCATTTCTCATAAGCTTGAAGTATTTCCTGGTTTTTTGTTTCTTTTCTGTGTTCTTTGCATATTTTCAATATGAAAACTTGCTTGAAAATATCTTACACATTTTATAACGGTATCTCTTCGAGATCACCGGCGTCACCAGAGTGATCAGTCTTTCAACACTAAGTGCACGTTCAGACACAGCGGGAACCGCGCGGTTTCAGAATCGCGTGGGATCCGCCTCGGGTCTTATTTACGAGTATGTAGGTATTTATGTCATTTTTCAGACGTTTGTTCTGATTCTTGACTGTTCCCACGCGATTCCCGCGTGTCTGAACGTGCACTTTAAGGACTCGCACCTCGGTTATTAACATAAGTACTCGCTACCGGGTCCCATTTCTTTTTAGTATTTCAAGTTATTTATGTATTTGGTATTAATAGTTTTAGTTAAATTGTTTTCATTTTACTACTTTCATTATTCCTAAAAATAATAATAAAAAAATAAAAATTCCAATTGATTCAGCAACATTGTAGATTGACAATTAAAAAATTAATTATACTAATTAAATAAAATTAATTAACGGTTTTGATAAAGATTTAGGAATTCTATTTTACACATAAATAATTTTGGTCTCAAATTAAATAATTTAGAATCATTAGAAATTAGAAAAGCATGTAATAGTAAACAAAATATTATTAAAAATCAATTAAATTTAATTACTTGCCCAATTCTTAAAAATTTTCTAATAATTGCGAGCAATCAAGAACTTTATGAATAATATTTAAAAATGATTTTTCAAATAATTAAAAAAAAAAACAAGAAAACATTTCATTTCGATATTTTGACAGTTATACAACACCCTGACGATGGAAAGGTTTTTTCTGAAACATGTTGGTGAAACTACTCATATAAAAGAAGTAGATATAAACAAATAATATAATAGATATTTTTTAATAAAAATAACGAGTATTTCTTCATATGATTATGACAACTATTTATCAAAATATGTTTTTATTAAAAAAATAGTTAACACCGTTTGTAAATGATACATTCTTAAATAACAGAATACAGTGTACAGTATACTAGGTATACTGTACACTGTATTCTGTTATTAGACTTTTTTTAGATAAATCAACTTCGAAAATCAACAAAAAATCATAGTATTTTGTTACCAATGCCAATCTTACTTATTACTTACCTTATAACAAATTAAAACAATTACTACAAATAGGCTTAGTGGGTTCCCCAGAAATTGTAAAATTACATTTTCCACGCGGGATTTTAGTTTTCCTGTCCTACTTCCAGTTACAAAAGCTGCACCGCGTCTTTCTGCCACTGGTTGTCGGGCGGACGGCGAACCGAGTCCTCTACCACGGGGATAATGTTCCGAATAGTGATAGTGTCAGCAGATTTGTAATATTTAGTCTTTCTTGAATCAGTGGCCGAACCAGAGAAATTTCGAGATTCTTCAAAAAATCTTACCTCGTCATGGAATCTAAGTTAGGATTTAAATTATAAATGACATGTGTATTTAGTGCTCCTATGTTCATGAAAGCAAAAAATAAGCACATTATTAATATTTAAAGCATTAACTTTGTGGTTAGACATTATAATAAAGAGTTAGTTAAATTATTATAAACCAATACCAGATTTTCGATCTACCGGTTTCGAGACGTACCCGTCTCTTCGTCAGGACCAACACTACTCTAATATGTTCACAACACTGTACACTACAACTATAGTATTGTTAACCTATCACCAATATTTATCACATGCATGCACTAACCTGCCTACAGGACGATCAGGAATCTACAAGGGAGAGAGAGGTCGGGGTCTAAAGTGGGTGTTATCAAATCTTTTGTGAAAGTTAAATTAAACAAAGTATGGAAAGCTGTATGGAAAATTGATCAAATCAATTAACCAAATAAATTTTCCATACAGCCGTTTGTTTAATTTAGTGTTCACTCTCTGTAATAAGCACATTGGCCAGCGTTGAGTTCACCTGGACACTGATTATGAACCTGTCATTTGATCCACCCGGTCCTCTCCACATTTGGTAATTTTTGAAACCTAAAACATTATAAAAATATTACTCGTGTGTTACAAAATAATTAATATAACACTTAAGTACGTAGTCGCTACTGGGTCTAGCGGGCTCATACTCAGTTCGTTCGTCCGTGAGACCGTGGAACACATGTATTTGAAGGTACTAAGAGCGGCCACGTCGCACAAGTCGTTTCTTGGAAAATATTTAGCAAAATGACCTTAAGTGGGTCTAAAAAACTCATTGGCGAGTCTTAAGTGTTAAGTATCCGATTCGTACTTACGGGAATTCCTTGTTGCACTGGAGACGAAAGGGGTAATTATTGTTGTAAGTGAAAACCCGTATTACGTTAACCCAATATATATTGAGCAATGAATGTACAATGCAACAAGAAGACTAAAAATGTAAGTTTACTACGGTATTGCGAGCGAACGCTGCTGCCTGGTCCGTGATGGTAGAAGGAGCGTTGATTGGTGGAACGCAGACCTCGAGCCGGCCCTGGTCTTTCGTGCCTTTGCAGACGCGCGCGCGCCTGTCCTCCCTTATTGCGACCGTGGCCGCACAGATGTCACTGTTCTGCACTTTAGGTCAATCCCCCATAAGATCATCATAATTACAGACTGTCTCTTTATGATTATGGGTCCTCAAATGGCTGAAAAGTTCAATCTTGGATCCTTCTATCCAATCTTGAGCGTGAGAAGACAGCAGCTGCAAACTGACTGTTGAATTAAGTAATTACATAAGACTGCTTTATTAAAGCCTCCAATCAAACATAATAATTTCGTTGTCTGTCTGTCCATCTATCCGTCCGTCCGTAATTTCGTGTTATTTCGTTCGATTTCACGGTAAAAAAAAAACGCTTAGCAAAGACGCGAAACAGTGTTTCCTCATATTTGACGGGTTACAGCTTACACATAAAAAAACTAACAAAAAATTTTTACACTCGCATGCTAACCAAGTAAATTCTCAATATTTGTTTAAAATGTGTATTAAACAAATACACAGAAAAAATCAATTTGTCATCACCGTGACTTGAAATCGAAGAAATCTAACGACTTTTAGCTTTTTAAAAATCACCTCAAATAATACTGTAACGAGGCTAAAAATAATTGCGCACTTCTGTCACATGTCACAACAACACTATAGAAGATTCCAGAACGACTTAGCGTAATCTACGGCTTTTGGGAAGCATCGAGAAACATTTATAGTGGCCTGAAAGCCGCGAAAAAGTTTTCTTAAACACTAGGTACGCCTAAAGGGTTCGATATCAGCATTATCCAGATATAAATAGGGCCGCGCGCGAGAGAAACGTTGTTGTTGTTCTTAGCGCGCTTGACAGTGAAGGCAGCCGCGAGCAGCAAAGCTCAGTGTGGCTAGGCAAGCGATAGTTCGACAGCGATAATCTGGAAAGTTCTTACGTAGCGAAATAAACCAAAGCCAATAATACCTGCGGAAATTGGTTGGAATGTTCTAGTGAATTAAGTGTTAAAACGGTTATAAAGTGTCTATTTATGAGTGATAAATTTATGAAATAGTTTAGTTTCAATTTAGAAAATAGCGTTAAGTTAAAGAAAATAGTAATAAAGTTAAAGTAAAAAGTAAATAAAGTTAAGTGGATCAATATCGGGCGGCCTATACGATTGTTGCCTTCAATATTTCCCTCGGTGATGGTTAAAAGCAGGCCCGTATGCCTGTCCAAATTGCCTGCTGTTGGGCGATTCTGTTAAAGAGCCGCCTCTTTTCGCCCACCCTGCTCAACACCTCGTCGTTTCGGATATGTTCTGAGTGACTCTAATCCGAATATTCGAAACTCTAATATATTAGCCTGTTTTTAACTATTCGTTATTCAAATACTTTAAAAAGTATTCATAAAGTGTTCGCTCATATTTATATTATAAGATTTTTAATATTTTTCGAAACGAAACAGAGGTTTACGAACTCTGAAAGTCATTTTCAATGGGCTATATAATGAAGTCGTAAACGCAGTAAATTGTCGGACGCCTTTTGCATTTGCCTTCTTTTTTAAAGTCATGCTTATCGTTATAGTTTTATTACAATAAGCACTTATGTTGGAGTCAACGACGGAGTTGGCTTTTTCATAAATACTTGAGCCGACAAATAAGAAGTTATATACAAAATAATTTTTAAAAAACTTGCACGTGGGGTATGAGATATGAAGTAATATAAACATATCTAAAATTTTGTCAGATATCGAGAGAATAGTGACTCGTTTGTATCTAATTTTTTATTGTTTTTGTAGGTGTATATTTACAAAATTGAATTATATTGTTTTGTGTTTTTTTTTTAATTTGTATTTCTAAATTCAACATTATCTTTAAATATATTTTTTGTTGTTCTTTTATTACATATATTTTTAAAAATTAAAATAAATAAATTCTCTACAATTATAATGTTTTTTTATAATATATAGAATGTATTTATCTGTATTTATCATCCAAAGTAAATTATACCTTTCTCAAAAATTTTACGAATATATTCGAATATATTATCATTAACTATTCGATATTCGAATAGTTGGAATCACGAATATTTGGAGGCTCTAGTTCTGACCAATAAATCCTCGCCATGCGCCTGTAGCACCACATCTCAAAGGCCGCTAGCCTCCCGGACATGCTCTGGCCGATGGTCCATGTTTTGCTGCCGCACATCGGCACACTCCAGACAAGATTTTTAATCAAGTTATTCCTAACCTTTAAATCAATGTTGGGGGATTCAAGGATTTTGGATTTTTTGTTGAAAGTGACTCTTGCCTATTGTATTCTGCTTATGACGTCAGCCTCTGAGCGGCCATCTTGGGAAATTTTGCTACCCAAATATGTGAATTATTTTACGTGTTTGATAGCGACGCCACTAAAAACAACATTTGTCGATACCTCTTTCTCTTCCCAACAACCATGCACAATGTTTTGTCTTTGTTTATTTTCATGTTGTATTTATCTGCCCTGAATTAATTAATCAGTAATTAATAAATCTGTATCAAATTCCAGCGTTTTCATTAATTCCTTCCGCAGCCACGACACGTGACAACACAGTTCCAGTTTTAGCTCCCGATAATGACTATATTTTTCTGTTTTTACTTCTTATTTGTCGTTAACACTAAACCAAGCGTTTACGTTAAAGGCCAATGCAAGGAAGCGGTAATTGATATACATACGTAAATAATAAGACGTTATAGGACATTTACAGAATATTCGGGGAAAAATACCGATGCACTCTACGTAAGCGAAAACTCGGTAATGTTACATAAATGCATTTCTAACAGTACAAAATTAAGAAAAAGTTTAACTGTTATCAGCAAAAAAAATTCAAATATGGACAAAAATGCTCACTTTTATGTAAAGCTAAACTTGAAACAACTCTCCTGTAAAATGGCTTTTTTAGATGTCTTAGTTTATATAGACAGTGTCAATACGTCTCCACAATGAATAGATTAGGTCACGTGGCAGCAAATGACGGTACTGATCCGCCGAAGTGTACCCTGGATATCAGGCCAGATCGATCGTTTGGCCGAAACTTCGATGTCATTAAGGATGCTCGAGCGGTTAATGCAAATGATCGGGGGACACTACCGCAAAATAGGGAGAAATTGAGGATACTGAGGGTTATTTTGTGAATTATTTTCATTTAAAAACAAAAATTATATAGGTTTATACTTAAAAGTTCATCATAATCATTTTTTTTCGAAACAATCAAATAATACAATTGGTTTTAATTAATTTTTAATGTATTTTGCGCATACTCTGTGATGCAACAAGATTATGCCTTGTTTTTACGATCTTTTGGGCTATAAAGGTCATAAAAAACGGCATAATTTCCTATAAAATAAAAAACCAGAAGATTTTAAACGGCCGTGAAAATCTAAGAACATTTCAAACATGATAAATTTAATTTTCCTAAACATAACATTGTACTGCGTCACGCATATTTAGGTATTTTACTAATACTGTATTTTCGAGAGGGGCAGTTCCTCTCACTATCAGGTTTATTAATTATTTAAAGCTGATGATTAAAGGGACTATTATTCCAGAAATTAAACTATGTAGCTGCTGGATGCTTGAGGGTGCTGGAGAAACGAACACATGCTTAAGGAGAGCGAAGTGAAAATATATACTTTGACCATATTATCTGGGATTCATCCTTCGAACCTGCAAACAAATTAAAAATCCTCACTCATTAAAACTTTTATATTATTCCTACGTTCGCAGTAACTTGGAGTATGCATTTCAGGTCTGAAATCCACAACAGACAACATACATTACGAGAATAGAACAAATTCAGAACAGGTTTTTGCGTTGCCTCAATGGTAAATCCGGCACGTATTTCGACTCATATATGGAAGCAACGGATTTCTATAACATGAGAACCCTGGAACATAGCGCGAGCTGATCAAATACTTCAGGAATATATTGACTGTCCCAGCCAATTGGAGCTGGTTTTTCTCCATGCTCCATCAAGGCGAACCCGACAGTCCGTGCTCTTCTATGTACCCATAAGCAGAACCTCTTATGCACAGAACTCATTCATCCAGCGAACATGCAAAGCATACAATGACCACTTCAATGACATTGATATATTTAAAACCAACATCTCAGCTCTTAAAAATCTTATTTAAACCGCTTATATTACTTGTTTCTAGATCTTCACCGGATTAACTGAGACCGACCATCATCTCATACACACACCACAGCCAAACTCTCATCACTCGTTGCACATACCCCCATATCTATATACATATACGTCACACACAGAATACACACACACTCCACTCAGCCACAATCCCATACACCTCACTCCACTTCCCTCTCTAACTTCCACTCCTATCCCCCTATTATATGTTTTCTTTATTGCTTGACTTAATATTTTATTAATTATAAATTGGTCTACCAACTATCCGATACGTTATGCCATTATAATAAATTGTACTGTTGAGATTCCAAAATAAAAAATAAATAAAAATGTATAAGACCTGCGTCCGCCCAATCATGACGTACGGTATCAAGACAGGGGCTGACACTACCAGATCTAAAAATCTCCTAAGAAAAACTGAGATGAAGACTCTCCGACCCATTGCGAGACTGAAGAGATCATGTGGAGAGAGTTTGTTCTGAGAGAGTAGTGAGCATAGCGGCGAAAAAACTGCCGTCTGGTACCGGACATCTGTATCCCAGGAACAGGCTCCGAGCAATGACAGGATGCAGTCCTAGATGAAGTAGAAGAAGAAGAAGAAGAAGAAGAAGAAGAAGAAGAAGAAAGTATGTAGTGACAAAATATCCCAGCGTTCAATCGTGCGCAGCAAAAAGTTAAGTTTGGTGTAAATAAATATATTGGTGTAAAATTAAAGGTTTTCAAAAAAATAAATTATTGTATAAGGGTATTGTAGGGTTGAAGAAGTGAAGTGATGTTTAAATATTAAGTTTCACTCAATCATTCACCTGTTGAACTCGATGAAAAAGGGAGCGAGGGACAATTAGGTTAACCCCGTTTCTTCCCGACGGTTTTTTGAAGGGACGTGCCTAAATAAATGTTGTTCCTGTATGACATCATGAGAAGACCAATCATTTATTTTTATGCGTGGTATAAAAGCAAAGGCAGCAATATCCAAAAAACCAAGTAATGTTCTGAATGGGGTCACCGAGGATAACTAATTTAAAATATACTGAATTCTAGATTTTATATATCTGTTACAGTAAATCTGTATTTCTAGTGACTCCATATTTTCACTGGCATTTTAGTGAAATTATATTCAAAGTCATTTTTATCACATCCAGGCGATTTTCACTAAAAGAAATTAATGTAAACTAATGAAAAATATTTTAAGTAATATCTTACTAGTGAATTTATATTGGTTTCTGAGCTGTCATTAAAAGTAAATTTGACAGATCATGACAGATGTCTATTTCCTGATTGAGATTGACCTTTTTGAATGACAATTTAAGATTTAGATAACTGCATGAAAAAGATTCTTTCTGCATTATTCATTTCTTCTGTGTATATCAACATTATGTACCAGATATAATTAACCTAACCTAACCTAAGCATTGAGAAATGCGTGCATTCGTGGACAAAATATAATTTCACCGACACTGCGCAGTGAATCTTTAAATTCATTGATTGACGTGTTTTCATTACCCGACCGGGTAAAATATATTTCTACTAATGAAAATATAGACTCATTAGAAATATAAATTCACTGTAACATATCTATCCCTTCCAAAATTATGTTTCCTATAAATATATAGGCTATGTTTCCTATAAAATCTCGAAAAAAATACATCATACTAAATTAGTAATCCTCAATGACTGCATTATTTTTTTTAGATATTGCTATCTTTTTTTTTACCTCATATAGTATGATCTTTCTATCTCGCATTTTTAATAATACGAAATGTTTTTTTACGAGTTGTATGAATGCTTCTTTCCAATTTTAATATCAGGTTAGTTTTAGTTTTAGAAAATGTGATAAATAATAGTAATTAAAATGAATCATTTATATAACGCGGCGAGAGGCCGCTCTCCTGAAGATGCTGTGATAACAACAACCAAAGCGTAATAATAATAATCTGTTTGATTTTAATACCCACAGCGGCATCCAGTGAAGGTATTTTAGCCGGTGACACACTAACTTTTATTTGAAATTTGTATATGATTGTATTAATGATTGGTAACTGGTTTTTTGCTGCAATTCGACTGGCAACCTTGGGTTCTATACAACAGCTATATCTCATCAACCGTCGATACCATCAGATACAAATCTTAAATAACTGTAGCATGCGTAACCGGTTAAAATAACGATTTGACCATCAATAGCAGTGCCATGTGCCATATTATGTGTCGCCTTGTATATTAACTAAAAAAAAATTAATTCTGCTCTTTCAGGTAAATGAAGCCAATGATGACTGAAACAAAACAAAAATAGAACGAAAAACAAAATCGCCACTACGCAACAAGCGTAATCGGTATATTTGAAAGCTGATTTGACAGTCAGTCAAGATTTTAAAATTGGTATGCTTTTGATATAATATGTAATAATTGTAAAATAGTGGCTATTTACCAGATATAATTTTGAAAAACTTCACATTCTATTTTCATGAATTCCATTTTGGCGATTTTTCTTTTTTATGAACATAGAGGTTGTCAACTGAACCTCATGGAAATAGTCATTATCGGGTCTAATAGATGACCCTAGACTGACATTAGAATACAAATTTTGGAGGTGTCTGCGAGAACTGGTCACAGCGCAGAGGTTCGAGATGTTTGATTCAAAAATCATATCCGACCGTGAAACTCGGCCGGCGTTTTTTTTTTAAATTTAATTTTGGAATGAGACAAACCAATTTATTAAGCGAATTCCCCCTTTATTTTTTGGCGCTACGCGCGTGGGATTGTCACGTCCACAATCGGATTATTCAAAAGCAGAATTTTAAATATTCACAGCGAGGAGACGCCGTTGTTAACATAATGATAAATTTAGAAAATACTATATTCAAGAACACCTTCTTATCGTGAAGTTGCAATTTTTTCAGAACAAAGTTCTGTGAAAGTTAAGACCAAATTTATTAATCAATTAGAAAATCGTACAGAAAAATCAAATCAACAAGATTAACAAATTTGGTTTTAAATTTCACAGAACTTCGTTCTGAAAAAATTGCAACTTCACATGTATAATATATGTGTGTTATGTCAAATGTGTCCAAAAATAAACAAATAATTAAAGATTAATGCTGGCGTCTCCTAGCGGCAATTACACAAAATAATTTGTGCCTGCCGTACCAGAAAAAGTGGATTGCTCTAAAAATGGATAATACATGTTAATCAATTAATAAATGAGACTTACAGATAATGTCGATATATTCACAAAAATGAAGTAGGCCGCTATAGCGTTATTGGATAACGCGCCTGCCCTGCATTGGAGGAGATCTGTGGTTGGAATTCCGGTAGCAGCCAAATATTTTTTCGTTGATTTAATTTTTCTGTATGTCTATTTAATTGATTAATAAATTTGGTTTAAAAGAATATTATTTAAATTTGTATGTTTGAATGGGTATTTGTCTACATTAATTCGTTATGCGGGAGTGTAGTGCCCTCTGTTGGAATATTTAAAATTTGTCGATGACGCGAAATATAAATTTTGTGATCATTAGTTTAATCTTTGAATTTCAATACGAGGATTAATGCTTCATACCGTTAGATTTTAAGCACGTAAATGTTCAAATCGTATACATATATTTATGAACTTATGCAGAAATTCAAAGTAAAATAAAAATAAATATTGCTTGAATGTGAAAGATTGAATATTAGTTAAGAATCCACAAAAAGTATATTGAAGGCAGGTGGTTAACATTTATTATTAATTTTACTTTATTCTATCAATTCATGACATACGTCATGTCAGGTAAATTGGGTGAAATTGATAATTTTATTTTTTACTTTATGGATAACAAATATTTTGATGCCACGACTATGATAAACATCTATATTTTAGTAATTTATAAAGCAGATATGTCATATTAAAAATTCTAAATTCAAAAAATATCCTGGCGCCTCTCTCACACACACCTCAAGACATGCCTAACAGTTTGGAATTTGCTGATATTAATTATATACAAGAATTTGTTTTGATATTAATTTTATACATGAACTTGTATTAATTCAAGTGCCTGAGCCAACGGAGAAGTTTGTGTAGTGTTTCATAAACTAACTAACTAACTAACTAACCATCACGCCGTTTCCCTGCAGGGGTAGGCAGAGAGGATTGAACGCCACACTCTTCTATCCTGGCACACCACTTTTGCTTCGGCCACATTCATACATCTTCTCATACACGTTCTACGATTGTTGCGGCTTTTAACAGGGCCATCCTCAAATACTTGTAGTACCTGATCGTGCCAGGTCTTTCGCGGACGCCCTCTATTCCTGTTGCCTTCAACATTCGCCTCATATATTTTCTTAACCATCCTTTCCTCGTTCATACGTTCCACATGACCAAACCATCTCAGCACTCCTTTCTTTATTCTATCTACCACACTACAGCCAGCATTGCATTCACTTCTAATTTGTTCATTCCTCACTCTATCGACCAAAGATTTTCCACACAAGCGTCTTAGTGACTGCATTTCAACCGCATTCAGTCTACTTTCATTCCTCTTTTGCCAATTCCAGGCTTCACTTCCATACATAAGGGTTGGCACTAGAACGCCATTATGTACCGCTAGTCTTGCTACTTTTGACAGATTCTTATTGGCCATAATTGCATTTAGTGCACCATTAACTTTGTTTCCCGCAGTTACTCTCCTTTCGATATCATTCTCAGCCTTGCCGTCTCTACTAAACATACTTCCCAAAAACTCGTTCACTTGTTTGTTTCATTAGTGTGTTTAATTACATTCTCTGGTTGACTAGCTGACCTGCTTGCTATTAGTCCTTAGTTCTGTCATCTGGAAACACGTGCAACTCCCGCTCTCAAATATACATTGAAACCTTGAATTTTAGTGCTTGTTCAGACACAGCGAGAACCACGCAGTTTCAGAATCGCGTTTCAAAACACTCGATTTGTGTCATGTGTTCACACAGCCGCGGTTAATAAGCGATTTGTGCGCGCGAAAATAAACGTCAGTTTGACAGCTCCGGTGCCGTTCTCCATCTTTGAATATCAGAGATATATTCGCTCATTACTTTGTGAACGACGGCCGCGTTCCATGGCAAGACACAAAAATATCATTCTGTCAGTTCATTTTTGGTGAATAAATACCTACTTACCTAAAATACTATTTTTTTCCACCATTTCCAAATATCTCCACCATTCCTGCCAAGCTTGGTTCTTGGCATATTTGAGTAATCCTCACACTGAAGATCCCATATTGCAGGTCTATTCTCCACTTCATCAATAAAAAGTTCAGTGTCAAAGCGATCCATAACCATAGAAAAGAGAATATAATCCACGCGTGCTCCTATTGTGACATGGGAACCGCGCGGTGCCCGCAACGCAACTGAACGCTCTCGTAAGGCTCCATAGTAGATCGCGCGGACGCCGCGCGAGTCTATTTTCTAGCGGTTGGGTGGCGGGCACCGCGGCGGTTGACTAACCGCGCGGTTGCGTCTGAACGATCACGTACAAATCTATGTAAATAAGACCCGAGCGGATCCCACGCGATTCTGAAACTGCGCGGTTCCCGCTGTATCTGAACAAGCACTTACTGAGAGATTTCTTGCTCTTTCAGGCTTTAAAGACCATTTAGGTCTGTGTAATCTCTCCTCAAGAGTTTCGATTAGCTACAGCCCACCGAAATGAGATTTGCGATCGCATTGTTTAATTTCTTATTAGTTGTAATTTTTAACATTCATCATCATTTAGCATTACGATCATTTTTACGAATACATTCCTAGTATGACATTATAGTAAAACGTAAATATATTAATTATTGATTGTATTTGTATGTATCTACTTATATTCATTAATTACACCTACATGTTTCGGAAAACCATTCCATCACCGGGGTGTTTTATAAATTATTGGAACGGTTTTTTAGAAATATTTAGGTGTAATTAATAAAATATAAGGAGAGACGTGCAAATAATATAATCAATATTTAAAAATGTCAATCTACAATGCTGCTGAAACAATTGAAAAAAACGTAAATGTATTATTAATTAATTAAGATACATTGTGGGGTATGAAAGCAAAGGCAGCAATATCGAAAAAAAATTAATGCAGTCATCGAGAATTATTAATTTAGAAAGCACTGAAGTTGAGATTTTATATGACATATAGCCTATAAGTTTATAGGAACCATGATTTCGGAAGGGATAGATACATAAATAAGGGAATCAGTACATACTAAATTATTAATAATCTACTACTAATCGGTGAATGATTTCAAAACATATATTTATTTATTTTGGATATTGCGGCCTTTGCTTTTATACCCCACAATAATATGAAGCTTTTTTTTTTTTTTTAATATTAAAACTACATTTAAATCATAATACATTTGTCTATTACAATCTACTTAGATACATTTTATTTTATTGCTTTGCCTCTCCAAAAATGAGACTTGCTCATGTGCTTGGTGAGGGGCTTACACTTTATTAGTTTATTTTGGATTTGGCTTATTTGTTCCTTAGCTATATGTCTTGTTATGCATTGTCAAATTGTATCGATCTAAAGTGTTGGTTTATTTTTTTCTTTAATTGTTGTAAGTCATCGATTTTCTTAATATCTGTAGGTAGGTTATTGAAGTTTTTTATGCCCAAGTATATGTAGTTTTGTTGACACAGTTTGGTATTATATTTTGGGATTTTAAAATTATTTTTGAATCTTAATGATGTGTTTTTTTCAAATTTATCAGTTATGTTTTCTTTAATTAGTTGTATAATTGACGTTTTTTTGTAAACATTCTCTAATTTTGGAACTTGGAATTTAGAGAAAAGTAATTGTGTAGAGAAGGTTTTTCTTTTTTTTAATATTACTTTTATAATTGATCTTTGGATTACTTTCACTGTGTTTATGATGTTATTATACGCCCCTCCCCATCCAATGATTCCATATTGGAGTAGTGCATGGACAGAAGCGTAATAAACCATTTTTAAATTATCTATGGTTAGTGTGTTACGCAATCTTGTGAACATATATATGCATTTCCTTATTCTTTTGACCAACTCGCTAATGTGGCTGTGCGGTTTTAGGTGTTGGTCTATTATTACACCAAGTTATTTTAGTTCTCTTTTAGATTCTAGGGTTGAGCATTTGTCATTTCAGTTAGTTTTTTTGCAGTTGGTGTCATGTACAATAATTTGTAAATATGAAGGGATTGTCGGTTTTTTTATTGAAAAAGGAATAAAGTGCGTTTTGTCAGAATTTAAGGAGAGTAAGTTGTTGTCAAACCTTAATTTTAGCGTATTTATGTCATTGTTCGCTTGTGTATTAACTGTGTCCCAGTCGCTTCCTTTCGTGATGATCGCAGTATCGTCAGCGTATGATATTATTTTTCCGTTCAGTTTTAGGTTGAAGATGTCGTTAACGTAAATTATAAATAGCAATGGGCCTAGAACTGTCCCCTGGGGTATACCGAAGTCGCTGGTTAGGGGTTGACTTAGAGTTTCATTAATTTTTACACATTGTTGTCTTTCATGTAGATAACTTTGAAACCAGCTTAGAGCTGTACCTTTTATACCAACAGATTTTAATTTTAATATTAGTTTATTATGTGAGACACTGTCAAAAGCCTTTCTTAGGTCCACGAAAATACCAATACATTTAAAAGATTTGTCTAGCGATTCTTGGACAGTATTTGTTAATTGAGCTATTGCGTCTTGCGTATTTTTATTTTCCATGAAACCAAATTGGTTATTATGGATTATTTTGTTTATTTTGAGAAAGTGAAATATTCTTTTTTTAACGATTTTTTCTATAATTTTTCCAAAATTTGATATAAGAGATATTGGTCTGTAGTTAGTAGTTTCCTCCGGATTGCCCGATTTAAATATAGGAGAGATAATGGCTCGTTTATAGTTTGACGGAAAAATTCCAGTTTCTATACTTAGGTTTATTGTATGCATTAGAGGTTTAGATATTTGTTTTTTGATAAATTTTAAGATATTCCCCGTGTATCCGTCACAGCCTGGTGCTGATCCACTTTTTAAAGATGTAATAATTTGTTCGATTTCTTCAATCGTGGTAGGTAAGAATTTTTCCAATTTATTCTCTGTATATGTTGTTTTTGGAATTGATGTGTCAGTGATCTGTGGAATGGAATTTTTTTTGACAAAATTTTTACCGACGTTGGCAAAGAAATTATTAAAAATATCTGCCGCTTCACGGGGATTTTCAGAGCAGTTTATCTTAGTGTTTTCGTGTGAGAGGATACTTATATTTTCTTTTTTTGATTGTTTTTTATCAATTATCTCATTGATTATTTTCCATACTCTCTTACTATCGTTTTTTGCAGACTCTTTATAAGGACTATTTATAAGGAAAACGTATTTGGAAGTCATGACAGGGTATTCCTGGGGTTATGATCTGTATGAGCTGGCTTGGGTGATCATTTTAGACAGTTCAACGTTCACCAGTTTCACCGTAAGAACAACAAGTTATATTTATGTTGTATATATTATCACGTGTCGTAGCTGCGGAGAACAAATGAAATAAATTAACTATTTAATTATTAATTATTAAATGAACAAGGTCACTTTACACCAATTAAATAAATAAACTATTCTTGATTATTATTATTCATACTTTTTCGCAATTTATCACTTGACTATACACTCTTTATTAACGCTGGGCAACACTTTTTTTATCGCTTGCTAAACATTACATTTAATTCTCACACATTGAAGCCTCACTTATATACAGGGTGTATCAGAACTAGCAGCAGAAACTTAGCCGGGAGATTCCTGACTATATTATGCAATGAATTCCTGACTAAATATTCAAGCAAACATGACGTAATATCAATAGTTATGGAGATATGCAATATCAAAGTTTGAATTTTTTTAAATATTTCTTACTTATTTTTTGTTAAAAGTTGAACTATCATTACAGTAACTTATATCGATTATGAAAAATTATTTTGCTTCAATACAACTTAAATAAAATGGAAAAAAAAATTGCAAGGATTTTATCATTTTATTCGACTTGCATAAAAGCGAATGAATTTTTCATAATCGATATAAGTTACTGTAATGATTGTTCAACTTTTAGCAAAAAATAAGTAAGAAATATTGAAAAAAAAATGCAAACTTTGATATTTCAAATCTCCATAACTATTTTAGACTCATGTATATTTTAGACTCATAACATAGGCAGGAATCTACCGGCAAAGTTTCTGCTGCTAGCTCTGGTACTACCCTGTATTTCGCCACTTAGGTGTTTCGCTGTACGAGTATTTTCTGGTTAGGTAAGGGTGAGATAAAATATCATCGAGAGTATTCTGGAGTCTTTGGAAACATAGCCTGCTCATAATTTTCTTCTCAATTCATATTATCTACAACGTTCAGCTGCTTTCAGATTCCACGCGGATGAGCAAATGGCTATTTTCTATACTATATCTCATTATTATTTGAGTCACCCGGTAGCGCTAGTAACGGACAGTGTTACACAGAGAATTATGTATTTTGATCAATGATTAATACCAATGTCATATGCGATATAGTAGTAGATGCACTTATGGGTTTCAATTTTCATTTAAATTAGATATTTTAATAAACTAAATATTAAAAAAAAACAGTTTTTATTAAATAAACATAAAGTCAAAGTGTATATTTTATTCCAATTTTGAAATTATTATTATTTGGGGATAGTTGTGTGGATTTTTTTTTATTTCTTTTTTTTATATCAGCTTAGTGGTCACGTTAAAGATGCAGAATTCTATCAGCCATGTAGCCTTGTGTGGACCTGAGAAGTGTTTCAAGAGCTAAGTACATTAGATTTCTCATACTTAAAGCCGTTTTATTTTTGTTCATATGTAGTTTCCCAAATACTTGAAGTACTTTTATGTGTTAATACTTATTCAAAATTCCCAGTGGATCACTCTGTATCATCCTAAATTTCCACTTCATCAATCATCCACTTTGTCTTCTCAAAATTTAACGTCTTCGCACTTTTCTTCTAAAGAACTGAACTGCTAGTTAGATGGAATTAACTTTTCCTCAGCACCACCAGATCGTTTATGCTCCCCCAAAATGTTAAGGGCGCCATTTAGGGTGAAGTTCTCCTTTCCGTGGCTTTTCTCACTCCCTTCTCTAACGATCCAAGGAAGAATTGCATTCCAAGTGAATGAAATTCTAATTTGGGACGATCTGTCTCAATACCTACTGTACCAAATACAATAAGAGTCAGTGACTAAAAGCGTTATACACAGATTCACAAATTTCGCTTTAATTTTATTTTGAAAATGTTTTTGTAAAAGCATTTAACTTTTAATTACAATATTTAATGAGAATAACTTAAAAAATACCGTCTTGCATGATATTTATCAGTACGTTATGCAGGGAGCGGGATTAGCGATTATGATCCCGATTGAAAAGTTTCAATCCTAGGATTTTCGGGATCGATCCAAAAATTAATATTAAAAGTGAATAGTGGCCTGCGCGTTTCAGAATTACCAAATGTGCCGGCGCGCTGTGTGCCTGTCCGGCCGCGCTCTCTTTCACTCACATACAGACATGCGTGAATTAAAGCGCGGCTCGAGTCGAGACTCGAAAGCGAACACGTAATTCGTATCACATCAATATTCTTACTATTTTCAAATTAAGCTAAACGCTTGTGCTACGAAAATAGGACTAACTTGCTTGTCTGGAGTGAGATTCGAACCTGCGACCTTTGGATCACGAGGCGAGAGTCCTAACCACAAGACCAACAAGCTACTCTGATTACTCTCATTGGTTGGTCAATTCATTAGTTTTGTCCGCGTCAGCAGGTATTCCTATTAAATAATAGTGACTTAAAATTAATGTAGAATAAAATAATTTTTCATATGATTTTTTGGCAAACTTTCTTATTTATTTTTATTATGACATGGTTAAGGCCAAATGTACATCTGCTGCGTCTTACATTGGTTGTAAATAAAAAAAATCATCTTGCTTATTCGAGAATCGATAACTTTCTCCGGCTCAAAACATATTTCCAGAATTCTAAAAAATAATACCCCGAAATTTCCTGTTGGTTATTTTTAATACTAAATGGCCATATCGATGGTCCGTACGTAAACAGTCAAATTTTCAAAAAAAATATTTTCAGTTTACTAACATAAACCATTTTATGTATTATATTTTCAGAGAATTTTAAAAAAATTGAATTTTCATTACAAAAACAGCAAATGTAAAGAAAAATTTAACATTTTTTCAAAATTATTTGAAAATACAAAAAAAACTGGATCGTTTAAGATCGAAGAAATAAAATTGACAGATACGACAGAATATATAGAGATCGTCTATACGTTTGATTAAGAATATAAGACTGATTTGTTCGACCTTTATTTTTATTTTTGATAAATGAGAAAAAAAATTGCTTAATTTTGTTGATATTTTTATCAATAATATTTATTTCTTAATAATCTCTTTACTGTTTTGCTTGACACTTATTCAAATAATTATATTTATAACCCACAAAAATATATAATGCAGGTAATGAAAGCTATATAAATTGTGTACTCTGTAGGATTATATGATAATTATAGTATATGCAGATTGACGAGATTTCACTTTTGTACGATTATTATTAAAAACATTTTCACCACAGGGTGCTTTATTATGATATAACATAAATTCACATTTATATAAAAGTACTGCGCTAATAAAAATAAATTTATTTAATTGAACAAGTGCCAAAATATTAATTAATAATTTATATTGTACTTTAAAAATTATTCAATCATTATGTAAGCACCATTTTTGATGACATGGAGGACGGGAGGTTCTTGATTGAGATGGTGATTACGTCAGCAATATTTATTTAATTACCTTTTCTGATTCTTTTGAAAAATTTGGAAACTATAACATGTAAAATAACGAAATAAATATTCGAACATGTAAAATGTGTGGTCTTTATCATACCTCTGTCAAGTCATTAAATCGTCACATCAAGGAGATCCATATAAAAATATACACGCACATCGAAACGAGAGTAAGACCTGTAAGTGTGGCTACTCATCGTGCTAATGAATTGATGTGAATAGTACAAACTTTAGACAAATACCAAGATGTTGCATGGCTCGAAGAGAACGATGTCATTCAAGTTTCAGGGACTGAGAAAATAATATTTAAATACAATGCTAATAATTTGCTTGAATAAATATTAAATATGCATTAAATTCCTTTATAGTATATAAATACCTTATTTCTAGAGTTAATAACTGCTGCTTATGAATAACAATAAATAATTCTAAACAGATTTTAAAAAATATATACCTACCGATGTTTACGTAAGCATAGAAAGGGGGAGAAACTGCTTTGCTTACTTCTGCTGACAAGGAGGAGGGGGGGGGGGTTAAAAATTACTAAAATTCTGCTGACGTAATACTAGAATGGCCCTTATATTCTTATTTCCTAGTCAACTATAGCTATCTTAGTCAATCTCGGGACTGGTCCAATTGAAAGAAGTATACGTCTAATTTCAGACAAATAATAGCTGATAATTAAAAATTCGTGACTTGATGGAAAAACAATGGTAGATGGTAGTATATATGTAAAACGCTAACCCACTTTATCCTAAATCCAAAGAAAATTTGTTACAAAAAGCTTACTTTTCATCTCATTTAAATTATCTGTTTGCAATTAAATTTTGAAAGAACAACTTTACCGTAGCATGTGATCAAATTTCTTCATTTTCAAACCAAAAAAGACGACTTTATTTAAATAACTTTAAAAAAATAGATATTCGAACACGGAAAATATGTCGCGTCAAAATTCTTACTATTTTCAAACCAAGCTAAAAGCTTGTGTTATGAAAGTGGGACTAAGTTGCCGGTATCCTGGAATGGGGCCCTAACTATCGTCCACCAGATCTACAACTTTGTTAATCATCTAGAAATTTGGCAGGACAAATAAGACAAATGTAACGCAGCATTTTTTTTGTCATGATTTATACCAGTGATTCCCAAAGTTGACAGGACCGGGATCCACCAAAAAAAATTTTTTTTTCGGGACCCACCTCCTGCCTCACATTTTCCCAATTCATATTGTAACCATACGAAAGACTGTTTAATTAAGAAAAAAAGAAAAACCTTAAAATATAATCGAAATTTTTAATTACGAAAAATGTTAATATGTGATATTTTGATGGGAAGGATGAATTTGTTGTCTCTTTTTTGTCATAACAGCATGAGCGTCAACTTCAATTTTAGTCACTTTTAATCGCAGTAAATTCGATGCGTCCAATTAATTTATGTATTTAGTCTTAATAGAAACCACGGCAGAAAATTCCACTTCACGTAAGTATGAGGTAGTGAAGGGGAGGAGGAATTTCATGGCTTCGTCAGAAAAGCAGAGATAAGTGTCAGCAACTGAAAGCCAGAATTTTGCTAATTGCTTGCGATTAAAAGTATTTTTCAGGGACGTATTTTCTAATAAATCAATAAGGTCTTCACTTGCTTTTGTTGACATTTCAGTCGGTATGTTGTCTTGAAAAGAATTTTAAATCCAGTTTATCCTATTGAACTTTTTTATCTCTCCTTTGAAGTAGGCGTTAAAGTTATTTTTCAACTCTGTTAAATGAGTGAAAATTGCAGACACTACTTTTCTATAATAAATACGACATGACCTGGACGAGACACGCGATACGCGGTGTTGTGGCTGCGACCCACCTAATATCCGCTCGCGACTCATAGTTTGGGAAACACTGATTTATACAACTGAAATTTCAAATGATCTTTCAAATTGCCACAGGATGTCGATATAAGAAGTATTCTGTATAAGGGTCCCCTTAAAAATAATCTGAATTATTTAATATAAGTAGGTGCTTGCTTTAAAATGCTCCTCTGGTGTTACAAAGCAGCGTTGATTAGTTGGTAGTCGGGGACAAGGCTTGATTGTGAAATGCTCCCTGGAATAAAGCTGTCGCGGAGGCTGCACGCGTTGCAAGTCGATTAGGTCCGGACAATTCAAGCTTGATTCGCGAAAATGTAACGGTACAGTCGGCCGATTGTTCCGTTTTCCCATGAATTGCGATAACGCTAAGTGAGTGAAATAAGGCTAACAAGCGAACGCTGGCAGCCGCGAAGTGGCCCCAGAAAAGAGCATATATAGCAAGAGAAGTTATATTTATTATATTTTTAAATGTTAACTTTGTAAAAAATGTGTATAATTTGAAAAAATAATAAAAATGCTCTTGGCAAAAAAGCAATGTAGCGACGTTCCAAGCTTATTTTAATATATTTAAACACAAAATATAGCTATAGCTAGACCTCTTTCAAAAGAATGTGTGCAAAAAATATGTGTGTTGTTACGATGCAAAAAATGAACACAAAATAAGTTTTTCTAGTAAGTAACTTTTTTTAAACTATAAAATATACATTTATTTGGAATATCATATTGAGGCTTGTAATATGGGCTTGCCAGGCAACTTTCCCCCGCTTTCTTTTTACCGGACAAAGCTAGGGAATGGTATTTTGATTGTGGTCGACCTATTATGAATGAAGTTTATTTAAATAAAATGCTAGCTAACATTTTTCTAAATGATCTTCTGACAAATCACAGAATGTTACCCTAGTTTATTGATACTTTTGCTACTCATTACGTGTTATATATACCTACTTCAGAAATATTATTTTTTTTCGGCTTGTTGAGTTGATATTATTTTGTTATTCGTATTCAGAATTATGTATTCATAATGTTTAAGTTACTTAGCAGTCCATTAATTATCATTCGTAAGCCTGCATATAGAGTTAATTAATATATTTAAGTTATTTTGGAAGATAAATGTTTCAAACATGCATGAGAAGACAAAAAAACAATAATATTGTAATTTTGACCTTAAAATCCAATCACCTAATTAAAAAAAATATTTCAAAGAAATTTGAAATCAAGAGTACTAAGAAAATCGTATTTTTTAAATAAAGAAGCGAACACGGAATACGTGTTGCATCAATATTCTAACTATTTTAAAAATACGATTGTGCTTTGAAAAAGGGAGTAATTTGCCGTTGTCCAAAATTGTGGTGGTCTTCGCAAAAGGGATTTTAAAATATATTCCTTATGTTATTTGTAAGGGTTACATATTATCTGAATTATTTAAAATTATTCTCTTTTATCTAAATCAAAAAAAATTATTAAAACCTTGCAGAAATTTGAAAAATATTTTTTCGTAATGTTTATATCGTTTTATTTGACTTGTATTAAAGCAAATTATATTTTAATATTCTATTTAAGTTATTGTAGTGAATATGTACATTGTACCTAAAAAAACAGAAATATTTAAATGAAAATGCGAACTTTGATGTCGTTTTACATTTTACCCGAAGTATGAAGGATGTTTTTTATTCAAGTTTTAATGGAGAAGACTCTCCCAATTTTTTTTTACTAGCTGCGAGACACCCTGTATAATTGTTTAATTTATTATTAGTATAGAACTCCGGTGTTATAAAAATTAATATGGCATGTTGATTATTTGATCAAAGTATTTTAATGTTTGTTATTAACTTTATCTCGACAAATGTATATCATATTATTTCTTATAATATCTTTCAATGAATAATCTCAAAAGCATTATTAGGTTAAGTCGATATTTTAGGTTGACCGTAAATATGGTTTCTGTTATTGGCTTTGAATTCAATAATCCTGACGGCAACATCCTTAGACAGGAATGGTCCTAAAGGCAGCATCCTGAAACTAACTGAGATGTCAAATCTATGATCATGATCACAAACTAAATTCCAGACCTAGTTTCACGTTTCTGTTTTGACATTTATTACCTTGTGACCCGATATACGAATCGAATCCAAATATATTTTAACATGCAAATGACATGAATCATGTTGTTTTTCAAATGTTTTACCAAACAAGCCGAAATTACTTGGAAGTCCCTCGGGACTCCGGTTCTACTCTTATTATTATTAAATCAATGAATTCTTAAATTGTATATAAACATGTTAGTTTTATGATATGCCACTGAACAGATCAGTTTGGGAAGAGCTAGAGCTTTAAGAGTGATTAAAAATAATTTATGGCTGCCAATAATTTATCTGTTTTCACCTGTCGAACCCTTTTTAAATATCAGGCTCTTTCTTGCCTTCTAAGTTCCTTTCATGCAGAATTTTACATAGCAAAGAGTGATATAGTTCTTTTGTTGTTGGTTTTAATTGCAAAGTCAATAAAAAGGAAGGAAGTGTGTAATTTTCGATTTTGACCCTTTGTTTAGTTGTTTTTTTATTTGTAAAGACAATAAATTTTATGAATACTTAAAATAAGACGTAAGTATCACTTGTTTGAAAAATCTACCTATACGGTATGATTTTTTATCAGCTAAGAAGGGCGGTGATGTCCGCGTAGCGTCAGTAGTCCTACCAGCGCGGTAATGCCGCCGTGCCTGGGAGCGTTAACAGAGGACTACCTACATTTCCATTATCTGATTATTACTGCGGGGCGTAATGTCCGCAGAGCGTCAGCAGTCCATTGTCCATTTGCTGACCTAAGTCCTTCCAGTCATGAACCTAACATTCAAAGTCCATCGGTCAGCGATAAAGTTTCCGACTGGAAGGAGAACGGGAGATTCAGCGGGCTATATGAACGGTATCCCTTATTATTGCAGCATTCAGCCAGTTGCTACTGAGCTGGTTAGTTAGTCGCTCAGTCAGTAATTTCCATTACATTAATTCTACTTTCTTACTTACAATGGGAGAAATAAACGTCAATCCCATGACCTACTAACCTTCTCTAAACTACTATTTTACACAATAAATGTATCGCACAATTTACAAAACAAAGTCAAAATAACTGACTTACTTCAATGACAACTGAAATTATAGATTTTCTCTGTTTTAACCAAGTACCGCAATCTTGCGATATAATTATGAACTAAGTATGTAAGTACACGTTCTGACCACTGAAAGAAAGCTTATTTATGAATGCGATTCACTAATAAAATTTATAAAAATAAAGTGACTTACACCGAATAATCTCTGAAGCCTCCATACATGTGTATATATATATGTGTTTGTTTATTGCCAGTGTAAATCTGTACACATATCTACATATTTACCTACATATAATATAATTCTAGGCCATATTTTATTTTTATTCTTTCTTCTAGTATTTTTTGATTCTATCTGGTTATTTACTATGCAGCAATTAATATATTTTGATAAATTTGTGGAAACTTGTAAAACGGTGTTTGTCTTATTAGCAATTTATTGGTATATTGATTTTTGATCCTCCTGTTAATTGCCAATTATTTTTTTTTTAATTTAATGTCAATATTGTTTGTTTATCTTACCTAAACTAACCTTTTAGAGCACACGCTATCTATTTATGTAACATTTTAAGAATAATAGTAAAAATAAAAAAGATTTATACTTCTGTTTTTCTTTCTATAGTATATTAGTTATAATTTTACTAGTATATTGTAACTTACAAATTTTATTATCAAATATTATAATCGCTATTTTGAGGATACCCGGTAGTTTCCTTAAGTTACAGAAAAATAGGTAATTCATTGATAACAATTAGATGAAAAGCTTAAAACGTGTTAACATTCGGCCCACAACACAAATCAATGGCTATTGTTTTAGCCAAATGCAAATACGATTTTCACAAACCCAAACATTTCGCAGTATTTGCATATCGGCTAGTTGCATTGGGAATAAGGGATGTTTTCGGGTTATTTGATCGGTGATCGGGTAAATATTTGCGAACCGGTTCAAAGATCCACCGTTTGATTCACGCCTTAGTCATAGTTTCTTAACGGGTGAATTTTTTAAAGGTTATTAAGAAAAAATATTTTTTTAATTAAGAGTTGTAAGTGGCCCAGAAAAAAAATGGTTGCTTGACCATCTCAGAAGAAAATTATATTTTGTATGTGCATTTCCTTCAGTTTTAGTAGTTAAAAACTATTCAAAAATTCAGTTTTCAAGAGAAAGTAATTTTTAAAAAGTTAATCACCACCATTGATATTTTATATAGAGTAAATATACTCTTATATAAAATAAGGTGGACGGTTACGATATTGATATAGATTTCAGAATTCAATTGTATTTTTTTTGTTCTTTTTATAAAAATTAATATAATTTAACATTTCACATATATTATGGGAACTAACTCTATGTGAGTCAGAAGACTCGTTTGTAGAGGAGTATTACAGGTACAAGGCATAAATATGCATTTAAAAATAGTTTCATGATTATATTATGTGCCTAGTAGGTGTTTTTTGGTTTCAATTTAAAAAAAATTCTGATCTGTTTTTTTTTCTGATCATTTGGGAGAGCTCATTTAAAAATTGAATACCAAGAAAACTAAAATGATTTTGGGTACTGGAAAAATTAAATTTGGTGTGTTAAGTGTATCTCTAAGTCTTGGAGATCAAAAATCACTTCTTGTGTTCAATGTATTTTTAATTTAAAAAAATTTAGATTATTAATTTTACTGTATGTACTATATGCATTATTTTTGGCACCTTGAATTTTTTTATATAGTTGGGCACTTGGGAAGTCATTTTTTTTTCTTTAGAATTATTTTAATTATCATATTTGGGTAATTTCTATCCATCCAATAATACTGTACTGTAATTGGGATTTAACAAAAGCGTAATATATTATTTTTAGATTTTTCGCTAACAGGATATTTCTTAGTCTCAAAAATATATACCTAGGCAGTTTTTTTACTTTTGTCGGTAATATCAATTATATGTTTTTTTCACTAAAAGTTATTGTCTATTTTGTTTTCAAGGTATTTAATATTATCTTTTCTTCAATTGACGGACAATTGTCATTGAAGTCTCTTTAAATTCAGGTTCTGTTATGAATTTTAATATTGATTTCTGAGTTTTTTCTTCTGTTGAATGGCAAAGCAGAAAAAATACGTTTTATCACTATTAATTGATAGCAGTCTTTCATCCCTCCATTTCTAGAGTATTTACATATTCATTTGCTATACCATTAGCCTCAGTCCACGTTTTATTAATTATTAGAACCGTACGTCCGCGTAAGAAACTATTTGTAATTTCAGTTCAAATATGTCATTGGAGTTCAAAATAAGTAAGAAATATAAATATAAATAATAATAACGAAGAAAAAGCGCCCACGCTTATTTGTAGAGTTAAGCAAAAATTTTTGGACGAAAATTTATCGAAAACATTTTAGTACGTATATTTAAAAATAAAAGTGATTTGAAAAAATATATTATGATTTTCTACTTTTTAGTCTTAATATTACCCAGCGTACAAAATCACTTCGGTAAGCAACTAGCGCCATCTTTCAGTGTGGTCGTTACCTAATACAAAACTTTTATTAATTAATTATATTAATTCATTTTTATATATATGTATATATATATATATAAATAGTGAATTGATTCATATATTGTCATCGAGAATACGTTTGTATGCAAAATTTTAGCTTGACCGGACATTGAGAAATGGGTGATGTATTATAGATTATTCGATCGAAGATTCCTTCCAGACAAACAGACAAACAGAAGCTAATATAAGCGTGGAAAAACTGGATAGATTTATCCTGGCGTCACCAAGCGTATTTAAGTTTTTTGGGATTCATTGCATAATAAAGCGATAGCTGTTTGAAAATGGAATATTAGTGTGGAATTCATACCACAATGCAGAAAATCACCAATCTAGTCCACACACACACACACAGTGGCAAGGAATGCCACATAAGCAAATAGAGGCACGAGCAAGACCCGCGCGACCGGCAAGTCATTGCACCATCAGCATTTCGGACGATTTCTTCACTCTCACAGCCGCACTCCAAGATTCCTTTATTCATAAATTATATAAAAGAGGCACACGCCCTAGGCAGGCAATCAGTCCTCCGGCTGGTGGCCGGAGGCTATGGCACTTAGAGTATCTATCATTGTCTGTATAATCTGTTCTATCGAGATAATAAATCATCAAATATTCTACACCTTTGGAGCTTTTCCGTCGCATGACGTTGGTGACCCGAAAAAACAACTGCCTACATCTACCATCTACAAATTACCTAAATTAGTTTTAATTTATGTTTTATTATTTTTTAATGTTTTATTTAAAAAAGATCACCTGTACTGTATGGATGAGTAAGCCTCGAAATTTTCCACAGCTTAAATTTTTACCAGTTTTGATTTTTTTTAATACCCTGATGGTAACCAAACATTTTTTCGGTATAGACTTCTTTTTTTCGATGAATATAATTTGTATTATTTTAAAAACATTTCAATTTTTATGAAAAAACTAACCCATAAAAACCAAGTTTTTATTATACTCCCTTTCTTTGTAAAATATAACAACAATTAAAGGCGAATTAAAACATATAACATAACACTAAACTTACAGGAATTCAATATGTTTCTAAAAGGTCAGATGTTTTGAGCTTTGATAAGACACTTTGTGCTTTGAAGATTGAATTCTAAAAATATCTGTCAGTCAATTTAATCAAGATTTTGATAGATTCAATTATCAGCAATATCGTACCCTCTGAATTTCCAGCGTCAAATGATTTAAAATAGTCAGAATCAGATTTAAGTAATGTAGAATTCTTCAAAACTAAGCAGAAATCTAAAAGAAATAAATTATTATTCGATTTCTTCCCAAAAACCGAAGGGTGCTGTCATCTGTGAACCAATTGTCATAAATTTTCGAAATTCGTCGTGAAGTACCTATAATACCGATGGAGTAATTCAAATTTTAAATGTTCCGTGACGTCATCAGATAGTAATCAACCTTTTCTTGCAAACAGCGGTTCAAACGGAATATAACGTTGGTGTTTTGATTTAAACCTGGTATGGATGTTGATATTTTTTATGTGAGTGTACCTATATTTTTAATTTTAATGGTTTCACGTTTTTTAAAATCATATCGGTTATTCTATTCATTTCCTAGAACATTTGTGTGGTTTACAATTTGAAAAAACCATTAAAATTTCGAAAAATCCAAAATTATACTATCATTAGTAAAATTTTTTAAACTTAAATTTGTTAGATCATTTTCATCGTCGCCACGAGTCTGCCTGCAAAGTTTCAGCTCCATTGGATCACGGGAAAAGGGTAAAAATCCATCAAAGGATTTTCGATAGACAAGCAGACGCTACGAGTTATAAGAAAGGGAGTAAAAATATCTCCTATCTAATTGAACTGATTTTGAAATAAATTTATTAAATACTTAATGAATTTTTTTGAAGGCCGAAAGGTATCATAGATTTTCCTTATCCAAAAATTTTATCACTTAATAAAGAAAAGAATTGTGAACGAAATCAATGCAAAATAAGAAAGAAGAGCATGTACAAAATAAATGGTAGGGGTAATTTATTTTACTTTCTGGTGTTTACCTTGCATGGATAGAGCAAATAATGTTTTCTTCAAGGTTTATGGCATTTTTACTCCTTTTCTTAATCTTTGAGCTGCGAAATTCTAATTGAAACAATTCGTTTGCTTAAATTTAAATCCATATCTATAAAACATTTGAAAAAATAACTTCTCTGTAATCGTTTCCCCTCTGGAATCGATGTGAACTCAAATAAAATAAGTGCTTTCAATAAATATTATTATTTATTTAAATTTCAAATACTTGTGTTATATTTTTTAAATCACTTTTACGATTATAAAGTAAAATCATTTGTTTTTTTTTGTATTTAGTTTAATTTGCATCTTTGAAATTTCTTTTTAAATTTAATCTGTCAAATACATTTCATACCGATGTGAATTTTTTTTAAAATCATAAAACAAATTTCTGAATGTTATATTTATTTAAGAGAACCAATATTTAAACGAGCCTCTTCGTTCTTTAGAACGTTCTCCAATATCGGAAAATCTGTGGTATTAATTTTTTATGAAAAATAAAACTTACGCGTTGGTTGAGAGAAGGGAAATGGTAAATAAGAGAAAATGAAAGCAGGGGAGGTGAAAAAGGTAAAAAATGGGAGGATATCTTTTGAGTAAAATAAACGTATATGAAAACATTAATTTATAAAAAATATATATTATTTACTTCAAAATTACAATAAGAGATTATCATTTGGGATTAATATGACCAACCCGAGTAACATTCTGTTTAACATGACAATGAGACTTGTTGTTTAGTTCTTTTAGAACCATAGATATCTAGAACAGATCATTCTGAAATCATTGACAAACAAATGGCATGAATTACAAATATTTATTCTGTTTTAAATGCTGTTGGGGAAATGTGGCGGAGCTCGAATTTCCGATATTTGGATGTTACACGGTGGACTACAAAAGCCGAGCTATAATCATCCATCCTCCGAGCGACGTGGCCTGTTCATTGCCATTTGACTTTTCGGATTTTTCTGTCTATTTTTCTTGTATGCCTACTTATTCAAAAATATATTTTTGTCTCTTCGTGAGATGCCCAACATTTTTACATTTTTGCTGGTCTTTTGCTTTACCCTAATGTTTTCGGGTTTCTTTTTTGTTGGAAATTCAGGTATATTCGTTATCCAAAATAATTTAGGATAACAAATGCAAATTATAAGATAAGTGTTCTGGATATTGTTTTATGGAATAAAAACATGAACGCCAACCGAAGAATTGGTAAGATGACTTGAAGCATTCGAGGTGTGGATCTATACAAGAAAACTCAGAATAAGCTGGATGTACAGAGTTACGAATGAAGATGTTATAGTTCGGATGAATAAAAAAAGGAGTAATTTAAATGATAAAAATCCGAAAACTTCAACATGTCGGATATACATATGATGAGATATCTTGCATCTCATTATGCAGGGAAGTATTTCCAGAAGTCGGAGCCCTGGATGAAGGACAACATAATGGCTGAAAAAGCTCAGACAGAAGTGGTTTGATAGTCTACTGTAGAGCTATCCATGCCGGAGCAAATAAAGTGATGATGAACATAAAAGCCAACCTCCGTTGAATAAATAAGGCACAAAAAGAAGAAGAATATACATATTGTAAGGAATGAATTATTTTTAAAAAGGTTTAATTAGACATTATATTAATATTGTTAAAAAAAGGTACATTTAAAAAATCAAAAACCCCGACTTTAAATAAGAACTGAAAAAAAAACTAGTCCAGTAGTCTAGAATTCTATTAAGTAATATTGAATAACTACACCATTGTAATAGTTTCAGGATCGATACACAGATACACACATAAAACAAATAATAAATTCTAGTGCGGAACATAGCGACTTTAACAGTCGGGACCCATTATTGGGAGAATTTGAGCCGATCTAGATTTTTAATGGGTCCCGACCATATTGAATTTTGATCACTGTCATGTCTTTATTGGCACTCGCAAGATAAAGACAAACCGATCAGTATGAATCGTCAAAATCGGCCCACGCATCTGGTCTCTAAAGCGCCACAAAAGAACAAACATACCTACATAGGCTGATAAACACATTACCCTCCTTAACGTCGCGCAGTCGGGTAAAAAAATAATGTATCGTTCTGGCGGTAACACTATACACGGGCGCTATATTTAAGCGGCGTGCATCGTAATTTTTAAACCATAATATAATCCATCATTTTCACTGCTTCCAGTTGATAACTGTTAATTAGGTATTCTTTGAATAAAGTAATGTGTTATATCATTCCAACACAAGCCGTTGGTGGTTAGAAATGTGGGATTAACCTTATATGACTTCCCCTAAATTGCCTTGACATGGGTTATTATAATTTTCGCCGAAGGAACCAACCGGAGAATTACTGCGAACGGGATAATGGGTTCTTCCCCCCGAGACACGCGATTATACTAAAAATAGTCATGCCTATGAGCTTTTCAATACAGCATGAACAATGGAATTTAATTTGTTGTTTTAGCCCACCGGGCAGAGATGCTCTTAACATGGAAGCACATTTGGATGAACAATGATTGAAGGGGAAAATACCGAAAAAGTACCTCAAGTGGTAGTGGTAGTACTCGGAACTTGATTGGTACCGGTAGTCCTCAGAACTTAAGTTGAGTATAAACAAAAAAACTCTTTTTCTCATTAAAATAAATAATCATTCAGTTAATATTTAATTATCAGTAATGTAAGATAAGTAATAGAAGAGCGCCCCTCGCAGTCTAGTGGACAAATTGCATGTAGACCGGCATCACACTCCGTCGCGCATTTCTTTCCATACAATATGCGCTTCTAGAAGATTCCAGAAAGTTCTTTAAGGTTCCAAACTGAGTGGCGGAGTGTGTCGGTGAGTCTAGGTTCCGGAACGTTCGATGAAGTTCTAGAAAGTTCTGGGAGGAGAACGTTTTAAAAAATTTCAGAAAGTTCTATCTGGTTTCAAACTAAGTAGCGGAGTATGTTGGTGAGTCCAGAAGGTTTCAGAATGTTCGATAAAGTTCTAGTTAGTTCTGGAAGGAGAACGTTCTAGAATATTCCCTAAAATTCTGTAAGATTCCCAACTGAGTGGCGGAGTGTGTCGGTGATACCCGAAAGTTCTAAAAGGTTCCAAACTGAGTGGCGGAGTATATCAGTGGGTCTAAAAGATTCCAGAATGTTCAATGTAGCTCTAGAAATTTCAAGAAGGAGAATGTTCTAGAAGATTCCTGAAAGTTTTATTAAATTCCAAACTGCACTTCCCGGGCGTAGCTGGGCCCATCAGCTAGTAATTAATATTTATTGAAAACGAATCCCAACAATATTTGATTAATACGTGCTAGATGACGGTAAAATAAATCTACCGAATTCTGGAATATCTTGGATACAACTAATATTATTGTCATTTTATCTAAATGAAATAATTTTTTTGAAAGCACAAAAAACAAAGGTTTAAGATCATTTCTAATAATGTTAATAGTGCACTTGTAATGTTTCCGGACCTGTAAAAAATCAAATATACTCGTACGTAGAAAAGTTGACAAGAAAAAGAAAAAAAGTGTTTGTATTCGGTATAGATTTGCATCGAAAATATATCAGGGAGGAGGGGAAAGGGTAAAATAATAGGGGGGATATGTCACCAATATTGAACGCTGAGTCCTAAAGAATAATTTTGCAAATTTTGAGTACGATTGGTCGAACGGTACAGATTTGCATCTAAAATTTATCAGAGGGCGGGTAAAAGTAAAAAGGGGAGGGAAGAAATGTCTCTTTTGTTACCCGCCGGGTTCTAACGAATAAGTTTCCAAATTTTATGTCCGATCGGTCAAGCGATACAGATCTGCATCAAAAATATATAAGGGTAGGGGAAGGGTTAAAAGAATAGGGGGAAACGTCGCACATAATACCCGCCGAGACCTTAAGAATAAGTTTACAAATTTTGAGTCCGATCGGGCAAAGGGCACAGATTTGCATCGAAAACATATTGGGGGAGGGGAAGAGTTAAAATAATAGGGGAAAAATGTTCCATGTTTTACCCGCCGAGTCTTAAAGAATAAGTTTCCAAATTTTGAGTCCGATCGGTCAAACGGTTCAGATTCGCATCGAAAATAGGTCAGGGGGAGGGGAAGGGGTAAGAGAATAGGGGGGAAATGTTGCCTATGTTACCCGCCGGGTCCCAAAGCATAAGTATGCAAAATTTGAATCGAATCGGACAAACGGTGTGGATTTGTATAGAGAACAGACAGACAGACAGACAGACAGACATTGAGTTTTATAGGTATAGATTTGTGATTTTAAAAAGCTTTTGAAAAATTCCAATTTTGTGATTATGATATTTTTTTTAGAATTACTTTAGGGAATCCATATTCCCAATTTTGGTGGAAAAACCATCGTTTACCCGGCGACGCCCAGGAGAGATATTTCATCCGGACTGCCTTTTGGAAACGATCGAGTAACCTACCAATATCATGGTGTTGTCAGTCATTTCTTTCAAGGTGATAGGATGCCTAAACATCGTACTAGGAGGCAGTATCAGTACGGATTGAAAAATCAATTGCTGCCTCAAGTCAGAGAATGATTCTCTGGTGGCCAGGAGTAAAAATGTATGCACAATTATACATCCTGCCATAAAACCAGGACGGTCACTGCACTTCTAGCTAAAAAAGCATAGGTTTTACCTTGGCTAGAGAATTTCCCTTAGATGAACCTCATTGAAAACCTATGGGAACTCACAGGGGGGTTGCCAAGGGGGTGATCGCAATCAAGTAGCCGCTCATCGAAACCCTTATCTGGGTGCGGTATCACTCTCTTGAGCCAAGCTTGATGCAAAACTGAGCATTGAGATTGTGCAACGACGTATACAAGCTGCAATTACGGCTAAAGGCGATATTTCAAAATTGTATCTTTCAGCACGACAATTTTAAAATATTAATAAATAAAAAATGAATGCAGAATAACAACGAATATGGTGTTTGAATTTTTACAATTAAATATTCTTGTTTATAAAAAATAATTCCTGTGCATAAACTCATACATATCTTTGTTTTATAAATCCAAAGATATGTATGAGTTTTCTTAGGTGTCCTTATTGATTTGCCAATGTATCTATGGTTTTATCCACATTGGTCTACGGATGGCACTCTCATTCATAATTGAGTTGTTTTTCCTTTTTCATTTTCAGATCAATTGGTCGGTAGGCTATTTTGAATATGGACATGATGTTTTATGAAATAAATTATAAAATATATCTTCTTCTTCATAAACAGCAAAATAATTTTTTAAAGACCTTATTATTATAATTAATAAAAATATACTTAGGTTTTACTACTTTTATATTGAAAAATAAAATTAATAAAATTAGAATTAAGGAAGGATGGAAGGTGTTTAAATAGCAATAATTATTCTGAATTTTCTGACCATCTTTTGGCTACGGATCATTATTTTGATATTAATAAGGATTTACAAATTTTAAATACAAATATACAGAATCACAGTTTGATAAATTAGAAATTTCGGAAACAAGAAAAAGTGTTAACATTAAATTGAATATTATAAATAATCAGATACTTTTTACAAATAGTTCTCTTTTAAATTTATTTTCATGTTATGTAGGTACTTTATCATTATTCATTTTCTATATATGTGACGTAATGAATCATGTTCGTCACACTCCTTCGCGGAACAGTAAAACAAAAAATATATTTAAATCACCGCGCATAATATTACTGATGATATCATTCGAGTCCACGTAGGTACTGTGCGCGCTTTTCAGAACCGCGTACGTTTGCGAACTTTTAGCGGCATTATCGGTCAATTCGGAACAACATGGCGTCATTCGGGCTTTGACACTCTGCCGCATGAGATGTGAAAACTACGCACCCTGTCGAGAGGTAAAAAGTGAACTGAGAGACGCCATTTGAAGTAACATCGTAATAACATTGTTTAATTGTAGATTTATGCTAATGATGAATTTATATCAGGGTTCCTACGATGGAATCACAAGGTGAAGCCGTCTTCGGATGTCGAGCCTGCGGCCTGCTGAGAGCTCGAGGTCCAGCACAAGGGTAGGGGACCACCTGGCAGCGTAGGAGTCAGCATCCATGGACCCAGTGGATGCCGGTCTCACCCTGACCTGATACAGTACACCTTGGCGTGATGCAGGAGAAAAGCATTGTTGGAACAGTTCCGGTCTTACGCCGAAAGACCTGGTATTATCTGATCTCATACTATATTTCAAGTACCCATCATACCGTTCAGCGTCACGGCGACGTAAAGTTTTGTGAAGAGGTTCGGAAGAAATATGCAGCATCTGTGATCTATTCATAAAGACATGTTGAGCATCATGTGGATGCGTTGTTGTAAGTATTAATTGTGTCTCATCCAAATTGAATGTAAATTCTAACCTGATGATTTCCTGTTCCCCGACATTTGCGCTGGCGCCACCGCCTATAGAGTCTTAAAAATATAGTTTAAGCTGCCTTCTCCCTTGTATCGCGGCCGTCAGCGACGATGTCGCGGAGAGGGAAATTTATTTTAAATTAGAAAATAAGATTTCAATGAACCAAATTTAGCGATATCTTTGAATTTGCCTGTTGTCGCCCTTTCATGGCACAGATCATTGTTAGTAGTTTATTGAATAAATGCTTATGTTGATTGCACAAAATGTCTTGTTATGTAAACCCATCTTTGTTAATCTGTTGCAACTTGAACATGTTAATATGAGAGGCACCTGAAGCGGCTCGAGAGAGAGAGAGAGTTCAGTGCGCATATCACCGAAAGGACCCTGAGATTGAAATAGAGGAGTAAGGTTAGTCCCATTACTCTCCGATTGAACTAGCTGGTGATGACGAGGGGTTCAGATCATGAGGATCTGAACTCCACGTCATAATATATATATATATATATATTTTTAATATTTTGATAGTCTATGTACTATCCTGACGAAAGGACTATGGGCTCTGAAACATGTTGATATTTTTCAATATAAAAGTGGTGAAAACTAAGTATATTTTTATTAATTATATAAAATATATCTTTATTAATAATATTCCAATAAATAAAAAAAATACTCTCGAGTAATTGTGTTACCCCGCATAGTGACGGAAAGGTAAATTGCTTCCAGAAATATGATACAAACGTACAGTGTTTGAAATTGGATTTAATTCAGCGAGAAGACTTCACGGAGCATTACTCTCGCCATATTGTAGATTCTTAATTCATCTTTGTCAGGCTTACTCACATTCCGCACAGCCTCCGCCCACCCCAGTCTCCACCCTCCCGTGAGCTTCGGGGTGCCTTTTTCTTAATTTCCTGTATGTGCTTCACATTTAAAAGAGAGTCTCGTATTCATTTTGCAAACGGAATATTTTTTTCAAAAAACGTGACTAAGGGCCCTTGAGGTATTTCAACCACTACTAATGAAAACACAACTGTTGTACACCACTAATTATTTTTTAATATTATAATAATATAGAAAACATCCGTTTTTAAAGAAATAATGTAATTATTTTGCAAATATAATATTTTAACATAAAAGGGTAGTTGATATAATTAATCGTGTAAGCCTAGAAAATGAAATGACAATGAGCAGGCCACATCGCTCGAGTGACGGCCAATCGCTGAATAATGAACAAAGATTAGTGGGAGATACCTACATGGAGGCTTTCATCAAGGGGTGAATAGAAAACGACTGACAATGATGATAATGTCTACATACGTTGTATGAAAATTTAATTATATGAAAATTATATTAAACAGTTAACATATTTGTATGTCATGATTTTTATATAAATAAACTAATGATTTTTATAGAATTCAAGAACACATTGCAAGTAGCAATTTTTTCAGAACAAAATTCTGAGAAATTTAAAACCAAATTCTTTAATCAATTAGAAATTAATTAATAAATGAGACTTACAGATAAGGTCGATATATTCACGGAAATGTACAACGCCGCTATAGCGTATTGAATAACGCGCTTGCCCTAGATAGGACGAGATCCGTGGTTCGAATCCCGGTAGCAGTCAAATATTTTTTCGTGGATTTGATTTTGTTTTTGTATGTCTTTGTAATTGATCAATTAATTTGGTTTTATAGATTTTTAATTTGCACATTGCATTTGTGCAATGCATTAAAAAATATTATTACAATCAATGTGGCATGAGAAGTAAATATTATTTTTGTCGCTTCAATACTTAAAATATTGCTTATAATAAATAGCAAGAAAATATATAATAGCTAACAAAATCCCACAGAATTTCTATGGTAAACGAACCAAAATCATACATCTAAGAATTTTCGAATCATTTCAATCGATTCATTTAGTTTCTATCTGGTGGCGAAATTATTATTCTTTTGTAGAATTTCTTGGCTAGCGAAAAACTGATCGAATTGGTTTTGGCAGGAATTCAAATTTTTAAAATTTGCACAACTAAGGAAGTTCTGCGAATAACATTCACAAGGTGCAAGATCTGGACTATATGGCGAATGTACTAAAACTTCTCAAACTAGTACTCGGATATAGGTACTAAGGCGGAAATAATCATAAAGCTTGTCCTTTATGAGATGGCATTTAGATTGTTTTAAAAGGTTTTGATTAGAAGAAAATGAGATTTTATGCATAAATAAAGTGTTTATGCAGTTGGTATGTAAAAAACACGGGTAAGGAAATAATGAAATTTTATAGCATTTATTTTAAATTTGATTAATCAGAGTATGATCACTCAGGTAGGTACTAGGTACTCGTATACATTTTTACAAATTAAAATATATTTTTTAGGTAGGTTTCAAATTCAGAAAAATGTTTTTACCTACATATTCGTACCTATCTTGACGTGAAAGGTCACATTTTAATTTTAGAATATTAGTAACGAAAGTAACAATAATATTGTAAGTGGTATGTCTCCCGTTTTACTGATTTTTCCAATGACGCTATGCACCGTATGCCCATAAAGAAATAAATTTAAAAAACATGTTAACGTGAAAACCGCACACAGGACCGGTACTGTTTCCTCCAAAATATCTATCGAATGATTTGGCAATGTAGTATATAATTAAAATGTCTTAAAGATTATTATTGTTTCATATATGTATATATTTGTTTATGGATTAATAAAAATGATGTGTTATATTTATTATTGCGTGCGACACTCGACAATTTATCTACTGAGAAATTTGAATGAAAAAATATTTGGAACATGTTACTTTTTGTTTGTTTGGAAAAAAATATCGCAGGGCATAAAAAGGAATTTTTTGAGAAAAATTGTCTCTTTCGAAACATTTTTTCAATGTAACAGCGTGTCTGTAATTTTATAATCTTGTTTCTTTTTGAGAGCTATTTATTCGAAGAATTGTCCTTTTGTCGCCTGAATTATAGAGTCATTTCGTGTTTTCATTCCTCGTCTTGAACGATAAAAAGAATCTGTGGATTCCAGCTGGTCAAACCTGGAAGAGATTTGATATTCGCCTAGATTGATAATTTTTTTTTTCCCCGGGGCTGGAAAGAATAGGTACACATAAACAGATTTTCATTTTACTACCGTGACTTTGTATATTCTAACCTAACCTTACTTGATGTAACCTAATATAGTATAGTGTAAAGAAATAAGGTAAAGGAAGAAGGAAATACTGGCTTCAATTCCGAGGGTTCCAGGTTCAATTTCCGGTGAGGTCCCAATACAACCGTGGGATTAACTTACGTGCGAGCAAAGATGTTCCCTCAACAGAAAACATTGAAAAATATGCATCATTTCTGAAAGTTTTCCCATTCAATGCATTTTACAGTGGCCTGAACACGCGCTAATCTGTTGGGGCAAGGTCCGGAAAATGGGACAGGATATTACAAACCAAGCATGAAACCACAACATTGTGAAATTTTCACAGCTTTGAAATTTTCAAAACGTGGTGAAGTGGATTTTAAGATTGTCTATTTTAGAATTTGAATTTAATATTTTTAATAAAAATGATTTTTACTCCTCAATTACTAGTTTGCTACTAACTTAGTGTAGAAAAAGTTAGTTGATGATGTAAAGAGAAGTGGTTTTTCAGAAAGAAAAAAAATCTCTTATAACATAGAAGCTGCCGGTATACGGGTACCCGTCCAGATAATTCAGTAACAGGTACCTAATACATAATTTAACGATAAAGTACATAAAACTGAGAGTTTTCTCTTTATTGGTTCTCTATATAATCTTACACTTTTTAACTGATCTAAGTCAATTTAGCATAACTTTTCATTAGGGCTGCATGAAATCTAGGCCACATTGAATGCCATCGGATTAAATTTTGCGTAGTTACTCAATGGGACCCGCAAATCATACTACTAACATGGCTACCTCAGTACCACCGTGTATTGACATATGCAATTGAGTGCATGCAAATATTCAGTTCAAATGCATTCGAGGATTCTGAGGAAAACAAGCCACCCAACTCCATTGCTGCATATATCTTACCTTCATTATATTTCGATAATATTTTGCATTATTATTGTAAAGAGATGGCAGAATTAGAAAGAATTACACACCATCTAAATCTCGTGAAACGACTAGGCTCATCTCGTATGTCTTCGCCTTCTGTGTTGTTTAACATTTGACTAACGCGTCATTACCAGCGAAAAAATCGTAGCGAAAAACAGTCAGGCCATTGCATTGTAAACCGAGTTATAAATAGCAGTCAAATTCCTACTTACAAGCGATACTTTCTAGTACGATCGTGAGGGATTAAAATAATATTCGAAATTGAACAGAATATTCGAAAAAGTGATCGATGCAATAGAAACAGCGTAATAAGTATTCTTTGGATGAGTGACTAGAGATAATTAGTGCGAAATAAGAAATTGGATAATAATTAGTTTATGAAATATTCTATAAATATATAGTAGTAAATTGAATAACAGTGCTCCGACTGCAGTTGTGTCCAGAAAGATTGTGTAAAAAAATAAAGTTTAAATTGTTCAAGCGATTCATTTGCCATAGTTTAGTCAGTGGGTACTTTTTTGAATTACTATCGCTTCCCTTTCCGTATAAAACTAAATCTGAATCCCGGACGATGTCTTGTGGGGTTTGCTATCAACTACTTTAAAACTTTAACACAAAACTTTAAAACATCAATTTTCTTACTAGTTTCCATGGAAACAAGACTAGCTGGTGGTCTCCCGAACAGCTACTACCGACGACTAGCTATTCAATAATTATAATACAAATAATAAAACTACATATTTATGAAACACCACGACAATTTTTTTTAAACGGCACTTATATTTAAATGTACGAAAAAGTAAAAAAAAAATTCGGGCAAAAATTTTTTCTATCACTCTCCAAGTAAAAGGTGGGTGCTTACGATATTGATATAGATTGTTGATGGAGGGAAAGCGCCCATGCATTTATTTGGAGAGTGAGGCAATAATTTTTTGGCCGATTTTTTTTTACTTTTTAGTACATTTAAATAAAAGTGTTTTTTTTTATATCACGTTATATAATTTTCTATTTTTTAGTCTTAATATTACCCAGCGTACAAAATCACCGCGGTAGGAAACTAACGCCATCTTTTGGTGACCTAATTAACTATTTTCCCATATAAAACTTTCATTAATTAATTGTGATGCATGAATTGACTAATTAATGAATCTGATACGTCTGTGTACACAATTTTAGCTCGATTGGAAAGCGAGTGAAATATCGACAGTAAGAATCCGTCCAGACAAACAGGTGAAGTTTATTATAAGTGTGATAAAAAATAACTAAGATGACCATCATCGAAGATGACCTTCATCTAGGCCATCAGTATAGATTGAGTTCTATCGTTGGCTGGCGATGGCGAGCCTTATCATATTATTCTGTCCTTGATGAATTTTCATTGTCCTCTTAACGGCTTTTTTTATTCGATTTGCGTTTGTGTTTTATTTTGGTTTGGGTGGTCCTATTAGAATTAATGGTGTTTTTGAATAAACCGGATGCCAGAGAATGAAAAGGACTGCAAGCCATTACGTTCATCCTCGATGGAGTTCAGTCGGGCTCTTTCAGAGTAAAACATATTCAAAACATCTGCTGAGCGCCATTTTGAGAATCTCCGGACAATAACACGCACGGCAAATGGTCGCCCTCTCGCTCACGGTTGCCACCTAGATTAAAATAATTTCCGCAACCCGTGACGTCACGGGTCTTCGTACGGAGAGACAACTTACTCCATTAAATAAGTTTATATATTTACTTTTATATTTTCCGAGGGGATGGTGTTGAAAAAGTAAAATTAACTGATTGAGTTTTGATTACATACAAAACAAAATAAGCAGAAACAATTATTGTATATTTTAAATAAAATTTCATTACACTCCTCCCGTAGAAATAATCCGTTAATATTTTTTATATAATAAACATCTATTGATTATATTATATATTTATATATATAATATTATATATATATATATATATATATATATATATATAATATATATATATATTATATATATATATATAATGATCTCTCATATATCTATATATATAATATATAGATAATCTATCTCTTATATATTCTCTCTCTATATCTATATATATGCGGATTATTTTCTCGGATAACCCGCGTATTTTAGTCTTGAGAAATATCCTAGAAAATAATCCTTCATCTTTTACCCGCGAATATTTAAATATATTGATTTTCACTGATACTCTTATTGTCTCAAACTGAATTCCACGCGGGCGAAGCTGCGACACACCTAGTAAGAAATAAAGCTAATCATATAAAATCCTTGCCTACCACTTGCTATCAATGTTATATTTGCTGCTAATTGATTTTGTTTATGACCAAAACACCTTTCTAGGCGGACAAACAAACAAAGGCCCACCTCTAGCATGGTGGCGCCGCCACCTGCTTATCGTTATCCAAAGCTCGTCTAACCAGATGCTGCGCGTGCACGTCGGTAAGGGTTTGGAGCTTTTCGCCTGCGCCGTTTCGCCAAAGGAACGTTTGGGCGACGGCCATTATTTAAGTACTAGCTGCGACCCGTCAAAAATGACAGTACCTTGGTTAGCGTCTTTGCTAAGCCCAACTATATATTTATAGCATCTTTTTGGCGCTCCAAGGAGAGGCTGCCATAGCAACATGAGTGAATCGGGCAATTCGGGGTTGGTGGCCGGGGCTCAAGCCCCATCTCCGGCCGTTTAATTTTTTTTTTAGCCGTGAATCCGAACAAAATTATGGACGTTACACGAAGTTACGGGAAAGGATGGAAGGACAGACAAGAAAATCATTATGTTTGATAAAAATGATTATTAAAATAAAGGCATTATAAAACTATTGAAGTTTTATGTTTACTCATAAAAATAAGGAATGTAGTAGTAACGAATGTACATAATGCAAAAACGGTAGTAACGCAATATAATATTTAACGGACTTAAATAACAAGCAGCACAACTCATCAGAATCAAAATATTACTATTGATAATTATTCTAAAAATTCATATCAAACAATAATCTCTTATTTTAAAAATTAATTCACGATCAATGCTAATCGAACTAAATATACAGAAAACAATCCTTTAATTGTGGGAGAAATTTAACTATTTTTTTGTATTTCATCTTATCAAGCGATCGTGTCTCCCTATTGGATGACCGAATTAAAGTAAATAAAATAATAAAAAAGATTAAAATACAGATAATTTGTCAAAGTAATTGTAAAAATTCACATGGCACATTGATACATAATAACTTAGATATTAATTTTTCGTGTAAAATTTTTTATCTATCATTCATTCTAACGCCATGTAAATACTATTAAAAAAACACATAATTTTGTTTAATTTCTTATATAGTATAAAGTATTTTTAATAAAAATATGCATAATAATAACAATATACAAGAATTTTTTTAAATATGATACATAAAAATGATAATATAAAAGAAACATGCTACAAATTACCTCGAGTACATGGTACAAAAAAACTAGAAAAATTTATAAACCCATGGGTTACTGCGTATAAAGCATTAAGAATTCAGCAAACTGAAGAGAAATATAAAATAAAATATATTCCTAAGAAGTATACATACGAAAAAAAATAACAATGAATAATAGAGTAAAAACTATTATGTATCATCATCTATAGGTATATATGAAAGATCACAAAATATCTTTAAAATTGCGAATTCAAATGTTTGATAGTGTTCAACACTATAAAAACTCAGTAAATTTGAAAGCTTAAGCCTTTATAGAGAAATATAAATACTATAGTAACTAGAAATATACATTCAAGTATGTTATTAAAAATGACTGGCGTAAGACGACTAAAGAATTTTATTATTATTTTATTCCAAAAAAATATATCTAATTGCCCACATTTTGTAATATTTATTTTTTAGTTTACCCTAAAGAAGAAACGGGGGTTCCGAAATCGGTCGATATTACAAAAAATATGGTGATTTAGATCGAGTGAGTTTAATTTGCAATGAATATACACAAAGTGATAACCAATTACAACATTATATTCTAATTTATTTTAGTGTTGCGCCTTAGTGGCGCGCCACCCCCTCTGCTTACCCCTACTGCTGCGATGCTAAATTGGTACTTAAAAACAGATTAATACTAATTTACTAATAAACAGGTAAACAAATATAAGAAAAATCATTAAAAATACTTAATAAATACGAATTAGAATTCTATAGCTGTAAAAATTTTACTTGGGTGGCATATCGATTAATAAATAAATATTTTTTTAATAAATGACGTATTTTGTATTTTTGATGGAAATAATAAAAAATATTAAAAATTTCCTTGTTTCATCAGTCAACCTTCCTTTAGTCCCGAGAAGGCTTCCCATAGGGTCTTCATCCCCTAGACCTCTGTAAAATCGCTACGCCCGACGACAATTCTGGTTTCCGGAGGAAAACATCCTTCTTGTATAATATTGGTGCGGTCAAGGCCCGGGGTATGGGGGTGTTGGTTGTGTGCATAATAGCTCGAGGGTCGCCTATCATCAGGAAGTGGGTACATCAATGTGTATTACTTACGGTTGAATGGCTGTCATTGTAATGGATATGATTATTACAAGCGGAACCTATTCTCCAAAAACCCCTGGGATTGACGAATACAATATATATATATATATATATATGTGTGTTAATATTAAGATTTTCGCGAGTAAAAGATAAGGATTATTTTGTAGAGTAACCCGCATATTGAAGTCTTGAGAAAGACTGTTATTATATACCCAACATTTCGGACAGATAGCACTGGCCATTTTCACTTGGATCTCGAATTCTGAAGTGATGTGCTTGCCACCAAATCAAAACAGAACTCGAAATGCAAGGCGAAAATCCCTCTGAAAATGGCCAGTGCTATCTGTCCAAAACGTTGGGTACACACTTACAGTCTTTCTCAAGACTACAAAACGCGGGTTACCCTAGAAAATAATCCTACATATATATATATATATATATATATATTGTATTCAAGAATACATTCATATTTGTGAAGTTGTAATTTTTCAGAACAAAATTCTGTGAAATTTTTAAGACCAAATTTATTAATCAATTACAGAGGCATAAAGAAAAATCTAATTCACAAAAAAATATTTGGCTACTACCGGGATTCGAACTCGGGTCACCTTCTTTCTGGGGCCGGTGCTATAACCACTAAGCTACAGGAGCCTTGTATATTTCCGTGAATATATTGACCTTATATGAGTCGTATATTTCCAGACACCGCTAATTCCATACCAAAACAATTTACAGCAGGTCAAGCAATTCATACCTTATTGTGTGAGATATTATTACCTACACTGTTAGTTTTTCTAGAAAGATTGTTTTCATTTATAACAAACTTTCTAGATAAACTAACAGTGTAGGCAATAACATCTCACACAATAAGGTATAAGTTACTTGACCTGCAGTAAATTGCTTTGGTTTGGAGTTAGCGGTGTTTGGAAATATACGACTCATGTGTAGCCGTTCAAATTACTTTGCAATACTACCGCTAGATGGACGCCAGAATAAACCGATTAATTCATTTTATTTGGACTCACATTTGATACAACAGATGTATTGTATTCAAGAACACATTCATATTTGTGAAGTTGTAATTTTTTAGAGCAAATTTCTGTGAAATTTTTAAAACCAAATTAATTAATCAATTAGAGAGACATACAGAAAAATCTAATTTACGAAAAAATATTTGGCTACTACTATGGGCAGAGAATGAATGAGAAAATAATGGTAAGCAAAACATATAACGAAAGTGTTGACGGTGCCAGAAACAGAGGGCGACTGCATAAGACGTGGTACGACCAGATTAACCAGATACTAGAATATGGTTCCGTTAGAAGCCATCGAGCTTGCATGTGAAGATATATGAATATGGATGAGGCGAGAAATGTATGTCAGGACAGAAGAGTGTGGTGCTCTATCCTCTCTGCTTACCCTCACGGGGAAACGGCGTGATGGTAAGAAAGTAAATATACCACGTAGTATTCTGGTGTTCGATGTGTGAAGGTATGGTAAGCTAGTAAGAAAGACAAGAGTTATACAAGAAGAGATACTCGTGTTTATTCACTGATTTATTACAGATCTTAGATTTACAGGAAGCGATATAAATATTATGGTTAATTGTTTTAAGTAAGTGTGATAAGTCTAATTATAGGTAGACACTTGTCTTGGTTCACTGGATGGAGGCTTGATTATAAAAAATACACCGCGTCCATAGACTATACGTCTATTATCTATTTATAGCGGTATTAATGGCCTAAACTATTCAAGGGGTCAAATCCTTCTGCCCGCTCAGCCTGTCGGCGGCCTGTTTCCGTGATCCACGTCCCTTCTATTACCTAGAGCTGCGCGCACATTGAACCTCGCGCACACACACACGCCAAAACCTATCTTATAGTATGTAAAGTAAAACGATGGGACAGATCCGAACCAGCGTCTGTCCGTTCTACGCTACCGCTGTGTTTTTTACTCCTGATTGGTCGACCCGCTCCCGCTTTAAGGCAATTTCATACTAGCGAAGGGAAAAACTACATTTCAAAATGAAGACTAGGTACAACACACACACGTTCACCAGTTTGAAGACTACAAAGTGTACACTACATTTGTAGTAAAAACTACATGAAGTGGAGTGATTTTAGTACTAATGAAGTAATTGTAGTATTACTGAAGTGAAGTAATTATATTTTTCCCAAAAAAAAGGTCGCCGGAAAAAAATATCTAAAACAAATATTTTCTCCAGAGTAACATTTGGCGACCTAAAAAAAAAAGGTCGCCAACCAGATTTCTTCATTCAATCCCAAAATTTTTCAAATCATGGAGGGGGGGGGGATTGTTTCTTCATTTATCTACATCGACTTCCCAAAAATTTCACATAAAAAATGTACTATTTGAAGCATGTGCTCGTGCTTTCAATAACTTTGAAGTGTGTGTACTTTGTAGTGTTCGCTTTGAAATGAAGTGTACTATTTGAAGTATATACTGTGTGTAGTTTGTAGTGTGCACTACACTTCAAAAGGTGTGAAGTGTACACTTCAATGTAATGTAGTAGTGAGTACTCCCTACATTGTAGTAGTGAGTACAGAGCGGGCCCATCACTAGTTCGTACAACTGGCCCAGGTCATCGTAGTATCTTGCAGTTGAACGTCAGCTCTATTTACGTGACATGGATGGAACGTGGTCTCCTTAACAGCAAATAAATATATCGGAAAAAAACAATTTTCACATTTCGCACGCTTGATAAATACAGTATATAATGGAACTGAAATATAATCCTGCGTTTTTGTTCGCCTACGGTTTGTCGACAGAGTTTCGCAGTGGATCTGCGTCTCATATATAAGATATCATCTCATTCCTGCCACTCTGCCTTAAGCACTGGCTCAATGGGATGTCAACACGGTGGCTGGGAAATCTAACACTTTCAAGTCGGGAAAAAACGTGAATAGGATATAGATTATATTTTATATCTACACATCACCAGTCAATGGTAAAGTTTTTGTGCCATTGTTAGCGCCCTTATAAAATTGCCGTAAAATATCTAGAAGGTTTTTTTGTTGTTTTTTTTCCTCTTGAATTTATAGTGGTACTACATATTATAAAACACTCATAAAGCTAATTATAATAAAATTATAATAAAAAGCTTACACAATTTACGACCGCGCAAGGAATAATCAGTAGATCATTGACCTCCGTGGCAACAAGGCACTTGCCTGATAGCGCTGTGACTGAAAATCAAATTTTAAAACATCCATACGGTTTCAATACCTAAACATGTCAAACGACCGCAATATAAACCTTGAATCTTTGATTCTCTGCCACCGTTTTACGGTAATAGTTTGGCATTTAAATAATGGTAAGTAAATCTAGTTGATGATCCTGTTAACCTGTTGTTTGTCCCGTTGACCTACTGCCTATCCACTATCCAGACATAAAAGGTTTTTACAGGGTCTTTCTCTCCACGGGCTATGTAATAAATAAATTGATGGATGCTTCTCGAGAGATCGCAATCCACCTATTTTGGACCCTCAATTTTTCCAAAATATGGGCATTACTACATCTTCCTGATTGAAAGTGTACTGACTTCAGTAATATGATTTTAAAATACAGAAAAGTTTTTACTATTTAAACGGAGATATTCTTTTACGCCCAGGTTTTCACATCTTTCTCATATTTTTGGCATTTTTTTACATATTTGTCATAATCTCCACAAAATTAATATTCAAACTAGCCGTACACCCGTGAAAAAACACGGAAAATGGTTTGCGCCTTTGCTAAGTACTTTATTATGCAGTATATTTTTGACGGGTCGCGGATATACGGTGGTGGCAACATTGATAACGTTCCGCACTGGCACTGGCGCGACCGAGATTCGCGCCCTACTTCCAGCCGTGTAATTTTTTTTTGTGCTTTCTAGCACATTGTTTTGTTATGGGAAGGCCGAAAATGCTCCAGATTATATCAGAATGAGCCAGCTGACGTGAGTGTCGGTGAGTCTTTTGAAAAAAGAGAAGGTTCCGGAAAAACTTGGTTTGGAAAGTTCTGGAAGGAGAACGTTCTAGAAGGTTCCCGAAAGTTATATAACGTTCCAAACACTGTGGCGGAGTGTGTCTCTGATTCAAGAAGGTTCCAGAACGGTCGATAAAGCTCTAGAAATTTCTGGCACGAGAACGTTATAGAAGGTTCCTGAATGTTCTGTAAGATTCCAAACTGAGCGACGGAGTGTGTCGGTGAGTCTAGAATGTTCCAAAATGTTCGATAAAGCTCTAGAAAATTCTGGAAGGAGAACGTTCTAAACGATTCCCGAAAGTTCTATAAGGTTCCAAACTGATCTTCTCGGGTGAGTGCGGGCCCACCAGCTAGTGGTATTTATATTCTTTGAACGAAATATTCTATTTAATTTCAGCTTTAATCGGATTCTGGTCATTCAGCGTGTTGAAAAATCATAATTAAATAACCGCCTCAGTTTGACTATGAGAGTGACCTGCCCGCATAAATGTGCGTGTTGTGCTGGGAAAAATATTAGAAAAACAAAACTTTTAAAAATATTTAAAACTGAAGGTGTGTAAAAAAAATACGTTTCTTATTATGCACGATCCCGGGGGACGATGGCGGGTTTGCGGCAGCGCCGTGGTTACAAAACAAATTTAGGGAAGGATATGTTTTGCCAAGTTTAAAAACGCGTACCTCCTCGATTTCACTAACGGAACATTTTTGCTGTTGTTTGTCGAAAAGTTTCTTAATGGAAGGTTTTATCAAACGATAAAAAGATCTCATTTTCGAAGAAAAGTACTTGAAATAAATTGAAGTTTATTTCTGCTGTGTAGAATTTGGAATTTGATTTTATTTGTGAGATACAATGAAAAAAAAAATGTATATATATATATATATATCTATATATTTTAATTTCGAAATACAAAAGATATTATATCTCTGGAATACAAATTATATCCTTGGCGCCTTTAATTGCCTTAAATTTTCGATTGTGATATTTGAAATATCCGAGATGATTGAATTCAATCAATCTCGGATATTTCAAACACATCATAATATAAAGTCATGAGAGTGTAAAGCGGCCTACAAAATATCCATATTTAAAATAAAGCTTGGAAAATATGTGATCAAAAGTATACCACCTTTCCAAAATAAATGTTTTTGATTTATTAATGTCACAATTTTATGCTTAATTACTTCACTAATAACCAAATGATAATCTTTGTGACTTTAAATTATTTTTTTTACCCAAAAAAGTTATATATTTGCATTTGATGTATATTTCTGTATATCGAGTTCAATCTTTAAAATGTGATTGATTGTTTTCGGGAATATGAAAACAATTTTTGTCATTTTGATATGAAAAGTATAATCTTTAAATGTGTAGAATACTATTTAAATTACGTGGACAAAAGAATTTAAAGCCCATTGTTTTAAAATGTGTATAAAAGGCTACACTGGGTGCGATATGTATATATTTAAAAATGTATTATCTTATGATTAATAAAAGTAAAAAATAAGGCATAATCCAAGAATATGGCCCCGTTGTTCATTCAATGAAAATGAGTATTTAACTATATAATCGAATTTCCTGATTACAAAATGAAAGATTAAATATTAAGAATTAAATAAGGTATTATACTTTAAAGTTTCGAAAAACGTACCGTATATTTTGAATTTTGTAGGCAATCTCTAGGTAGGTAGAAAGTAAACGCCTATTTACATGTTTCACCGAAATTGATTTTTAAAAATTGTGTAAAATTTTTCCACAAAATAAAATTAATTTAAAATATGCTTTTAAAAAATCTTTACAGAAATATTTTTAATAATGTAAGAGATGTCGAAAATAACCCTGGAAACGGAAATTCATTTTCACAAATTTATTGGTATGTTTAGTTAATATAATAAGTAATTATTAAGACAAGTACGTTCTGTTCGTAAATTTATCGATATTTTTGTGTAACGAACCTTGATAAGTAGGGACTATAGAGTGAGGGATATCTGATTTCAGGTGGATACTCCACTCGAGGAGTACCTAAACTGGTTAAAGATATTTAATGTTTGGTATGTACATCGTATCCAGCAACCCCTCTTAAGATTGAAATTATTTTTATACAAATGATTATGAAATATTAATGTTTAAAAGATAATTGAGAGGCTAGTTGTATGAACATGGTTTCCCTCAAAATGAGATATTGAGGTAATTGCCACATTCAAATTTTCAAACACTTTTAACAAAAAATATGAAATTTCAATACTACTTCATAGTTTCAAAAACCAATGTTTATTTTTGATTAATATAAGATATTGTACAGTAGATCATTTTTATGTTCGTGTTTTAGTATTAAATATGTTCACTGTCTCTTTAGCTCAACCGAAATAAGAAATGAGACAAACTCATTTTTTGTTCAGTGTAGGTAATCTTAATGATAATTATTCTAATATTTTTAATTAAATTAATCAATAACACTGTAAACTAATAAGATATTTGTACTTTTTCAATATGAGGATCCGTATACACATACACATGTATGAACACAAAAATACACCACACTAGTAAAGATTTTTTAAAAATAAATATTGTAAAATCATTGTATTTACATAAAACTAAATTAAATGACAACATCAAATTAATTTTTAGTATACCAGAAAACTACTTATGCTTATACACTATATGTTTCCTCACGAGTCTAAACCCTAATACTACGATGAATAATATTTCCTAAAAAAATTTACAAAATGATAAAAAATATAATCACGGTATGAGTGTAATAAATCATGAATCTTTTAATGCGTCATTAATGCAAATACGAGTACTGGTATATGAATTAGTATTGGATGTCGCCCCTTAAATACATAATTTTAATTTTGATTGACACCTCTCTCTTGCGCTACTGTAGTCTATAGACTTTTGATTGAAAACATTTTTAAAAGTATGTTGACGTCGTATCTCTCAGAACATATTTATAATATTCCTCAGAAAAAGATATGAGTGACTAATTGAATCGGTGATTATTAAAAGAAACTTTAGTAGATGAAAGTCAGTTCAGAGATATTAAAAAAAAAATCCCTATTAACTTTATACTGAGAATTTTTCTATCAGCCTTTTATAACTCGAGACTCGAGAGCAACAATTTGACATCAATGCAATCTCAAGACTATATCACATTTCGAGAATAAGATGCGTGCGACCTCCTCGAGACATTAGTAATAGAAATTGAAATCAAGAATATATTAATTACTATACACCTATTGCTAAATGCTATTAAATTTCAATTATACTTTACATCAGAATTAGTAATTTAATTTTATATTTTAACGGTGACCGTTATTTTCAGTTTGAATGTAAACTATACACACATAGTGAATATTTTTATTAAAAAAAATCGTTATTTATTAAAATAAGTCGTCCATGATGAATACTATTTTGTTCAAAATAAATTATTTATATGTCGGTATTAATTTGAATCATTTAAGTACTTTATATGTTATTATTATTAAATATAGTACAGATTTGTGATGTGCTACAACGAGCATAGAGTTTTTGCCACATGTGTTTCTACGTAGAGCAGAACAGAAGAACAGACAACACAAAAGTTGGTCTTGTGGTTAAGACTCTCACCTCGTGATCCAAAGGCAGCGGGTTCGAACCTCACTCCAGACCAGCAAGTTGGTCCTTTTTTCCTATGTTCATAGCACAAGCCTTTAAGTTCGTTTGAAAATAGTAAGAATATTGATGTGACACGTATTCCGTGTTCGCATCTCTATTAAAAAAAAATTAAAAATGAGTATATACGGATTTGGACAGCTAACTAAGATATCTTTATGTGCTGAAAACTTCCAAGCTCTAAGTGCTATAGTTTTTTGTAAATTCAATATTATTCTAACCCACACCACCCCCATCACCCTTTAACTGAACAAACGTCTACAATTTGTTTTATCATTCTTAGATTAAAAAAAACACCAAAAAAATTATCTAAGATAAAATTTAAAACATGAATAAAAACTGCTTAAACAAATAAACATGCTTATACTGAAATGTTATATTACAATTTTGTAGTTTAAATTCAAGTCACATACTATTAAAAAACTCGCATTAAATAATGTCACTAATCCCACCCCCACAAATCAAAATTAGAACTGTTTTTTAATACATTTTGTCATTATTTTATTTATTTTATTTTTTATTTATTAGTTTTCTTGCAGCCATATAATTAATATCTTGAAAAAAAACAATTATTGATGTACAAAGCCATGGGCCAATTACAAGAAAACACATATATACAATAATATTATACAAAGATCGATAAAAAAATATAAAAAAAAACAATATGTCAAATAGTGAGTTTGTGTGTGTATTTGTGTCTGTATGTGTGTGTATTTGTGTGTTTTTATGTGTCCGTGTGTGTATGCATTTTTATGCGTTCGTGTGTGTGTTCACATGTGTGGGAAAAAAATGTCATCACGCGAGTTTATACGAATTTTGTAAACTGCTCAAAACTTAAATATAACATACGAGATCTGCAAAGGCCGTGTCATAGGTATCTAGAACTCTGTTAATATTACAGTTTTTACCGTGGTTTGTTCTCTATTGATTTCAGTGGAAAAGGCATGGTACTATTGTTCGTCTTATGTAATTAAGTAGACCAATTTTTGAAACGCTTCATAACTTCGTAAATAAAAGTTTCTTACCACGCTTACGACGAAATCTTATATTCGATAATTCACCACTTCCAAATATCTAACCGAGCTGAAATTTTGCGCATATGGCAATACTCAAATCAAGTATCAGATTCACTAATTACTTATAATTACATTGAAAAACCATAAATAATATATCTATAATGAGCCCTGTGTAAAAAATATGCAATCATGAATTGAATACATAAACGTATAATTTATATTTTATTAGTTTAAAAATTTTAGGATTCATTTTATCTATTCCTTGTTTTTTGGGTTGGATGCTTTCAGCGTAACGTTAACTACTTTCAATTCAGGGACAAATTTAGGCTGTAATATGTACAAATTACTAAAAAAAACAGGCGCGTGCAGTGGGAACATTGAAGCACGATTTTTTTGTAAACATACATTTTGTGAAAAAAAAAATAGAAATTAAATATTTATTTGTCAGAATATTATGATGTATCAAAATATGAGTACATACTATGATAATAATTATTATAGAAATATTACGAGATAAATATGTGTTTTATTTCGATTTTTCTTTTCATAATTCCTGATAATCTAAAAGTCAAGCTGCAATGTTTTTCACTGCATGCCATTGATAAAAAACATATTAAAAAAATAAAGGACGTCCGCGTTATATTTTTTTCGTGTACGCTATCTTGTCAAATCGTATTCGCGCAAACACTCGCGAACTTTTCAGAGCCTTGCTTACTCGATGTATCGTTTAACGGCGTATGTACGGAAATGTTAATTTATTTGCGAACTCCCGGTAGCCCTGGTCGGTAATGAAAACTTGAGTCACGGTAACTGGCTCACTCAGCATCCGCTATACAACCTGACTCTGAAGAAACAATTCGCCATAAATTCGTTCTACGAGGCAGAGTCTACGGAAGCAGGATTTTACTTTGAAAACTTTATATATTCATTGGTTACAAAACAAATTAAATTAACACAACTTTCTTTATCAATTTTTATCGGCTTCTGTATCAAAATACGAGTAAAACTTATCTACGTAGATGACAGATACACTAAACGAATATTTTTTTTATTTAAAATTAAGTATTATATCTATATTTTTTTTAAATGGTGATACGTTCACGGAATACGTGTCGCATCAATATTCTTAACATTCTCAGAGCTGGAAGCCTGTGCGTTGAAAATAGGACTAACTTGCCGTTGTCTGTATGGGGCTCAAACCACCGTCTACCGGTTCTCTAGGCGAGCGTCAAGGCCACTATACCAACAAGTTACTCTTATTTTATATAATACTATTTAAATTACACTTATTTATATTCTTTGTTCTCTCGTTTATTTTTAATAGAGGAATCTGCCGAGATATTCACTAATATAAGTGTGATTGACGAAAACAAAGTGAGAAAAATAAGTATTGAAGAAATTAACTGTGCAAAAAAGCATATGACGAAGCATTAGGCTGCGGGGGATGACCGCGTTATTTTTAGCCGAGTAGTTTTATTTAGTGATTTTTTGGTTTTGTATACTCTTAAATCAACGTTTGGAGTAGAGTTATACCCCTTCACACTAGAGGAGAGCAGTTATAATGCCTCTTTATAAAGGTAAAGGGTCGAGAATCGAATGCGAAAATTCTGGGAGTGGGAAGGGCAATCAGTCTTTTGAGTTCGGTTTGCAAATTTTATGGATGTATTTTGTCAAAACAAGTAAGCTCGGTAACGAAAGAAAAGGTATAAGACATGCAAGGAGTTTTTGTGGATGGAACAGGATGCATTGATCAAATATTTTTTCTACGAGTATTCACAGAAATTTTTTTGGATAAAAATCAAAACATATCTATCCATTTGTAGATCTGCAAAAGGCTAACGATATTGTTGTGTGAGGAAGGTTATGGGATGTATGCAATTGAATTACTACGCAATGGAAGAACTGCATGTGATGAAGGCGTAGCATGACCAGATTAACCAGATAGTGGAAGATGGTCCTGTTAAGGGCCCCTAACAATCGTCGAGCTTATGTGTATATCATATACATATACCGTGAATAACTGGTCTGTTGTCCCTCTTCTGCTCCTGAAGCCACATCCTGTATTTTTCCCTCTGTGATGCTACGACATTTTTTTCTCGAAGATTCTAGGGAATATCTTTCCTGGTTGGCTTAGTAAATTAAACTTAAAGTAAACTTAAAGCAGGGTGAGTCCTCTATAGTTTCCACATTCCTTTTTATCTCCTTTCTTATATAGTGAAACTATGACACCCGTTTGCCATTCCATTACTTGTCCACGCGATGTTCATTATCCGGGTTAGCCACCGTAGTCCGACCTGACTGAGAGCCTTAACCATATATATCTCGTCTGTTTCGGCTGCCTTCTTGTTTTCCGCCAACGAACTATCGCTGTCACTTCCGGAAGTGTTATGTTTGAAGATATTTATAAAATACACATCAAAAATGACTCCATTTCTCGCAGCGGAGAATTATTGAGGAAAATTTCGATATTCGCATAGGTATCGATACCAAAAGAGAATAATTAAACCCTTTCTCCACAAAAGGAGCGGGAGAAAATATAACGTCCCTAATTTCTAACCCGGCGCACCATAATTGCCTCGTTCATTATATAAATCCCTATATAAAAAAATATAAATTAAATAACATCCCATCATGCACACTCTTCAGTTGTAGAAACCATGTTGGAATAAAAAATAAATAATAAATAAAAACTTTTAGTGGGGCCTTCCTCTAATATTTTTTTTATCATGCCAGGTTTTTTGGGGACGCTCAATATTCCTGCTGCCCTCAAAAGTCATCTCATATATTTTCTTAACCATCCTCTCCCCCAGATGACTATTATATCAGTGAGGGACCCACCACAAACCCAGAGCCGTATAATAAGCCCCCATATCGGTCCCACACTTTCGCCACCCAATGCGGCATTTTTTTATGTTAAAGTGGTTATCCCCCCTTTGCCACTTAAACTCGGGAGCAAATGGTGTGGCTAGGCATTCACACAAAACCGTTACACTGTCTCCTAAGTGTTTCGCTCAAGGACTGTAAGTCTCTGAGTCAAGCAAGGCAGAGTCCTGCAAGCTTATTTTATCTCTATTATACAACACTAGTTTTGCTTTGTGTCATGAATTCCCATTAACGATTATTGTATTCAGAGCAATATTCACATTATTTCTTTCGACATCACCTTTCCATTATTAATAAAAAAGTAACCCATAAAAAACAAGTTTTTACTATACTCCCTTTCTTTGTAAAATATCACAATAATTAAAGACGAATTAAAACATATAACATAACACTAAACTTACAGAAATTTAATATATTTCTAAAATGTCAGATGTTTTGAGATGTCAAGATTTTGATAGATTCAATTATCATCAATATCGTACCTTATGAATTTCCAGCGTCAAATGATTTAGTCAGAATCAGATTTGAGTAATGTAGAATTCTTCAAAACTAAGCAGAAATCTAAAAGAAATAAATTATTATTTGCTTCTTTCCCAAAAAACCCAATTTTACTGACATCTGTGAACCAATTGTTTTGTAAATTTTCGAAATTCGTAGGGATTTACCTATTATACCGACGGAGTAATTCAAATTTAGAAAATATTCCGCGACGTTATCAGATATAATCAACCTTTTTTAATGATTACAATTTGAAAAAAACAATAAAATATCTAAAAATCCGAAATTATACTATAATTATTAATTTTTTTAACGAAAATTTGATAGATCTTCTTGATCGTCAAAGTTTTTGTTGATGGCAAGCAACCAGACACCACAAGTTAATATAAAGGGAGTAAAAATACTTCCTTATTAAAAAAAACTCTTTCATTTAAGCACTCATTATTTACTTTTGTATTACACGTCACTTTTGTATTACACGTCACTTTTGTATTACACGTAGTCACTTTCATCTATTTTGAACAGTGACGTACTGTTTAAAATTTACATAGCCATCCTAGGACAGGTCTAAGGTTATGTTTTCATTATAATAAACTTAAAAATCTTTCAAAATTGTTAACACTTTTAATCGATATAATTGTTTAAATATCCATTCGCATCTTTTACATTACCCATGTACCGAAATGTTTTATCCTGCTTGTATTGTACGACTTTTGCACTAAAATATACTGATGGCACATTACTGATATAATGTTTCATTCGCTACGATTCATCCCGGACCATTCAATTGAAATCGGAGCAACAATCCGATGCCTAGCAAATTGACGTTTGGGATAAACACCAACACATCACAAATATTCCTGTGACCATGATATATATATATAATATATATAATATATATATATATATAGATATATATAGTATATATATAGATATTATTTATATATATATATAAATATGAAGATAAACATATTTTCGTTATTTAAATTATGTATTATAATACACTTTACCTGTTCTATCTTATTTGTTAAATAATTCAATCTTAACAAATTATGAAATAAAACAATGAACTTTGTTTTTTTCCACTATTTTATATTCGAGCAATTGTTTCACTACATGTTTCGGAAACGTCCGTTTCCTTCGTCAGGTGAATTAAGATTGAGGTATGTGGGAGTGGTTGTCTGGTGTGTGTGTATCTGGATTGTGAGATGACATATATAGGTCGGACAGGCAGATCAATAGAAACAAGATTTAAAGAACATAAAAGGTCCCTCACTAATCATAATTTTTCGGAATATCTAATCATATTATAGAAAATAACCACACATTCAGCCATACAAAAATACACATCCTACATTAACGGACATACAGCCTAAAACAAAATAATTCAGAAACACTTGAAATTCATAAAAACCTGAACACAACAAATAACATAATCAATAATCAAGTACAACCCTTCACATCACCCCTTCTTACAATGTTCCCGATCTCCCACCACCTAGATACCCCCTCCACTTCTACCGAATCCACAACCCACACAACAGACAACCATTCCCACATACCTCAGTCTTAATTCACCTGATGAAGGAAACGGACGTTTCCGAAACATGTAGTGAAACAAGTGCTCAAATATAAAATAGTGAAAAAACAAAGTTCATTGTTTTACTTCATAATTTGCTAACAATGGATTTCCACAAAGTTAACGCCGAAACATTCAATTAATGATAATCTTATTTATTTATTTTGTTTGCAACAATAAAGTTCCAATATGTGTGTACATATACTCGTATTTGGGTACCTAAAAATTTACACCAATTTTTAAATTTGTATATTACTGCTACTGTGCGAAATTTACGAATTTTAATTTTTATTCGTTATATAAAACTTATTAAAGCTCGTGATATATGTTTTAAAGATAGAAAAAATGGTGAATGAAATATCGTGAATGAAAGCCTCCCCGAGTGTCTTCCACTTTTCTCTGTGCAATGTTATTCGCAGCCACACATTTCCCCAGAATTTAATAATTCCCTCGCTCCTCGCGATGATAAAAGTAACAAATTTATTTTTTAAACAGTTTCTATTACCATTCATTCCAAACGCCTGGTCTTAGCATCCGGGTAGTATCTACATGTACAGTCAGGCTTTGTTATCGGGTTGTGAGGGGTGTAGGAGGTGCCGGTCACAGCACTCAGTGCTAATACAGCAATACTGGCACGGTACAGTGCTTGCTAATGATGCAATACTGGCACGTATTGGTTCAACGACTAATTATTGCCTGGAGACAACATCGCATGTTGAAACTTGAAGCTTAGATTTCCGTTAATTCTTCTATTTGCTCCATTCCAACATGGTGATCGTTTCTGAGGGATTACATTTAAGACTTGGGTATATTTTATATGTTGAAATTTTCATCAGAAAACGCTTATGTGGTGTACAGGTGTGTGTTTACTTACGACGCAAAATGCATCTGAACGTCCAACGGGTACAGAGAAATAATGGTATTTTAACCAGTGACACTAACCGTTATTTGAGATTTGATTGTATCGATGATGGTAGCTGATTTTTTTAAATAACTGCCCTGAGCACTAAATCAACTAGTATGACTCATTTACTCCTCTCTCTTCCATTCTTATAATAAGGGTTGCTATAATTAAATACCCATTGTATAGTTTGTTATCATCTGCAATTTGAATTGTGACAATACTCTGACAATAATACCGAATGTGTGCGGTGAACATTGACGTGTTGACATAATATTACGTAGGGGCTAGTGAAACAAACCGATTTGAAACAAATCAATAATATCGATTTTGAAGAGGTACTTATTATCAAATACACAAAAATTATGAGTTTAAAAAATAATATTTCTAAGCATTGAAGATAATTTATTACTTCAGCAGTCTGAGTTTCATGGATTAAACAGTAAATAAATTTGAAAAATTTATATATTATATCCAAAAGTACATTACAATATTTGCGTACTAAATAATTATCTATTTTTGATTCTGAAAATAGTCAATTTAAAGCGAATAAGATAACTCATTTTCGTTTTCTATAACCTAGGCGATTTAATAATAAAAAATATATATAAATTGTATTTTATGCCTTGGTGCAACCCCTTTTACAGTATAGCATTTTTGGATGGGGAGGAGCTTACAAATCCACCGTAAGGTCATTTATTATGATTCAAAGAATAATTGTTAAAACCATTCTTAAAAAACCTAATGAATAAACACAGAATGTTCTAGAGCTAACAGCAGAAACTTGGCTGGTAAATTTCTGTCTACGTTATGAGTCTAGAATTTTTAAGCAACCTGACCATGACCTCATATCAATAGTTATGGAGGTACGCAATATCAAAGTTTGCATTTTTTTAAATATTTCTGACTTATTTTTGGCTAAAAGTTGAACTATCATTATAGTAACTTATACCGATTATGAAAAACTCATTTGCTTCAATACAACTTAAATTAAATGATAAAAACCTTGTGAAAAAAAAAATTCAATTTTCGCAAGGTTTTTATCATTTTATTCGACTTGTATTAAAGCAAATTAATTTTTCATTATCGATATAAGTTACTGAAATGATGACAACTTTTTGCAAAAAATAGAAATGTTGAAAAAAAATGCAAACTTTGATATTGCATATCTCCATAACTATTGATATTATTAGGTCATGGTTTCTTGAATATTTTACTCATAACATAAGCAGGAATTTACTGGCCAAGTTTCTGCTGCCAGCTCTAGTAGATCCTGTATATTTCAAGAATTTTAAATGCCAGCCGTCACAAAATGAAAACATTAAGTTAAACTTATTAAAACTATACATAAATATAATTCACCCCAAATACTGTAAAAGCAATAAAGGGTAAATAAAAATACCAATTTAAAGGACCACCAAGTCACAAGCACCACTATACGTAGGTACATATGTGTAAAATGCCTCAATGCGTTTTCACAAAGTAGACATCAGAAGTTAGTTACGTATTTGAACTATTAAAAAAATTAAATCTCTTCTTGGATTGAATGAAATTGAATCTTCACAATAATGGAGTGTAACATAGATTATATTTACGTTGTTATCTGAACTAAAGTTTGTAAAAAAATATTTTATTTTCTCCAAACCGCAACCTTTTGTAATACACCGCCTTTTTCAGTCCATACTGTCTCATTATTTTGTTTAATATCGGTTCTCTGAGAATCGAATGATTTGTCCGTTTTTTTGTTCTTAAAAAAACTGGCAAATTACGCACCCTCTGTACCAAAATGGTTTTCGTAAAATTAAATACCGTTTTTATGGCAACATTTATTTGATGAGATAATTGAGACAAATACTCATTCCATAACCACGAGCAATTATATTATTTTATCGAGAGTTAATACATATTGAAAAATGTGAAAAAACTTATTTTATTTTAAAAGTAAGCATCCAAAAATATATAAACTTTATTAAATATATTTCGTCACCATTTAATCTAGGCTGTTCAACCTCTGGTGGGTTTTGACCGCCTCAATAAGTATCCTCCATTGATCCTATTACAGGCCATTTCTCTACAGTTCTTGATTTCTAAGACAGATAATTCATTGAAGAAATTGTCACCCCATCTTAGATTTGGCCCTCCCAAGTATCCTGTTAGCAGTGGCGTGCAGCGCAATCAAGCAAAAAAGCTGTGCATTAGTAAAGATTCTAAATTCTATCGATTCGATTTTAAATTCTAGCCGTAGTTCGTACTATGGCTAGATGATTTATATCCGACGTTTCTGTATCCAATTTTATGTCAATTCATAATTTTCCTCACTTGTTTGCACCCAAAAAATTTGTTCCATAAATCTAGTCAAGTGGAGAAGAAACTCATACTGAACTGTGTATTTTGGCTCATCTTTATATCTGCGAGATTTTTGTAGTAGACAAGTAAATTTTTCATAGAATAGCGTGTTTCTTCGAAAGGTCCAATGTCAAGTGAGAACTGCGCGCATTTCACTTGCAGAAATGACATCTTTTAGAAATTCTACACAAAACTTTTTGTGTGAATTCTATTTATCTTTCCTATTGTGAATTTCATCTGTCAAATTATAATCATCTTCGTCTTCTTCTTCAACAGCGTTCTTCTTTCCACTGCTGGATATAGGCCTCTTCCTTATTTTTCCATTCTTCCCTGCTGTTGGCTAATTGTAGCCATTTCTTTCCCCCCACAGCCACAATATCATCGGCCCATCTCTTTTGAGGTCTGCCGATGCCTCTTTTATTTTTCGAAGGTCTCCATTTCAGAACTCTGGGAGGCCATCTTGTAGTATCCTGTCTTGCAATAATAATAATAATAATATGATCTCCATATTATGATGAGTACGTTTTTTCTTTTCTTTTATTATTTTTATATAAATTACTGAGTTTAACAGTACAAATTCAATCAGTTTCTATTTACATTATTTAGTTTATGGTAATTTATTAAGAAACTTCGTAAAATGTGGGTTTTTGAACCTTACTTTGAATTTATTACGCAATATGATAATGTTTATTTACAACGACATTGCCATCGATGATATCATAAAATGTTTAATTTATTTTTGTGAAAAGAAATGTATGTCTGGAATTAGTATCTATTATTCCCGATTTAATAATAAATTAATAAATCTTCTTCTTCAAATATAGCAAATTTATTTATTGGTGACATAATTATAATTTATATAAATTAACTTTGTAAACACCACTTCTTTATTGAAAAAATTCAACATGTTTCGAAGCCAATGGCTTCTTTGTCAGGATAACAAAAATAAAATTTAAAAATCGAAGTATAGTTCAAAATATTATAAAGTTATATATGAAAAATGATAATATAAGGTACCTACTTAACATGATAATAAATTTAAAAGATAACTATTTGCTAACAGGATCTGATTATTTATAACATTCAATCAACTATTTACACTCTTTCTTATTTCCAAAATTTCTAGTGTATCAAATTGTGATTCTGTATAATTTGTATGTAAAACTTGTAAACCCTTATTAATATCAAAAGAATGATCCATAGCCAAAAGATGGTTAGAAAATTCGGAATAATTATTACTATTTAAACACTTTAAGTGTTCCTTAACTCTAACTTCAAAATTTCTACACGTTTTTCCTATATAAAAATAATCACAATCATTACAAATTAATTTATAAACACCCGATTATTTTTTAAATTATCCTTATCTTTATTATTTAATATGTATTTTTTAAATTATTATTAGTGTAAAAAGCTGGTTGAATAACATTTGAGATATTTTTAACTATTGAATTAGAAATTTCATTATTTATAAATATAATTTTCCTCCAATGTTTATCACAATCAAAAATTGAAAGGTAAACAAAAGATTTTTAAAAAAAATTCTTGTACTTTTTATTTAACATAAATCTTCTTCCAAATATATTGAAAAATTTTGCCGTATGACCTATACATAAAATATTGTTTATTTATAAAATCCTTGTTTACAATACTTCTTTTATAATGCAGTTATTTTTGTGGATTAAAGCTACATACTCAGAATAGTTCAATATGTAGTTAAAAAAATAAAAATTATGTTTATACCCGTAGAGGTATATTCGTATATATATTTTTAAATATAGGTATAAAGTCGGTCACAGCATAACCTATGTTTATACCCATTGCACACCATTGCCTGTTAGTCATGTATTCTGCAATGAGTTGCGCTTTTAGGTAATTTATCTTCTATTATCTTGCAAAGTTATCCTATTTGAATATACCTTATCTTATCCTATAAAATATATTTGTAAGTAAGATAAATCTATCAATGTGGTCAACATAAAATGGTTCTATTATTTTTATTATTAACAATAAATAAACCATTATTTATCGTATTACCAACTTTTTTTGCGCTCAATAGCCTCTTCATCGAGATACAACGTGTACTAGAAATTTAAATTCAAAGTATAGACATTGAGAAAAACAAAAAATAAATATATGTTTAATAATTTACTAAAAACTAATAAAAAAACAAATTTTAAACGGAAATATTTGCAAAAAGTTAACTTTTTAATATTTTTTTCTTTAACCATAATGCAACATTTTTTGCGTTGCTTAATAAAACTGTTGCTGTTAAAATATAAATTTTGGAGATCTTTCATATTTTATATTTGCATCTATAAATTTTATGTGGGCATTTTACAGGGGCAAACCGTTTATTTAATCCAATATTTGCATGAGTACCTTACTTTCAAGCACTAACTTTTAAGCTTTAATCCAACGCAAACTTTTCTAAATACTATCATTTAACCAAAAAACTTGAATATTTAAACTTTTTCTGTCACGTCAACGACTAGAATTATTCAGATGTTTTTTAAAAACCTTAAATGAAACTCAGCTCTGCTTTCAGAGCTTTGGTTTGGTTTCCACTTTTGGTTTCAAAAATATTAATAAAAAAATACTTTGTTTATAAAAACTGTTTAATGAATTATCAATCAATATGTTTGGGGGCCAATAGAACATTTTGGTTACTTAATAAATAGTGGTTTTACACAACGTTTTTTCTTTTATTAGGTACCTAATTGAATCAATGTTATCACTAAGATATTTTGCTCTTATTGAAGAAGTTTTAAAAATATTTTTATATTTAACTTAATATTATATTTCGCAGAGGTGTAAGTACACACACTCTTCAGCGATTAAATTTAAATAATAGGTCTTTTTTCTTATATTTCTGTATTTTTTCAAATCTTTAATGGTTACGTAGATAGCGCTATAGCTGAATCGTAAGCGTCATAATATAAAACATCGTAGATCCAAAATAAATTAAATAAATTAGTTTCAGTGATATTGTTGTGCACAACACATCAGCCCTTATGATGAACCCTGCAATGAGATCCGAAACGTCGGCCAGAGAGATCAGACATACACGGCAGGATATCCCAGGAGATTTTGTATGGCCGGGAATCTTTTTAAACTAATTCGAATAATTATCTTTTTTATTAGATATTTTTAGTGAATTGAATTAATTTAACGTTTCTTTTGCTCAAGTGGTCTGATTGAGTAAGTGAAACAGTACAAACCAAAAGAGGAAGATATTCACACATGAAACTTTATTTCAATTTTAAAAAGAAAGACATATCTTGTTTTGCATACCGTATAGTAAATAATTATATACTTGTATCATCTATACAGCGTTTAACAGAGCTAGTCCACAATAGGTAGATTTACAGGTAGATTTCTCCCCTAATCATGAGTCGAAAAAGTTATTGAGTTATGCAATATCAAAGTTGCATTTTTTAAATATTTCTGACTTATTCTTTACAAAACGTTGGAGTATCATTACAATAATTTATATCAATAACGAAAGATTCATTTTTTTCAAAAAAAGTTGAATAAAATAATAAAAACCTTGAAAAAATTCCAATTGGAATGTTTTCCAATTGAAATTCGAAGGTTTTTATAATTTATTTTACTTGTATTAAATAGAATGAATTTTTCTTATTGAATATAAGTTACCGTAATGATAGTCCAAAAAATTTGTCAGAAATATTGAAAAAAATGCAAAATTTGATGTTAAATTAGGTCATGGTTGCTTGAGCATTTTCGATTAAAGTATTCTGGACTAGCACTGTTACACCATGTTTATTTCAAACTTTATTTCAGAATTTAAAAATGGGCAGTTATAAGGGTTCTAGAGAAAGTTCTAACGTGAGAAAAAAGTTAACCATTAAAAGTTAAATAAAAGACTTTTAATACAGCAATGAACAAAGTATGGCAATAAAATTAATCTTTGTCTTTATAGCTTTGCGAAAGTTCTCGAGTTCGCGACATGTGCGCATTGCCTATCTACAGGCGCTGCAGCCGAATGTCGCGGTCGTGTGAGTTGGTGAACGCGATAATGTGGATTCCGCTTGCTGTAATTAACATATTGCGGAGCTAAGCAGGTCGGGAGGAAGTGCCGGTTGCGAGGAAGCAAGGTTGGAAGTCTTGTTTAGAGCTGACAGCAACCCCGCACCCCTCGCGCTCGCATTCAATGCGGCACTAATACTTATTCGATTTTATCATTTGTTTTTATTTTAACTACATATATATCTTTTTTAAATTATTTTTTTTGCGGCAAAGTATATGTGGGACAAACAGCACGCACGATTTCAAAGAGAGTTGACGAGCCTAAGAGAGCATGCAAACTCGGTCATCCAGAAAAGACGGCATTGGCTGAGCACTTTCTAGAAACGGGCCACCATTTTTCATTCGAGCCGAAAATCTTAGGAAAGCCCAAGAGTCACCATACGCGCCTGGTCAAAGAAGCAATCGAAATATATAAGCATCCGGTAAATATTAATCCGGCGCTGCAAGATCAAATAAATCGACGACTCCGCACAGTCCGACATCCGACAGTAGATGAAACAGTGACAACACCTGTCTCCGACACGGAAGCACAACCCACTACATTAAGAAATACACACCCTGCTTTCGACACGCTACTGCAATCGAGTACTTAACCTAACACAAACTTGGACACACCCTGACTTCGGTACGGTATTGCAAGGCAATACTTAACCTACACTTCAACACACACTCATCACATCAGCCCTGATGATGGACCCTGCAATGGGATCCGAAACGTCGGCCAGAGAGGTCACATATACACGGAAGAATATCCCAGAAAACTATACGCAGAAGAAGTAAGTAGTATTAACTCCGTATTGGTCATAATACTTTATAATGAAAATTAGCACCGGAAAAATGAGCTAATTCATCTTGAACAATTGAATATTTACTGAACAACAAAACATTTCGATGGCTATATGTTAACCTAACGCTTCACCACTTGAAAACTGGAAATGAATAAAGCACTAAGTGCCAGAATGTTCATTTTAAGATACAAACTAAAAAGCATTTATAGTCTCTTTCACTCTATGCTATTTTACACATATTTTCATTAATATTTTCAACGCCGGTACTTCACGTGAGTTAAGTCATTTTAATACTAAAAACTATAAGATACTCATACTCAACTATAAGGCACTTAATACTTATGCGACATGCATTCCCATATAACTAGAAAATTAACACAGATATGACTTCAGTGCGGTGTTTAATGTTTTTGCGAAGGCATATATCTTAAAAAAAAAAAAATTGGCACTCAGTGCTTTATTCATTTCCAGTCCTGTTCGGCATTTGACTATTATTTTTCCGGAGTCTAGATCAACAGGAGCGGATTCAAAAAGAGATACCTCTCGATCAGTCGTATCCACATGCTGGACACTAGTCACACGAAGCGTGATTCATCTTCAGCAATTCGTAAAACATTTGGTTTGAAAGATACACCGCTACAGCACAGTCTACAGCTACAGCACAGTCAGAATCCCAAGTAATATGTCGAAGACATAACACTATAGAATCCTCTGGAATTCTGAAATTATCTAAAACATTCGGGAGACATTTGGAACAGTCTGGAAGCGACGGAAATATTCTCGCAAACACTATAAATGCATAGAATAATCTCGGAGGTTCGAACAACAAACGTGTTTCGTATAAAAAGTGTAGCCAGTGCTGCGGCGCATTATTTTTGTTGTTTAGATGTTTAACCGACGCGACGTAGCCAGCGATAAAACCGACCGTAGTATTAAAACCGATTGAAGCGTGTTTTATAGACGAGTGATTGATTATGAAATAGTGTGATTTAAAGAGTAGTATCTAAATGAAATTCGGTGACTGAATTTGTAAAAATAATTAATAATTCGTTGATTAATTTCCATTGTTTTCATTTGCCATCCACTGCCACGTCCTGTGACTGTATTTTGAAATACGCTTTACATAACTAAACTAAATTTCTATGAAATAAATAAATATCTCAAAAATACGTATGGAAATCATGTAATAATAAAAAAAATATTGACAAAAACAGTTTGACAAAATACTCTTTAAAAAAACACTAAAAACAAAACACTATTTAGCTTTAACTATAAAGTTTGAAATAATCACTGACGCCCTTTTGGCTTTCTAACCTCAATACGTAATCTTGCTTTTTTATAAAATATATAATATTTTTAAGTAAAGCCTATACTTCAATGAACTGACTACATGCGTCTGATGTAACACAAAGGCAGATACATAAAAAAACCTTTTGACCTCGGTGAGCGCAGTTTTGAATCGCCGCCTGCCTACTTTTCTAACTACATATATTTAGCATATTACATAGATCGCCTTATTTATAGGTATTTACCATAAGATCCTGAATATAATCTGTTACCACGCCACTTTGCAGATGTGTATCGCAATATCTCCGGGATAGTATATTACATATTTGTATAGCTGATATGTTATTATAGGTCGGATTATACTGTAGCGGACCATATTTTTTAATTACAAATTATTATTTTTAAATTAATACGTATAGTTTTGGAAAACTTGAGCATGGACGGATACCAGCCTGGTAAGAATATTTGTGCTAGTGCAGACTGAGTAAACATCCCATTATTATAAGTACACCTTTAGAGCAAATTTTAAGTAAGCCAATCAGAAACACTTCCCAAGCTATTTCATTTCATTCGAAAGGAAAACGGCATCGAAATTCTCCATATAAATAATAGAAGCCTTAGATTAGATAACTAAGAGATACTAGAAATAAAAAAGAGCCTCAGCATTAAAGCCAACAATATTAATAATCAGATAAATTTCATGACTAGCCCGCTACTAGATATATTTCCCATTTCGGCGTCCATCCCTCAATTACCCCCACCATAACTGTAGCCACGCCCCCATTCAGAAATCATTTGTTTACTAGAATAAGTAATGGAAAGTCAGTTATTCGTCAGTCCTAATGAAGATAAGGTGGTATCGAAATCGGTAGACGTAGAGTCATTATTTAAGTGGTTTATACAAAGGTATTTAATTTAAATTTATAATTATGTCCAACCACAAATTTAATGCTATAAACATCAAAAATATATTAAAAATTGCTATATTTTTCCCGTCCAATAAAAGAGGAAATTATTTGTTATATGTCATTTTTAAAATTCACTTTAATCAAATTATATCGAAATATTTATGTTTTCCAATTCGCAGAATGTGTTTAAATTTTCTTTGTTCAAAAGATACAAGCAAAGCAAACGATCTGATTAATATGACGTCATACCCTTAACAAAAATTGTAAATGTATACGTACTTTATTATTTTATAATCAAGCAGAAACTCAAAAATTCCGTATTTCCTTTGTGCTCGAGTCTTTTGAACGTTAATTCTTTGGATATATAAGGTTAAACCTAAAACCTTAATTTCCCCCTCATGCGCCTTATCCCCATTTCACCCTTTACACACGACTGCCTTCCATCCGTTACAGCGGTTAATAGCAAGGAATACATTAAAGCCAACAAATAACATTATAAGAATTGACTAAATTAATATATGTAAGCTTAAAAATCAATTAACTAACAACTGGATCTAAGAAAAATTTAAATATTTTTCTTTTGAAAATTACGAGTACATACTTTAACGAGATAATACAATTGGGAGAAATTTCCTCACGATTGGAATCCCTCTTAATATCATTATTACCAACCAACCAACCACTAGGAATTTCCACTATATTCTGGAACACACTACCAAACTCTGGAATTAGCAACAACATTCGACGAACGCCTAGAACAGTTAGGAAGCGATGAGAACAAACCATAAACGTCTGAAATATTCGGAAAGCCAACGTGTTTGCTATAAAAGCGATGCCATGTCACGGCCATAGCTTAGTTTTATTTTGATGAGAGATTAGCGACAAGCCGTGACGATCAGTGTTACCAACGCGTTTGTGATGTCAGCGACGCGCTGATACTTACGTGCGATATATGAAAAGAAATTTCTAAAGTGTTACCGAGTGATAGTAAAAAATCTATAGCATCACTCTCATCATTATCACTCTTGGCTTTACAACCCCTGATGGGTCTTGGCCTCCTCAAGAGTCTTCCTCCACTCATCTCGGCTTAGTGCCAGCTCTCTCCGGTTCAGAAGCTCTTTGAAGACGTTGTCGCCCCATCTTAATTTTGGCCTTCCTAAGCTCCTTCGCCCTACCGGCCTTTAGTTCAGCAGGGACTTTGGTGCTTGATGCTCGGTCATTCTCTCCATATTACCCAGCCATAGAAGTGTTCCTAGTTTTATAATTTTTGTGACGTTTAGCTCATTAAACAGAGTATAGAGCTCATTGTTGCAATGTAAAAATCTATACACGAGTGATAAATTACGAAATATCAATTAATTAATTTAATTCGCGTTACTTTGTCCATTTAATAATTTATTAACAGATAATTAAGTTCTGGTGTTTTCATTTGTCTCCCAAAGCCACGACTCGCGACAATATTTTTATTAAAATCAAATTTGAATCAAAATATATTATTTTTTCAAATTCTTTTATTAACTAACGCCTGACAGGCCCTATTATTTTAGCGATATAGAGTATTCAGGCTTGAGAAAATTTCAGATATATTGTGACTCCACAGGGAATCGAAGCCGAACCTCCCGGTAAGAAAAGCCAATGCCCCGCATACTGGACTACTATTTTTTATATTACGTGCGTACATATGAGTAGAATTTGATCCAGTTGTAGGTAGTTCGAGCCTCATTCAAGGAGACACACAAGTTTGTCCTATTTTCATAGCACAAGCTATTTGGTTTAGTTTGAAAATAGGAAGAATTTATGTGACACGTATTTTAAATTAAATAAATTATAAAAACCGCTGCTATAAAACATAGTGGAAAAAAGTTAAAATTGTTTTAATTACATAAATTATAAAAATATAAAATGCACCCCGATGATTTCGGGTATTTTATTTTTATATTATTACATTTATTGTGAAAAACGTCTTCTGGGCGTGCGGTATATTACAGAATGTAAAAATATTGATATAATTACTGAAATAAGTTTCGTTGAAAATAATTACAAATAATTTTTTATTAATATTTTGGATTAATGTTTATAATTCCTAGAAATTCTTATTTATCCTCCTTATGATAAGTGTAAATATTTTTAATTAAGTAATTGGTGAAAATTATTATTATATATATATATATATATATATATAGCATTTAACAGACATATCATTATTTATAATGTCCACCATACAAAATTGCAGATTATACACTATTTACCGTACTAGATACAATATTTATATTATAAAAAATCTGTTCATTATTGAAATATTTTCAGCGATTTTTTTCCACTGAATATTTTGTATGTATTTTAAATCTTTTCCATATCATATAGGTTTTCGACAAAATTTGTCGGAGGCACATATAATGCGTGATTGGGTAGTGAGATGGGTGGAATAATATTTTTATGATTTCTTTTACTGCGAACATTTACATCACTTGAAATTCAAAGTGGTTTTTCCTGAAGTATGTTTAAAACTCCACTTCAGCACGTGTTCAAAGTCACCCCATGTTTTCCGGAGCTATTTTGGGTTCAAACGAGTGATCACTGCCTGCTTTATTCGAGTAGGTTTTGACATTCGATAAACGTCAATCTACGTCTCACTTAAAAAAATATTTTTGGCAAAATAATAAATATATGGAATACAAATTCAAAGGTGTATTTTATATACATGTGTTAATAAAATCAATATTCAATTTTGAATTTTGATTCTAAGGAGTGGGGAAAAAATAAATGAAGGAAAAAGAATACACAAGTCATGTGTGGCGATTCATACCACAATACATAAACCACCAGTCTAGGCCATACACATACAGACGTGGCAAGAATGCCGCGTAAGCAAATCGAGGCACAGCACGGTTTACACGGGCCGTCTGTACAGGTCACCGCACCGTCAGCAATACCTACACCCATACAGCTAGACTTCAATAAATTTATTTGTTCGCAAAACATATAAAAAGCAGCCAACGCCCTATACGGGCATGTCAGTCTCTCAGCGACCCCCGGCCTAGGCCGGAGGCTTTAGTCCATCGAGTATTTATCCTTGTCTTTGTAATCGTATTTATAATCGAGCGAATAAAATTATCAAGCATTTCACGACTTTCAAGATTTCCCGTCGCAGGACCAGTGGTGACCCTAAAAAGCAGCTACTCTAGATACATCACATACATTATCCTCAACCAAAAACCCTCAAAAATGTAAGAATGAGAAGTGTTAAGAAGCAGGAAGGCGAAACAAAAAAATAGATTCACGCTGTAGCTAAGACAGTTGGCTAAATCGAATAAAAGATTGTGCATATCTTTAAACGATGACATATCAAAATATCAGTGTTGCGCAGTGATATTTACGTAAGCATATATTTTTGAAAAAAAAATAGAATTAAAAAATATCTCTCGTAATATTTCAATCACCATAATTATTGCATTATTCAGATTTTAACACAATAGAATATCCTATCGTATAAATATTTAATTTCGATGTTATTTTCCAAAATATTTGTTATTATAAAAGTCTTGCGTTAATGACTCACTGCAAGTGCTTACAAATTGTAAACTGAAAATAAGAATTGCATTTAAATTTAAAAATCACCCCAGTACCCGAATTATAATAATAATCAAGGTTGTTCTGTTTTGTAATAATGTAGCATTATTTTCATTTTTGCAAATAATATGACAGATGGAGCAAGCGCTGTAATAATTTAATCATAAAAATGAAACTATTCATTTTTATCTATCTAAGTAAACAAATTGTTGAATATTTTATAGACGCGAGTAAATATGTTGTTGTGTTGCGTCCTGATATATCAGATGTGGGGTATAAAAGCAAAGGCAACAATATCCAAAAAAATGAACCTACAAATTAATGGGAAACATTATTTTGGATGGGATAGATACATAACATCTAGAATTCAGTATATTTTAAATTAGTTATCCTCAAAGGATACATACAAAAAAAAAAATAGTTTGCTTTGTTTTTATAACGCACAAATAATTAATTCTTTGGATATTGCTGCCTTTGCTTTATACTCCACTAAATTCGAGATGAATATTTTATATAGATTTGGAATATAAATAATATAGGTACATATTGCAAAAAAATTCCACTTGTCTTCGTCAACATAACCTTGTAACTTATCATTTTTCGGTCAAATTTTCCAGAAATATGACTTTGTAAATATTTCGGCTGAATTCGTTGACCTTCCGCTTCCTTCCTTAACGCTTCCTTGTCCCAATTGCATGTCACCTTTATAAAATTCTAGCTTTATATAAGGTTCCGCCGCATCCTTTTATGCGTCTGTAAAACTTTTTTTTGCTTTTACTGTGAAAGCCTTTTTTTTGAGAAACTATAACAACAGATAAAACTGCACCTCACTTATTCTATTGCCAAACGATCACATCTTAGAACGGGTAAAATGCTAGTATAACATAACATTATTTATTAAATAAGATAAAAATATTTATTTTTTATTGTAGAGCACACTTGGATTTATTATCATTCCACATTTATTTTGTTTGACGAATTGGTTTATATTGATTACGAGTACACTAACAGGGTAGCGTTTGATGAAAACAAATGGTCCACTGAGTGCCTCCCCTCCCTTGTTTAAGTGCCCTTGTTAATGGTTTCTCACAATAACAAATAATACTTTGCAAATAATACATTTATTGCCCATAAAACACAAGTGGGCCATTCTATAGGAAACAGTAAAATTGATCACCGCTTAATGTGCCTCCGAAGCAAAATGCTCGAGATAAATATGAATTGAGACATAATGGAGAACAGAAATTACAAGAACCTACAAATTATTATTGGCCTGCGCTCAGATTTTAATTAACACGCAAACCTTGTTTTCTTAATAACAGATATTTTCATTTACTCAGCCTTTCATGCGCTGTGGTACTTTTTCTTGGGGAGGAACATCGAACAACACAAAATATCATAATTTTTTAAAGAATATCATGTGTTGTCAATTTATATGCACAAAATATAAAATAATAATAAATAAATAAAATATAATATCCATTTAAAATATTATATTTTATTTTATTCTCATCTATTTAAACTATAATTAATGTATACATTTTATTCGCTTCCAAAATGAGACTAACTCTTTTGCTTTAAGAGGAATTTACACATTTATATAATTTCATATTTTGTACACTATATTTATTTTTTAATTTTGTTTTTGTAGAGTTCATTTAACTTATTTTTTATTCCTTTAATCTCGGTTATATACAATTTTTCTGATATTAATTGGCGTTGAATTTCATGAAGAGTATTTGTGTTGAGAACGTTGATTTTTTAATATTACTTTGACAATCTTTCTCTGTATTATTGTATGTTTTTGTATTGTATTTGTCACAAAATAAATAATATCCCTTTCTTTGTAAAAGTTTCAACATTTGGGTTTATACTTAAAATTATGTCTATTAAGTTCAATGAAATCAGATTATCATAATCGAAATAAATCACATAACAACGTCGGCCAGAAAGGCCGTAGAAACACGGCAAAATATCCCAAATCCTATATCCTTAAATTAGCAGATTTTGTACCGCCGTGCAAACCTTAGAACATTTTTAATTAAATGACAAACCAAACTTTCTTTTAAATTATTATTTATATCCACTTCTATATTACACATTGTGTTCTTAGTTTTATTATTTTATTTAAATTTTGTGTCTTTATTATATTCTTTTTTGTTTGTTTTTAAACTTCTTTATTTTGCTTGCGTTAAAATAATTTCACTTAAAACTTTAACTTGTTACATTCTTAGAATCCATCCTTTACCATCGCCTCGGTAGTCCAGTTGTTGGGCCCTCGCCTATCTATTGACATTACCCGACCTGCTCTGTCGGCGTCTTAGTCTTCCCCTCGGTTTTGACCTTGTTTGCTTGGAAATGAGGACTATTTTGTCCCGCCCTTTACCATTGTAAAAAGAAAATCATATCTCGGTATCAATGGCAGCGGGCACACCGAAGCTTTGGTTATTTCTTAACTATTTTTCACTTTTCAGAACTACTTCGTTGTTTCTCAACCATACCCCGCAAAATGTTTGAAAATTTTGCGAAATTTCAATTATTTCATTAATTTCAAAACAGCATTGTATCCTTTACCCATATTTCAACTCTTCACAACAGGAGTATTTATTGACTGAAAGGGTAAAGCGTGCATTTTCCGAATTCTTCACCTGGGCGCACACCCCATTAATCACCCCTTGTATTCTGCCTGTCTCTCCACCCCCTTCGGGGTATTATATTTCGGTCACGCAATTTTCTGAGGGATGATCATCGGCAGCAGCTTTCTAGCCAGTCTCCTGGAAGATTAATAATACATCCTGCACACCACAAAATGCATATCTATCTTCTCCTTTCAAAATTGAGGTCCTTCTGTTTCTTAACAACCTGGACTTCCTCGCGCACCTCTGTCTATAGTTATTTTCTTTCTTATTCTATCTGCTATGCTACAAGCATGGATATTTAAAAATAATTAATGCGATACGATTTTATTTATTTAATCTTTCGTTGTCATCTGTATACGTAACACAACGTACAGGTACAGATGACTAGGATTACACCACGTTTAGAAACAAACGTGATATATATGTCTGTATAACTTTAGGAGTACAAATTGTTCTCGCTGTTTTTTTTAAACAAATTCTCTGGAAGTAATTTTTGTCACGTGTCATGTCTGACACGGCTTTTAGTAGTCGGCGTAATTGTTCCGGATCCGGCGTAATTGTTAATTAAGCTGTGCACCTGGGCAGGCAGGTTCCATAAATCGCCGTAGCTTGGAGTTGCGTCTGTATTGTTGGTAAATGTGTTGTGCCGCGTTTAACGTCCGAGCGCGTCTCCTCCAGCGCGGCGTTGCGTCATTCTCGCCGTAAATCAGGAAAATAAACTTAACGCTAAGTGCGTTGAGTGGGCTCTAAGTGTTAGTGGACCATTAAATTGTTCACAGAGCCGTGGAATATAAAGCGATGTTTATAATCGGGACAGAAGCGTCCAATTGTAAATAAGGATACACATTAATTATGCAGTAAACAACGGTTCCCAAGTTATGGCGTTTGTGGAACATGCCCTACCGGTTCATTTGCGCATATTTATTACACATATTAAATCGATATTTATTTTACTCTCCATAGTTTCGTGTACTTGATTACACATTTTTATCGATTGTTCCGCGATATGATCGATAATCATGAAATAATGCGGAGCGTTGGTTTGTGTGTTCCTGATATTTACCTTGGACATCGTAGGCATAGATTGTTTCTCATTCCAATACACAGGACCAACCTGCCGACGGTTATGCCTGTTGGAAGAGTTACCGCTATGCTGAACAATATCGCTTTGGGTATTGATATATTCCATGTGTCTGAAGGGATTTTCCGAAGCTAGATTCTCCTACACCTTTGACTAGATTTTATGTTATTTTTAATCAATTAAATATTGTTATTTTGATATATATAGATATACATATATATATATCATATATATATATATTATTTATTCTATATAGCTTTGCTCGAGAAGCAAGGGTCTCTCTCATCATAAATAGACAGATGAAAATAATCAAAAATCACACTTGTTTTTATGTTCAACTTGTGTAATTTTTGCAAGGCGCAACTTATGATCTTTTTTTTTTTTTTATTTAACTTTTTATTTTAACAATATATTTACTTATATATATATATATCATAGATATATATATTATATATATATATATAATATATACTCACATAATCATATAAAATCTACAAGATGATTTGCTACGGTTAGATAATTATTATAAATTAAATAAACTTGATTTGAATCCCTCAAAATGTTCTTGTGTAGTTTTCACACGCAAAAAGAATATAATATCATTTAACTATATACTAAAAGGAGAAAAATTAGAAACAGCTACATCAATCAGAGATTTAGGGGTGATCAATGATAGAAAATTGTTATACGATAAACATATCGATTCTTTTATAAGTAAGACTTATAGGGCTTTAGGTTTTATCATGAGAATGTCTAAAGATTTTAAGTGTGTAAAGACATTGAAAGTACTTTACTGCACTTTTGTCAGAAGCAAACTCGAGTATGCAACGCAAGTATGGATCCCCCAGTATATGATCTATGTAAATCGCTTGGAACAAATTCAAAAAAAAATTATTCGCTTTCTCAACTTTAAATTCAATTGCGTTTCTGATGATTATGACAGTTCATGCAAAAAATATCACATCCTACCGTTATACAAACGTCGCGAAATAGGTGATTTGATGTACCTACTAAAAATTGTATCAGGCAACGTCGACTGTCCTGAACTATTAAATAGACTAAAATTCCATGTTCCCTGTAGATTTCGTAGTCACAACCCAGTCTTTCACATTAATTTTACCTCATCCAACTATCGTCGTAATTCATATTTCTTGAGGGTATGCGATGCATTCAATAAACTGATAAGATTATTGGATATTGATCTGTTCGAGTGCAGCCACACAAGATTAAGAAAAATTTTGAGTGCTGAATTTTTTTCCACGTAATAATTAAGTTTCTTTGTCTTTTGTTTAAATTTTTTATTCTTTCTTTCTATATAATTTTTAATATGGCTTAGTCATTCATAAATATTTATCATTACTGACATATTTCTAATTGTGGAGACCTGTAATTGGCCATCTATATTGTATCAATGTTTTCTATGCTTTTTTTTTGTGCTGTTGGTCTTCCATGAACATTAAATAAATAAATAAATAAATAATATGTATGCCTTGAATACTTTATTTTTAATGTACATATAATTAAATAAATTGAACAGAATTGAATTCGTAAACTACATAAAAACAGGCCAGAAAATCGTTCATAATTATACTTGAAATTGGGCCTGTTACACTATGTGTAGTATATAGTTTAGTTTATTAAAAAAATTAATGCATGACTCCAATTTTAAATACTTTACCTACGTGGCCTGGCATCCATTACAATAAACATTTTTCTTTTATCAATTTAATACAACACAGCCCGTGTATTTTCAATAAAAAAATATGCTCCGGGCGGGCGAGAATGTATTAACTGCATCAGAATTCCATATATCAAACGTTCAATTTCCAGTTCCATCGTTGGGTCCCGGAGGAATCAGCGCTTGAGAAATGGCGCGTCATAAAATTCAACGAGCCAATCTTTGTTGGAAAGAAATATGTGGCTTTAACAGTTACAACACAAGATAAAAAATAACAATGCTCCTGTGCGCTCCACTTTAAATTTAGAAGGCGCACAACGAACCGTGGATGCTGCGAGGAGGCGAGATACTGTAAGGGAGGGCGCGCACGGAGCAAGCGCGATGAGAGTATTATTACAGATCTCTCGTAAATCTCAGCGCTGTGAGACGATACTTATCCGTTTCCCATGACCTCTCGAACCAACGCCAGTTTATCGATATTTGCAGCATCGTGGTGCCGTAGTTCGGATTCAGTTTCAATATTCTATCCAAAGTATATTATGTACTCGAAATATGTCAGGGGGAGGGGAAGGGGTACGAGAACAGGGAGGAAATGTTGCCTATGTTACCCGCCGGGTTCTAAAGCATAAGTTTGCAAAATTTGAATCGAATCAGACAAACGGTGTGGATTTGTACAGAGAACAGACAGACAGACATTGAGTTTTATAGGTATAGATTATTAAACAAATTGAATGAATAATTAATTAATTATTTTAACACAAACAATTACACTTGCATAAAAATTATAAATGCCTAACATTTTGAAACGATTTTTTAAAATTTGTTTCTAAATATTTTTGAAGCATGTAGGTACCTATTATTTAAAATGTTTTTATTGCTTCATTTTATTTCTTCCATATTTATATATTCTATATTATATTTAACAGGGCCATCCTCAAATACTTTAAAAGCCGCAACAATCGTAGAACGTGTATGAGAAGATGTATGAATGTGGTCGAAGCAAAAGTGGTGTGCCAGGATAGAAGAGTGTGGCGTTCAATCCTCTCTGCCTACCCCTGCAGGGAAACGGCGTGATGGTTAGTTAGTTAGTTAGTTAGTTATATTATATTTATTCTATATAGCTTTGCTCGAGAGCAAGGGTCTCTCCCAATCTGGACACCTGCCCACAAATGAATTGAATTAATCATTAAAATAGACAGATGAAAATATAATCAAAAATCACACTTGTTTTAAAGTTAATCGAGATTCTAACATATATTGACTTGTTATATGATACAATATATTGAATATTTTGAGTTTGTACAAATTTTTCAGAACAGTACTGGATTTTTGTCACAGGGACATCATAGAGACATAGGGTTTACGACCTCCCGTACGATAAGTCGTAAGCCCTATGAACACCCAAAGACTTCCATACCTACGTTCCCATAAAAATATTATTTCGTCTCTGTGAGACATCTATAATGTATTAATGTTGACTTGTTCGTTTTTATTTTTATTATGTATATCGTATTTGATGGTCTATAGCTGTTGAAGCAAATTTAATCGTACGCTTTTAGTTTTGAAGTGCAATGGAATCTACACAGATTGATAATTTTTTAATGGTTGTTTCTTTAATTAAAATTTTCGTTAGTTAGAATCCATTTTGTTTTTGGCTACGATTTTTCGTGGTCAATACTTCTACCTGTTTTGTCCTATGTATATTAAAAATTTAGTCTATATGTACTACATTAAAACCTTTGTTGTCATATAAAACTTTTGTTGTCAAATATGTACTACATTAAAACCTTTGATGTCATATAAAACTCAAAAGAGTGTTTAGAGCATTGTGCATGCGATGCTGAGTGAAACAATTCTCTTCTAGAGATAAAATTCTAACCAATGGGCGTGCTTCTTATATTGCACACACCGTTACATATTGCAAAAAGTATGTGTGTGTTTTGTAGGAAATATTTATAGAATACAAGAGCTGAACTTTCAACTTTACCTTGTTACAATCCGACAGCTCTCAAACGTCTACTTTTCACTTCTGGGTAAATAAGACGTGTGCGGATTTGAAAAATATTTTCGTGCAAACATTCTGAAGATTGATCGTCCCGTTAACTTTAACCTTTTCTGTCGAAGGTCCAGAAATATCGATACAAGTTTCTAAATACTTTTCGTTTTTTTTATTCATTTCAGTGAGGTTGCTCTGTACCTGCCCGCATTAAAGATATTTAAGCTAGATTTAGAAAATATATTTCTTAATCTTCAAAGACTCGAAATACTTTTTTTAGAAATAATAAAAAGCTAGAAATGTCAAATGTCACTCTTTAGATATATATCTTATCACTTTGTTAATTTATTGTTTAACTTTTATGATATTTTAGTATTAACACCGAAAAATCTATCTATTGCTGAGAGGAAAAACAAAAAAAGAGTTTAGTTAGATGGTATATTAAAAACCTCGAACGCTTTTGTATTTCAGAACAATATCACAAAAATTAATAATTTATTAAGATTTTGTAGCTGGTAATGATACCTGGACATTTTTTTTGACGTGTAATATAAAGCAATATTTTTTTAAATGTAATATTCTTCTGAATTATTTAACACATGTAATAGAATACGCCTGAAATTAATATTTTCAATTATTTAACTCGTTTTATAGATCAGTATATATATTTTTAACAATATTAAATTTAAATATATGTATACTATGTAATTGGAAGGATCATATATCATTCACATGGTCCCTACAAATATTTGAATGATACTGATTTAGAACATAACTTTAACAAATTTGACGTTCTGATGTTCTTACGCTGGAATTGGTGAACGGTGCATTATGTTAAGTGATCACTTAAGTAGCTCATACAGGTCGTAATACCTAATCCACCTTACAAAAAGTTCTACATATGTTTTTTTTAGAAAGTTTCTTTTGCTTTAGAAAGTCTTTCACTTCTTCATTCCACCACATTAGATCCTTACCATTTGGCACTCCTCCTTCTGCCATTCCTGTGATTTTGATATATATATATATATATATATTATATATATATATATATAGCAACGTGACCCGCGGATAGACCGCCTTAACATGACTGGGTCACATCGCATCACCAACTTACCTCAGCCAGCAGAACATAAATCTCAGACAATTGCTCCGTCAGCCCTGTTTCGCTGACCGGCAGTGAGCAGCGTAAATGTGTGTGGGTAGAGTGTTTGGTTACCAGATTCTCGGGGATTGACAAGTTTACAGTAATAGAATGAATTTATGAAACTTACACTTTATTACAGAAAAATATTAAGGGCACGGAAGGTACCCGGTATGGAGCGAAATCTCCTGACATTGCACTTAAACCTAAAAATCGAATTTGTATGCTCACGCCATGGGACGGGCCATAGCATCACCTATACCAGACATTTACCGGATGAGCCCGATAACTAAAGAATTTACATTAAATTAGATAGCGCTATTCCGCATCAAATCACACAATAAATGAAATTTACAATACTAGACATTATCGCCGCGAGGTGCGTCGACAGAAGATAAGTTTAGGTATTCAACAGAATCACTTTAGACAAACATTAATTACGGGCAAGAACAATCTGCGATCCGAGAAGCGGATCCCTAAATTAATATCACATCACACTAGAGTTCAACAGTTTGGAGGCGCGATTGTCTATCGAAGATAAAAAAAAGGCTTGAAACTGAGCGGGCCGCTCCACGGAAAGTGTACCAGAATGGGGTCCAAGTAAATTAACAGTACGATACCTACTGCCGTCGCGTCGTCCGTCGAGCTGCTGCACCAGGGTCCTGATGAGATTCATCTGGCCAGCCCGCCATGAATATTGACCTCGGTCACAGGCCCATCAGGGCGGCGAGGCGGCGCCTTCGTCCGATCACCTCACATAGCCAGGACTCTGCCATGCGACACACAAAGTATCGTCCGCGGCTCCTCAAGCGGCGGACAAACCGCGTCCGCCCGCTTCATCCTACGCTCCTGGCGCTACGCCATGGACAACCGGTGGACACCCACATCGGACAGGTTCATTGGGATTCTATCCGCCGCCTACCGGGCCTTGTTGGAATGAGATGAGATGAAAGAGGATGGAGATGAAGATAACTTGCTGTGTATTACTCACCAGAACGCATGATCCCGGAAGCCAGATCTGGGCCAGATATTAATAATTGCGGTCAAGTCGCTTACGAGTTGTCAAACTCCCTTTCAATGACGGCCGATATTTGGAAGAAAAAAGGTTAGGCAACATAGCCGGCGACCTGCGCGGTAAAAACACTTAATTAAACCGATAGGTACCCGTAACATCGCAATATATATAAATATATAAGATTTTCGCGGTTGAAAGATGAAGGATTATTTTCGCGGTTGGAAGATGAAGGATTATTTTGTAGGGTAACTCGCGTATTGTAGTCTTGAGAAAGACTGTGTACCCAACGTTTCGGACTGGCCATTTTCAAAAGGATTGTTGCCTTGTATTTCGAGGTTTGTTTTGAATTGGTGGCAAGTACACCCGTTCACTCCAGAAGTCGAGATCCAAGTGAAGCCTAATGCGAGGCTAATTGCTGAGTTTACTTTTTGTACTTCTCTATGAAATTCGTTTGCGATCAGGTAATTCTTCTATTATGTTTGGAAATCCCGTTATTGTTATTTATATTGTTTGTATTAGTACGTTCGTTTACTACATCGGATTATTAAAGGTTGATTTTGAAACGATTTTACAGTCGTTAAAAATGGATTTCCAAGTATAAGGAATTCGGATCGCGTCGTCGCGGCAATTGATGTTATTTTTATTTTTATGTATTTCTATTGCTTCCCTGTTAATTCTCCATGTTTCATTATAAATCGCAACCTTGCAATATTAATAACGAAACAAACAAACAAAAACATTAATAACAAAACAAACCAATAACACAAGCTGGGTCACAGAATAATAATCAACAGTCTAAAACACGCCAAGTCAGAGATCACACACAACAATCCAAAATACATGCTATGTCACAGATCACAATATATATATATATATATATATATATATATATATATATATTTTTATATATATATAATATATATATATATATTTTTTTTTTTTTTTCTTTTTTTTTTTCAATTTATTCAGCAACATTGTAGATTGACATTTTAAAATATTGATTGTATTATTTGTATGTGTCTACTTATATGTGATTAATTACACCTACATTTTTAAATATGTTATCTTTATCTTTTAAAATTATGAGGAGTTTCCCTATATTATTATTTTTATAATGTAGGGAAACTAAATAATTTTGGTCTGAAATTGAATAATTTAGAATCATTGGAAATTAGTAATACATATAATAGTAAACAAAATATTAATAATAATCAATTTGATTTAAATACCAGCCGATTCTAAAATTTTGAGTAATCAAGAACTTTAGCAATAATATTTTAAAATAATTTAGAAAAACAAAAATCAAAAGACATTATTCATTTTGATATTTTGACATTTATAAAACACTCTGACGATGGAAAGGTTTTTCCGAAACATGTATGTGTAATTAATCCAATATAAGCAGATACATACAAATAAAACAATCAATATTTACAAGTTATATACACGTCACAATTTTAGATTTTAGTTATAGACACCGGACACGTCCAAACGGCATACCGTTTGTTGCATGAAAATTTTATTCGAAATATAAACGCTGCTTTAGTGTCTATGTTCGACCAATAATTTACTTTTAAACTTTCTTGGTACTAGCTCGTCTCCGCGAACAGACTATAGTCAATAAGTAATAGTTAATAAGTTTTTTTAGCCAGTAAGATTTTTTGTGTGAAGTGCCCTTGAGGTGAGTACTCGCGAAAACGGCGCTGTACAAATGATCCAACTATTATTATAGTTATTAAAGAATGGGAAACATAAAATCCAATTATAGGTTTTCACTGGCAGTAGTTTATTAATTGTATTTATACATTCTCTGTATAGGTCGTTTGTCAGGTATATTTCTATATCATTTTTGATTGTCATTCCTTGTTTAATCCATTTAGATTTTTCCATTTTATTATATTTTCTATATTTACACGCATTTTATCGGGTTTTGGTAAGTTCAAACATGCTACAAGAATCTATGCTGATTTTTCAATGATTTTACGTGGTACCATTTTGCAGTTTTATATATTTTTCTGTGATTTTGATCCGCTAGAATAAAATCAATCTGTGATGTTTTGTCTGCACTTTTGTAAGAGATGAGATGTTCATTCTTCTTTTTAAAGCTAGTGTTTATGCTAGCCAGGGAGTGACATACAGCAAAATCTAAGATTTATTATCTTTGTTTGTTTAATTTGCTATATCCCCAATGTATGCCACTGTAAGTCATATTTATCCTCCCACATACCCATTCAAATCCCCACCGATAAATGCTGTTAGTAATATGCAAGATATAATAATGGAAAATTAATGTGAGGTTATGTCTCAGTCGTAAAGCAGTAAACATGTTTCGTGCAGCCCACCGGTAATGAACAATCCACATTTTGTGTTTTACAATACCGATAGTTGCTTTTATAATCACGCTAGATGATTTATATACACACTGTATTGTAATAAATATTTTAATTTAATGTGAATTTAACCCCAGCTCTGCGGTTCAAACGATGTATTTTAGTGTTGAAAATATCCGCGTCATTTACAATATTCAGTGAACGCAATTCTCATAAAACTCAAGAAACATTGACTTTAATTTATTTCATTGTTTACTTCTTATTTTATGTTTAAAAAAATGGTGGTGTTTGTAGTCTAGTGGGCATGGCACTGACGAGCCATTTGAGAACCAATTCAAAGTGAGGTTTTTTTGGTTTTCTCAATCCTGGATGTTTATGTGAAGTGTTTCGCTACAGTCATAGCGAATCATCGCATGTTGAAGCGATTAAAAATTAATTGAATTTTAATAAAAGTTATAAAAACGATTGGTTGGTACCTATTCAAATCATAGATTGATTTTTAACTTATGTATAAATGTTTTTTCTCGATAATTTCTTTTTTTTTATTGAGGTAAAAAAAAGATACATATCTTAGATACCATATCAATTTCGCATGTAATAAGTTTATCATATTAAAATCTTCTTTGTGGAGGCCGGTCTTACATAACGGCTAATTCTTCCTATAACACTGCCAAGTGAAATGTGAAAATAGCCTTAGGTATACAAATATAATAAGTAAATTATCAAAAAAAGATTGTAACAAAGTTCACCACGGGTTGGGTACTATTTTTAAATACAATTGAATAGTTGTATTTTAAATGTGTAAGATTGCATAAATAATAAAATACTCGTATATCTAAAATATTAGGCTGAGCTACCACTGGCTGAGAGCCTGAGAAACAATATAATTTATTTATTTATTTACTTCTTATTTAATCAACGCCCTAGTAGGCTTTCAAAGTACAAGATAATTAAAAAGATTTTTATATACCTAACATAAAACACGTTTTACAGTAAATAATTAAAAATCATAATATTAATAAAACCTATTTAAGATAAATGAAGAATATAAACTGTAACAACATAAAAGTAACAATATAAAATAAATTAACAGTATATGATGAGTAGTACACAAGCAAACAGTAATAATTAGAAACCTTTACTTTATATAATATAGTAAAGTAAAGATAATTAAACCAATGCACCAGATAAATAAGAAAAAAAGATAAAATAAACCAAAAAAATAAATATAAATGATAAAATCAAAATATATTTAAAGGGAAATGAACAATAATTAGGACACTTTAAAATAAATATATATAATTCATGGGGAACAAAACATAAGTAAAAATTTATTCCATTAAACTATAATAATTCTATTGGTATATTCTAAATCTTCGTAATTCTTTATTTCGGGTATGCTTCTATAACGAAAAATGTCTACGAATTCCGAAAATTTGTTTCCAAGGCCATGCATGCGTGTTGACGGTGAAATTAATGCATAGTTATTCTTGTAGGTCCCTACAAAGACCACTTAGTATGTATTTTTAATATTTATATTTTCCAATGCATTTTTCATGACGAATTTTATTGGGGATCTGTTAAATGAACTTATTCTCTTTTAAAAGATTAAAATGATTTAATCTCACGTACTTCATTTAAGTTTTCAATTAATAAGTTATCTTAATCTTCGCTTACCTGGGTATTTGTAATTTACCGTATGGCTTCCGCATACGATATTCATTTCATAATGAGGGAATTTATTTATAGAAATTACAGCGGCGACGTATTTTGTTTGCGCAATATAAAGCCGAGAACTCTGCACGAAATTCACAAAATAATCCCCCCATCTTTTTACATCCCTTGACGTTCATTTTCAACTTAATAGTACAATACGAGAATACAAATGTCGAGGGTTGGAATCTCTCCAAGTTCCCTACAAGTTTCAAGACAGCAAATTTTATTCACGGGAATATGTGAAACCAACATTTCGTCGGTCAAGGTGATTCCGACAACTTTATTAGATGTGGAAAAATTCTTACCCGCGGCTTTAAATTGTTCAAACTGATGCACACCCTATTTTTAATAGTAAAAACAAAATTCTGGTCGTTTAGCATATGGTGGCCTAGTTTAGGGCTTAAAGCGGAAGCGGGTCGACTGATCAGAGGCAGTGGAGAACAATCAACCGCTGGCTCGAACCTCGGGCCGCTTCCCTCATTCCTTCTTCGGCCTTTCAATCTTTAACACGCGTTTAACTTTGTAATCTTTAAACTACCATATTGTCACACATGGCTATGTGAGGCAATAAAACACTAAAAACAATTTAAAGTTTTTATTAATTCACTAAAAAGTCATTGGACACCAATAAATTCGAAGGACTTAAATTTACAGTACCTAAATGTTTTTAGAATATTTATTACACTTATTATTACACTGTTTCTTAATTCGCACTAATTACGCTATTTTAATAACTTCGATCACTTTCAAGAGTATTCCGTTCAATTTTTGCATGTAGGAACATTGCCCGATATCTGCCATTTGGTTTACAATGCGATGGTCACACTGTTTTTGCTACGGTTTATCACTCGTAATGATGCGTTTTCATGCTGCATTTATCAAACGTCAACAATGACTCTGCGCGCGGCACTTGCTTCGTATTTTATATAGAACATGTTGGTTTCGCGACGCCTCAAGAACTTTCTTTATATTTATTGTATTTACTCGACTTTTCCAGCATTTATGAGAACGTCCTATCAATTCTAGAGTGTTGTGGATTCTTCGAAGGATCGCGAGAGACTTCGATTGTGCGTGATTCCTTCCGATTCACCATATCGTTACAATATTCTATTCGCACCTCGTATATCTAAAATCATCTCAAATAAACCTGAGTACCTATTCTTTCTTGCTTGCTTGCGTACGTTACCACACACGAACATTGAACAGCAGAATAGTTGGATTTCTTCGTCGTCACTGGTGGTCATATTGGTGACCGTCAGTATGTCTACCAATGCCAATGTAGTGTGTACTCGGGTTCGATGGGACTACATGGAATATTCGCACCTCCCTCCCCCCCCACCCCACCCCTCCACAGTCCTAGTCCATGTTAAGTGCTGCACTTAGTGGAGTGCAGATTATCTCTTTTATTTAATGGAGACCTTCTCTTATTAAGATAATGGAGATGTCCTCTTTTTCGCCGTCCTTCTTCGCCATCTTCATCAATATTGTCATCGTCTTCTCTTCGGGCAGTATGTCCGAAGAACGCGAGAATTCTTTTTATACCCAATTCCCAAGAACTCTTGATGATGTTAGATCCTCAAAGATGGACATGTTCATGTGTCATTGCGGAGATGAGAAGTGCGATCTGCTATACAGAATATGTCCTGATTTTAAAACTGCATCATTTGCTGACACATTATATCTAGATATATCTATATATATATATATATATATATATATAGATATATAATATATATATATATATATATATATATATATATAATAATTAAAGTGTTTTTAGTAAAAAAAAATTCAAGTTGTTTAAGACTTAAAGTGCGGGAATAATGCAATTTATTGTTTTAATTATATTTTTATATCAATTAAAAGCATTTTAAAAACATCAAAAAACGTTAAAGAATTCTTTCAAATTATTTTTTTTTAACTTTATTTGTATTAAACATTTCTAAATTATTTTAGTATCTTTAAACTCATAAGAAAGCATATTCTGCGTACATACATATAAGTATCAGTAACCTGATGATGAATGCTTATGTTTTCTTAATTATTTTAAATAATGTTCAGGTTATTACTTCTATATAAGAAAAAAACCTTTTCTAAGTCTAATCTTTCTAAAAAAATGTAGTCTACCATATATATTCTGATATAATTGAATAATAATGCCACATTTTCGAAAAAACGCTGAAATATGCATTTTTAGTGAATGTATAACCTTAAAAACACCTCTACACAATATTCTCAAGTATTGTTTGTGTTTTTTTTTGATACATATAATAACTATGACCTCGAAAAATATTCCTCCGTTTCATTTTAACAGTTTCAAGAATTCTAGAGGAATGACCGCCTCGCAATATTCCCAGTTGTCATATTATCAAGGAAAAAAATCTAAATGATTTATTTAGGAGACCTCGTGCGTTATGAAATTTCTAAATAATGTTTTAACAGCACATTTACGCTGACATATTACACGAACAGCGCGGAAAGTCGACAGCTTTGAAATTGGTTTACATTTTTATTACAAAGCGTGTATCACAGTCGCTGTAAACCCTCCATATATCAGGCAAAGCGACATCGCGCCCCGTCAGCGACTTGATTAAACAGTTTACCCCATCCGCGAAACAAATCGCACACCAATCCCACTATTTCTTTTTCGGAGCAATCTATATGCCACACCGAACATTTTAAACTCAATAGATAAGCTGCACCATGCATTTCAAGCTCATCAAATAGACTGCGCTGCATTTTCATAGCGATATTTCATCATTTTAACTCATGTTTAGTCATTCATATACTTTTTTCTCGCAAACAGTGTAGACGACGTAAGATTTTCTCGCGTTGTTGGAAAGAACCAGAAGTGAAATGGATCTCGTTTTTAAGGGTGGAAAAAGCACGATCTATTAAATATGTACGAGACAAATGAAACATTCAAAATTTATTAATGTTTTATACACAAATACACAAAATACACAAAATTTATTAATGTTTTATTTAATACACAAAAATACGAATTAAATGGAAGCACTCTTCTTCATTCTATTGTTAGTAAATGTTTCTAGAATATTTCCACCCAAGTAATCTAATTATTTAATACCTAAGTTTGTTCTAAAATCTACGCTACACTTTTTATATTACTGAATAACTTGTCTTTCATTTACTGTTCCCGTTACTCAAAGCGCTCAGACTCACTCTTGTAAAACTTCTCGCTCGTCGGTAGGTACTTGCAACGAATATCTGTCGTTTGATTACACAGGTGCTGGCAACAAACACCGCACGATTTGGCTTGTGGATTTCTATGGCGTTTAGCCCGCTGTTATAAACTCTGACACACTGGCTGCGTAGAAGCCGGTGGATTCCTTTATATAGGTTATCGTTTTCTCGATTATTTGAGAATTTACGAAATTCTAATGACGAGGATTTACGTTCGTGAAAAACTGTGTATCCAGGCTCTTTAATCTGAAACACTGAAAGCAAAAATTAATAGTAGGTGGGAATGCCATGATCCGATCAGCGATGGACAGATTTAAAAAAATGGGTTTTTACCAATATTCGCAAGTCTTCTCGAACTTTTTATGTAAGTTTTAGGTATTGAGACAACAGGAAGATAGACGTGTTAAGAATTTTTTTGGTTTTATGCTCTACATCTATATAATGATTGAGTTCTAAGTATTGTACATGTTTCCATTGCCAGAATTAAAAAAACAAATGGCGAAGTCATATAAAGTAGAGAGAAGTAAAGATTGTTCTAAAATACATGCAGATAATATTAAATGTGTATAAATATTATACATATATTATCTACTGGTCACTTATTAAAATAATTTATTCAATATTTATAGACGTTTACTAATTTATGATATATGTGTTTTAAAATTATCTGTGAATCTCGCCACATTCTTTTAATACTTTTGTTACGTCAATTTTATTTTTTCTGAAGGCAATTATATTTTTGATTTTTCGAAGAACAGTTGTTCTTCTGAAAGAAGATTTAAACTTTGTGGTGACATAAAAATATAATAGTATCAGTTTGATGTCGTGCGAAGTCATATCGTTAACGATATGACTTCGTTTAAACGAATTTGAGATAAAACATTTGTTTCCTTGTGAAAAAAAGTATTACATTTTTTTAATAGATTCAATTAAAATAAATTAGTGGTAGCGAGATGCGCTGAAATAATGGAAGAGTCCAGTGCAGTTTGCAGTTAGTTATTTAAATATGACGATGGTTGGTACGCCTGGCGTCCGTACGTACTTTCTCATTTACTTTAATCATTAATGCGGGCAGCCGCCCACCGACGTTTCAGTACAGCACCCTTTGAGGCAGGTACGCCACTGGTTCCTTTTGTTCCGATTTATAGCGGGGAAACATGACGAACCAGTCGTGTGTCAGTCTCATTTATTTGATTCGCCCTGGCTCTCATTCATTTGCGGCAAGGCCGATTGTAAAACAAATACGTTAGGTGCATTATCTTACACTGACTGAGAATTAATTTCATAGAAAATATTATTTACAATGGAGAAGTTCACTTTTTACTTCCTTTCTTTTAACTCGTGGCGTCTGCTTGCTTTTTTCCTTGACGAAAAATTTTTGGATCGATTTTTAACCCTTTTTCCGTGATCCAATCGAGCTGAATCTTTGCAAGGAGACTTGTGGCAACGATCAAAAAGATCTATCATTTTTAAAAAAAAAAATAATAATAATTATAGTATAATTTTGGATTTTTCAAATTTTTAATGTTTTTTTTTCAAATTGGAATCATTACAAAAGCTACCATCGGCGGCCCGATAACGTCACGCAATATTTAAAATTTGAATTACTCTGTCAGTAGGTATAATAGGTACTTTACCACGAATTTCAAAAATTTATGACAATTGTTCACAGATGACAGCAGACTTCGGTTTTTTTGGGAAGAAATCAAATAATAAAGAGATATTTTTAGAGATTTCTGACATAGATATTTGTCTAAACATGTTTCATTTTCAGTCAATCAATTATTTAATTACATGATGGTAAACTTAATTTACAAAGAAAGGGAGTAAAATAAAAACTTGGTTATTTTAGAAAAAAAAAATCACGCAAAAAGAAAAAAGATTTTTTTTTTTTTTTGCGTGAATAATTTTTTCCGTCCAGTGGAGTCGCTTGATGTCATCTCTCATAGACCTCTTTCCATTGAAGAAAAACAATCGAATTAGTATGTGTAAGCCGTGGTACGAGGCACGTTGTTTCGTTGTGTTGGTGTTTATGCCTGTAAACACCAATGTGCATCGTACGCACGTCTTACACGTACTAATTCGATTGTCTTTCTAAAATGGAAAAACATATACCCGGGGCACATCGCGGTTTTGCCGTCACAGGTGTTGGTGGTCAATCATTCCGCACTAAAATAGTCCATCTTTTTCTCTGTTATTTTATTGACAGATTTCAACAAAAATTCACCAATTTATTAATTTTGGTCTATATTTTAGTTCAACGTCATATCGTACTATGTTATCGGCACTATGAAACTTCTCCATTACGGAAGACAGTAATACGTCATCACCGAGCTGCATTCTTTTGCATGTAAAAATAGTTTACGCATCCACGACCTACACTTTAATATGTGAATGAGAATGGTACGATGCTGTGCATTCCCTATATTGAATATGGAATAGAATCAGGATCAGCGCTAAAGTGACTTCAAGCATTTGAGATGTGTATCTACAGAGGTTTAGGTCAGAGAAGCAGGATTGATAGGGTCACAAACCGAATTCTAATGATCCGAATGCAAATGTAAAAATAAATCTATAAAGTATCTCATTATTCAAGGCAAAATCGCGAGGTTGATAAGGTTAAGGGGATGGGGTACCCCCTGTGGACGGTAGTCAACCGCTTTGTGGTTCGATTTCCCATTTATCACTATAAATAATGTACGATCATATGGGAAGAAAAAGGTGAATTTTGGAAATACATATGGGTTTCTAGAAAACTATTTAATATTTAAATTTCAAAATTTAATCTGGGGATTTATGTTTAAAAATAAATAAAGACAGTCTTAATTTATAATCCTACGAGCTTAACAAGAATCCTAACGTTTCTTCTTCTCCTAGTGTCGTATTAGGACCCTCCAACGTTGACTATGACTTGAGAGTAGATCTCCCTATCTCTAGTGGCTCAAAATAGTTCTTCCACATTCCTTATCTTTGTCCTATCTTGTATATTACGAAGCCACGAGATCTTCTTCCTGCCGACACCCCGTTTTCCCTCGAGCTTGCCCTTAAATATCAAATGTAAAAGGTCAAACATTACCTCTCTAAGCACATGACCCAAGTATGACACCTTTCGGACTGTCAGTTCTGGCTCTCTAGAGCACATCTGAGTTGCTGACCATTCCTCTCGTTTAAATGTTTAAATTAGTCTACCTTAATATTATTCTTCATTGTGCCTCCAGTCCTCGTGCACTCGGTGTCTGGCCGGTTTCTGATGGGCTAGCTGTCGCCTAGTCTACTACCTTCTCCGCCTCCCACACCGGTCAGCATCCGTGCTGGTGATCCTCTTCCTCATAAACAAACTTTTTATTATACTAATACTCTTTGCTTATCCTACAAAAATGAATTCATCATGTCTTATACGGGTGCATTACAGCATTAAATATATTTTAATGAGTTCCTTGGCAATATAAAATATATGCGTATATCATGGACTACGAAATGAACGAAGTCTCTATTTTACAAGAATTCCGTTCTTCAGATAGGCTTTTCGAGAGAGATAGAGAGAGAGAGAGAGAGAGAGATAGGTAAATCAGAAAAAATTAAGCAAATGAAATCTACTGATGATGTGGGATTTACGCATTAAATTAAGCAAATTATTTTGCCTCTATTTTAAAGTTGATATTTTAAATAAATTACGGTGTAAGAATTATAATTCTCGCATATTATTTCTATTTGTTCCAGACAGGTCTATAACTTGAAAAAATGACGTTCATCTGCGGCTGGTGTCAAGCAAGTTCAAGTGTATTGGAGAATACTCCGCTACATTGCAAGATGTCGGCAGACCACATATTGCAAATTGTCTGTCAACACGTTATTGTCAACATGAATCGCTCTGTATTGCACTAAATCCAATTGATTGATCAAACACTCCGGGGCATGCCTGTTCAGGTTCAGGTATCTGTTGGAGGTTGCGGTCTCTGGTCTCGCCCGTTCTTATGTTATATATATATATATTTAAAGACATATATATATATATATATATATATATATATAGAGCCCGTGCCCACGGTATCGATTTTTATGACATTTTTTATTTAAACAGACAGATTTAGTTTCTCTAAGGGTTCATTTAAAATTTTTCATTTGTAAATTGTTCATTTGTAAAAACAGTTCTACTAAGAAATGTGAAAATTGTCGATCAGTTTCACTCATTATAATACCTCCAAATAAAATAGCTTTTTTCCATAGCCAATAGTTGCATTAAATTCTACACTGGCGTATACTTCAAACCAAGCTAGATTTACGATGATTAAAGGCGCTACCGGCCATCGGAATGCCTGTTGAAAGTCAAACGTCAGTCCATTTACCATTTATACCGAGGGAATTTGAATCTTTCAAGCAGCGATTGAAACTGAATAAATATTTGTAAATGAACTCTTTCGGTATGTCTCAAGTTAGAGTATTAAGATTTATCTCAACTTAGATATCTTTGAATTCATCCGTATCTCATTCTACGGACACGGGCTTTACATGCATTTTTTTTATATTATTTAATGTATTCTAAATGTTTCACTTTTCAGAATAAATATTCGTAATTATTTATAATAGTTTCTTACGTAGTCTCGCTTGTTCATCTTATGTACACGTCGTATTGTTTCATTTCGTGGACAGGGATCCTCTAAGGTTACGTGTAAAGCACAGATAAAGCGGATATCTTCTTATCCGAAAGCTGCGTGCTCAAGTTTCAGGTGTTGTATAATATGTATAAAGGTATTTCCGGCGCGCGCCGTCAGCCCCACCCCCCACCCCCCACCCACCAGCCGACACACGACACAAGGACGAAGGATTAACTCCGACCTTATTATGTTCCAGGCGGCGTGGCTGACAAAGTAAAAGACGTGATGAAATTAACACCCACCCTCGGTTTACAAATTTCCCATAATGTATTTGCGTACTCAGGAGCGCGAAAGCCTGATAACACATTTGCTGGCGCGATCTCGCCTCTCTGGGGTAGGCCTGTTCTTGTAACGCGGTTCAAGATAACGGGAAAATTGATTTATTTGAGAAGGTTTTTGTCCCGCGTCGGTCAGAGGTCTCGGTGGTTGAGGCTTGACTCCCGTACCGCGCATCACGCGCCGGAAGTCGTAAATAAAGCCTATCTTTAGGGCACAGCACAATTATAGCTTTTTTCCACTATATTTTCTGTAAGTATAATGCTTAGAATTTATACTTCTCGTCTTTGTACAGAATGAAAAATATAATATATTTAGTAAAGGAATGCGCGTGTGGTGTGATATATCGGGAGGTGTTTGCTTGTTCGAAAGGGAATCGCCGTTAACATCCGGACTCCAATCGATGAAATCAATTTATTAGAATAATACAGCTTCAGAAAACAAAAATCTTAAATAACACATGTAACATTTATTTCATAACTCCAATATTTCCAACAAAATTCAGTTTCCTTTCAAGTTTCCCTATACATTGAAATATTATATAAGATTTGTTTCAATTTTTAATCATGCAATTTTTAAATAATAAGCAGTGTTAGTCACATAAAGTTTCTTTACTAACAAATATGGGAATTTCAATTTATTTAGTACTTCGCTTGTATTTGAAACAAAAATAGAATATAACAGAAAAGCATGCACTAGAAAATATATGAAAGTGAACCAGACAAAATACATTCACTTCATTGACACTCAGAAACTTGCCATAAGCATATTCATCCACAATACAAAGTAAATATAAAAATATATTTTCAAAAAAATATTCTTATATTTCATCATATTTGGGGTATAAAAACAAAGGCAGTTATTTAAAAAATATTAAAAAAATGTTTTGAGTGCAGTCACCAAGGATTACTAATTTTAAATGTACTCCCTTCCAAAATCATTTTTCCTATAAAATTTATAATTCTGTACACTATAAATTCGTAATCCTCAATAACTGCATTCAATTTTCTTTTGATATTGCTTCCTTTGCTTTTATACCCCACATATGCTATAAACCAATGTAAATATGTTTTTTTCTTAAATAAAACAATAAAAAGAAAACATATATTAAGTTTTGTGCTAGGGCAGAAAAGTGTGGCACTCTATCTTCTTTACCTACCTTTGCGGGAAAACGGTGTGATGGTTATTTTTTTTGGTAATTATAATATATTATATTTTAAAATTAACTGCTACTAAAAATGATGTGTTAAATGATATATGTTAAAATTCTAAAAATAGAAGAGGAAAAAATAAGTACAAAAAAATTTTTCCTCGACCGTTCTTTAGTTACGATGCTTTCAATACGAAGCGACAATTAGCTGTGTAAAAGCATTTCAACCATAACGGTAATATATTAAAAATTTTAGGAATCGGGGAAAACTAAACTTCCCCACATCTGATATACCTACCCTCGTATATAATATATTACCACGCAATGTTTCATGCAGCCGGTGACTGTCGCAGAGCTGGTCCGCTTACTTAGTAAGAGTTTTGCGCGAGCGTGCGAGTAAATCTTTCGATTGGAACATACCCTTTTTACACAAACTAATAAATGGTACTATCGACTGTCCTCAACTACTAGAACGTATCTGCTTTTATACGTTTTGCCGTGGAAACTGCAGCAACTAACTAGGTATATCTTTAATTCCCCACGGCAAAGGCTTCCTAGACTAGCAAACAGATACGAGCAACTGGACGTCTTTGTCAATAACTGTTTATTATTCAAACATATATTAAAAGGTGTATTGAAAGATTACTAGTATTTGTCAAATTGGAATTAAATAATTGATTTGTATTTGTATGTATATTTTTTATTATAATATGACTTTCAAAGCTTGTGCTATATCTTTTCTGTTGAAAGTTGGTTTTTACTTTTAAAATTAACCCACAAAATTCAACAGTTATAGAAAAACCAATTAGTAAAGTAATTACCCGTTCCCAAAGTCGGCAATTAAACAAATAAATAAAAATCAATAATGTTTAGCACCAATAAGGATTTTAATTCACTTTTGGTTTGGCTCTTGCCCCGAACAGTCGGGTTTACTCGTCCAGTTTTGGGCAGTGTTACCTGTTCGAAACGTCGGGAGTTTAAAAGTCCTTTTCAGGACTATTTGACGCGGGTTCCCCCAGAAAGTAGTTCGTCATATATATATATATATATATATATATTACATTATTTGATATTTGTGTGTAATATATATATTATATATATATTACACACAAATATCAAATAATGAATCTGAAAAACTGAAAAATTAATTACTGGAACCTGGATTCGAACCACGGACCTCTGTCTTACGCGGACAGCATGTTACCAATTTCACTATCCCAGCTACTTAATAAGTAGTCAATATTTGGTAGTTATTTGGTTCTCTTTGAATTATATATATGATGTCCAGTAAATCCAGTACTGTGTTATAAAAATTAGAGCTAACTCAAAAAATTCTTTAAGAAAATTTCGTTTGCCGACAAACTCGACAAAATAAGTGAAGACGATCAGTAAAGATTTTTACAAATAAATACTCTAATATATACAATTTTGTCTTTATTTTAGTTTATAAGTATGACTTACATCGCGCATACATGAGTACACGAACGATTTTTTTAAATCTGACTGTGGCGGACGCCTGCCGCCATCTATTGATCAGGAAACACAGCGCGCAGTTGTTTCCTAGTTGTGTGCGAGGCGCACACAATTGGGTCCGTCCAATCAGCTTCACTCTTTTTCCCAACGGCGTGGCATTGTCAGCCCAGCTAAGCCAATCCAACCGACACAGCGATTTCAGCGTTTAATTCGCTTAATAAATTATTGAGTCGATTTTAAACATGCCGGGTAGTTTCTAGATCCTAGATCATCTCTGCTGCCTGCCCTCTTCAATATGACATAATTCATTATAGTTTTTCTTCTTCTTCTTCTTCACATAATTCTTAGATAGTATAAGATCTCGATTAAGATCGACCTTCACTCGTCTGTTTACCGAATGAAAATATTTTTAGCAATCATAATACATTAACAAACATATATCGAACAGGTTGCCTGGTGAAATTAAGTCAAGCCTACCTTTAATTAAAATTAATTAAATACACATTTTTTTTAAAAAAACAATGCAACGTTTTTGATGTTTTTAACGTTTTTGTTAAAAAAACATGTATTACATTAATTTTAATTAAAGGTAGGCTTGACTTAATTTCACCAGACAACTCGTTCGCAATTTGTTTTTTCATGTATTATGATTGCTAAAAAATGTATTTTATTCGGTAAATATATGGGTGAAGATCAACCTTAGTCGGGATCTTGGACATTAGTGGCGATTCTACTCTCACATACTATTAACCTGTCTGATTCGCACCCATCTTTCCTAACTATATTCACCGTATACTATATAATATGTGGGGTATACAAGCAGGCATATCCAAAAATATTCTAGTAGATATGTTGTAGATATATTCGAAAGAATATCATAAGGCGAGGCGGCCCTCGTATGAACTGGCTTCTCACACCGATGGCTCAGGGTTCGATTCCCGGTGAGATCACAATGAAATCTGTGTGATTTACTCAAGCCTGGGTGTTTTGTGGTGTATTTCGTTTCTGTAATTGGGCCTCCTGGCCTGTTGAAGCGTAAAAAATATTTTTTTTAAAAAATGAATATTGCTAAAAAAAACTCCACTTTGAAAAATAAAATATAGAAGTAATATTACCAGATGCGAAATCTATGTATGTTAATATGAAAAAATAATAATAGATATCTCTAGCAGAGACCAGTGCAATATATGAAATGTTCTTGATTCGAAACATATAATGTGTGGATGTTCTTACGATGGAATTGGTGAACGTTGCATTGTGTAAAGTGATCACTTAAGCCAGCTTTTACAGGTTGTAAGCCCTGAGCCATCGTCTAAGAGGCATCCATCCATTTTTCTCACATATATATAGCTTCGTCTCAGTGAGACTTCTTTCATTTATTTTAAATAAATATCCAAAAAATTTAAAACATGTTTTTTAATTCAATCACCTAGAATTACTAATTCATTGCGTACTTAATTATAGATTTTTGTATCTATCCTTTCGAGAATTATGTTTTCTATAAATTTATAGGCTATATTTTTTATATAATCTCGAATTCAGTACGTTCTAAATTGATAATTCTGATGACTGCATTCATTTTTTTTGATACTGCTGCCTTTTCCTTTTATACATCATATAATATGTATGTAATATTTATTTCCATATACAAAGTAGGTACATATAAAGAGTACAATTTTCATCATAATATTATTAAACTGCCTTAATTTTATGCAACACTGCGCAGTAAACTAATTTATTTTTAGTCCTATCACTAATCTACTTTGAATAATAATAATATTACACATTTAATTCAGGTTGTAATGTATCAGGCTGCTCAATAATTACGTTGCGTGTGTAGGTGTGTGCGTATGCTCGTGTGTGAGTGTGGGTGAGTGGGGGTGGTTGGGGGTGGTGTGTTGCGGTGGCCAGGCTCCGAGGGTAAACAGAAGTTTGTGTGAGGAATAAATTGCCCTTCAGGAAATTATTTATGGCAACTTTACTCAACTTTATACTAAGTGAAACTTCCATCGCTTTTTGTAACAAACCCCTAATGGAAAATTGACGAAAGTCTGCAAGCAATTTACAACTAAATCGAGTTGGATACGTTTATACCAAGATTGTATAATTAGGGGTAAATTTAATTGATTCACTAGTTTTTAGTTTTTTATTTAATAAAATTTGTTTAATTGTTTTAAAATAGATTTTTACAAATTAGCACGTTTTAAACGGGTTTAATCAATATACAATACTATCACGTGTCCTGGCTGCGGGAGACAAATGAAACCACTGAAAATTAATTAGCGGTTAATTAATTAATGATTAATTAATTGTTGGCTGGCACTAAACCGAGATGAGTGGAGGAAGATTATTGTGGAGGCCAAGACCCACCAAGGGTTGTAGTGCCAAGAGTGATGATGATGAATTAATTGTTAAATGTACAAAGTCACTGGACATGAATTAAACGTAACGCTATTCTTTTATCTACGCTAGGTCTTAATATATCACTTCGCCTATGAACACTTTATTACCGCTGGGTATAACTTATTTATCACTCGTACAGTATTCAATTCTCGCACACAGAAGTCGCACTGGTTTATTTCGCCACTTAGGTACTGCGCTCAATTATTTCGCTTTATTTATCGCTTCGATTATCTTACTACTTGCCGACCTGGCCGTCGCCTCGCGACTGACTTCACACTGAACAAACAGTCAAAACACGACGACTCTTGCGCCGCTGTATACTTCTAGTATTTATGCCCTAATGTTGGTATTTTCTACCTTTCTAGATTATTCTAGTGTTTCGGAGAAGGTTCTCGTCGCTTCTAGGCCGTGTTAGTCGTTTGTAGACGTTTCGTGAGAGTTGTAGATAATTGTAGACCGTTCTAAGTCCTACGATACATTGTGACATATTACAAGGGATCCGGATGTCAACAACGATGTCAAACAAAAAATGACAGTTTTCGCCTTTTGTTTTCTTAAAGTGTTATTTTAATACTTGGCTTAGATAACAAACATATTTTTAACATTGCGATGCATCTAATTAATTATTATTTTCTAAAATTTGTAGCCATGAACGTACGTCGACGAAAATTTTATTATTTACTTTATTTTCTGCAATTTTGAAAACTTATGCATTTAAAATAATCAACAAAATAAAAAAACTTCTTTGAAATAATTATCTTTAAAGTGTTCTTTCTACTTTAAACTGCCATAACTGATCGCAAAAATGGTACCAACTCATGGAAAGCTTATAAGGATGTGATGTGTTAATCAACCATAGGCTATGCCTTACAACAAACGACCAAAGATGCTGTTTCTTGGTTAATTTATGATAAGCCTATTTTTAGTGTTTTGAAAAACATTTATCAACTCAAGATTATCCACATGTAAATTGCTTGGAATTTTTCCATTGGATCGATTAGAAAGTACAAAAAAGAGTACTAATGAATTTTAATAATACTTAAAAAATATTGTTTATTTTATTTGTATATATCTACTTTTATGTGAGTTTTTCTTTCACCAACGTTTCAGAAATTACCATTCCATCATCAGAGTGCTGTATAAAAAATATATAATATATATATATAATAATACTTCTATATACAGCACCCTGGTGATGGAATGGTAATTTCTGAAACATGTTGGTGAAAAAAAACTCACATAAAAGTAGATATATACAAATAAAATAATCAATATTTTTTTAAATGTCAATCTACAGTGTTGCTCAATCAATTGAAAAAATTAATAATACTTTATTAACCCTCAGCATACCGTGAGGAAAAAATGGATTATTTACTGTCGTGAATTTCTTCTAAATATACAATATTTATTATAATAAATATAGCCACATTATATGCAGCGTGTTTATCAGATATTCCCTTATTGATTGAAGATTGAATACAAAAATAAATATTTTTATTGTGACTATCTTTCAAAGCAGTTTTTTTTCAGTCATTTTTACGTGCAAATGTGTTTTTTTATGAGCTGACACATGATTTTTATATTGCTTTTATTTATGTGTTAATTACAATTTTGATGAACTCTGTTTAAAGTTTTTTTACATTTCGAAAGCGTTTAAATTTAATTCTTTCATACTAGGTTACAGAACAGGCACCCTCGATTTTTATGTATCCAGATGCCCATTCGACTACTCAAAAATTCTTTTAATTATAAGTGTTTCCCTTCATGAGGACCATTTTTGTCTTGTCCATCCGTTTCTCGTCTGACGGTTAAACTGCAGGAAGTGCATTAATTGGCATCCTGAAAAATTCTTCCCCTGACTCTTATGGCAGACTTAAGTACCTGTACAAATTATAAGTACCTGTACAAATAATATTCAGGACAGAAAACTTTTAGGTAATTTATTTATTTAACGCCCTTATGGGCTTTTACAAAATATGCAAAATATAAAATAAAAATAAAAATCACATAAGACAGATATGCAGTTAAAAAGATTCAAGTACATATAATAGATTTGTGTAAATTAACAAGAGAAATTTAAACAGGGAGAAGAAAAAGAAAATTTTATTTATCTACGAGTATAACCATTTAGTTGAGACGTTTCTATTTAGTCCTTTACACAGTTATACTATCAGCAAAAATGTCGACTACCTCCGCATGTTCATTCTTCATTCCCTAATGAGTGTAGTCTGGAGATTACAGAGTTTGCTAATGTATTAGTTCTGACATTTCCTCTATAACAGAATATCGTACTACTTAATTGGTTCTAAAAAATCTTCTTGTGCTTTTGTTTGAGAATATTACCAAATAACATTAAATGTGCTATTATTCTTTGATTTTACTTATATGGAGAAACGGACACGGGGCGCCATCCAACGATCACGACATAACTATGAAACTATTAGTGATGGTTAAACCGCTTATTTTCCGTACAGTTATTTAGAATTTGTATTGGATAACTAAGATATATTTGTTGTACAGCACTGATGGTTGCCCATTGAATAGTAAAAAATCAGTTTCCAACCAAAGTTTAGATACAATGCTCAAATAACAGTGTGTCATTGAATAAAATACTATCACTACGAACTATTACGTCACTACGCGCCTATTGATAATTATTTTCTTGTAAAGTTCAAATTAATACGCAATATTGAGAATTTAAAGTCCTGTCTAAAATTATAAACAACCACCTATCAACCGGACTTCTTTTAACATACTTTTTTTACTACCAAAAGGAAAAGCAATTCAGAGCTTTTCTTCACATTAACTATACGTTTAGTTGACCTTTTTTAATTGTATCAGTTAATATAATTATTTTGATATGTGTACACTACCAAATTAATTATAAAAACCTCGAGAATCACTTATAATAAAATTAAAGTCATTTTCATTTATTGTTAAAACAAACTGATTACGGCTTATGAAATAATTGTATACCTTACTATATATTCCTATATTTCATTTTTTCAAAGAAATTAACCGACACATGCACCTAATGCTGAGTGTCCTTATAAAATATAAGTTATGTAAATTTTGATACTGTTACACAATTAATAATTTCAGTTATTAAAAATTCATTAATATTTTTTAACACAACTTTATATTAATGTATCTATTTTTTTTTTAAATAATGCTTAATTTTAGTAATGAAAAATCTCTTTACAAATTTTTATCTACAAAATCAGGTTTTACTGTAAAGTACGCAAAATTCGAATCCGTTAGATCAGATTTGTAACTAATTGTTTGACGGCGCATGTTATTTTTAGGTAGTCTTCTATTGATGAGACATCACGTTGCTTATTTTCCATCAACCATCGAAACACTGCTTGAGGTTGTAGCAAATTGACATCGATTAAAGAAATTGAAATCATCCAAACAAATTGTGTATTGTCGCAATCCAGTCCAAACTAATATGAAATAAAATGAAAACCTTTTCATTTTATTTTACTAAATATTTACTAGCTTCAAACATCTAAAGTATTTAGTTCGTGTAATGTTCTTTCTCGTGTTTATGGATAAGAACAATGAAACTCGTTGTCGGCTTCCAGTTATTTTAGTGGTTTACAAGTGACAACAGTTTGGCAACAGTATAATAGGAGTAATATTAATGTCGCGGTGGCTACGTAATGAGAGAGCCTGCAAAATGGCGCCTCTCGCTTTATAATAATCGCTCTCTCTTTCTTCCATGCCGTCTGTCACTCTCATTCATCAGATAGACGTCACTCGGATACGTTACAGTACTCATATATGGAGTGGAGATATCCAAATAACTGCTGATACATTCTTTTTTTAATCATGTTTAAAATGACATTCGGTTTGTTTTCCCGGTTTTAGTATGATGTTGAGGAAATGATTTTCGAGAAAATTAATGAAAACTTCTAACAATTCACTGTAAAGCCCGCCGACATCAGGTAGTGCAAAACACTGATGCATTCAAAATTTAATACAACAGCAAATAAATTGGGAGTCCGCTTAGGGCCGCCCCTAGATATTTTCCATCCGAAAAAATCTTTTATTTTATTGTTATCAAACCAAAAATCACCACTCTTATATTTCTACAAAGGCAATATATTACATTTTTTGAGAGGCTGGAAACACTTAGGATGAGAGTACATCGACGTACACTTAAGATCTCCTGGGTTGAATGCGTTATTAACGTTAGCATAAATAAGCCAACGAAATCCGTTACAACTATCAAAAGAAAAAATGCTGCATACTTCGACCACATTCTTTTGAATGAAAAAAATGATTTCGAACGATATCATACAGGAGAAGAGAGAAAACAGCGTAGAAGTAGGTATAAAGTAGGTTTTTTTTTGGTTGTTTAACCTCAGAAAGCGGTTCAATGTCTGAAACGCCCGTAATCTCAGTGTGAAGGCAAATGAAGAAGAAAATGTAATTTTTCATTATAAGGCCATTTTATTGACATTATATTTTTCTCCGTTTAAAAACAAAATTTCAACCGTTTCCATAACTCTAATCAAAACAGTTTTAATGTTTTGTGATCAGTAGTACGGACTATCAGATTAATTTATTTTCAGTTTGCGAATGCTTCGTTTGTTAATCACTACTAGATGATGCGTTTTAATATTTTTTTGGTGTAAAAAAACCGCGTTAATTGTTAATTGTAGATACATCCATTAGTTACTTATATAACCGAAAAGTTGTTCGTTATTCAATGCTTTCTGTTTTTCAAACTTTTTAGAATAAATAGTTGCTGGTGACTCTAGGTGAATATAGTACTCACATATTGTTACCGATAAAAAGAACGTTGCTTACTTGATAATTGTCGTGTTCTGCCAATGACAATCAGTTATCTCACAGTTTATTTCAAGATCAAAGTGTCAAAACAAAACTGAGGTCCATCTCAGGTAAATTTCTGCTACTATCTATTATAAAATTCTATCAACATAAGCCTAAAATCTTTGCCCTAATTATATCACTTCAGTGCTGATAAATCGGCGTTTATCGGTTACGTGATATTTTAGATATTTATAAGAGGTTCGTCTTAAAATATTCACTTGTCTGAGATCGCACTTTTCACTATTAAACGCTCGGTAGGTACTCTCGTAATGTATTACGCTGGCCACACTGAATCGCCGCTTATACCTTCAATCGCTTCTGTTTGGTTCCGCTTCTGTCAGAATAACAACTGGTTCTGGCGCGCATTTCGTCGAAAATCGCTCGAGTTCTAGAAACTTCTGGCGGATTTTGGTGCATACGAGTTTCTTTCAGAATATTCCAGTTCCATTTTTAGAATCTGCGACAGTGTTAATGTGAACAAGCCTATTGGCCAACATCTGCCTATCGGTGGGGGGCGGCCCTGAGCGCGCTGCAAGCTTGGATTATCTATGTAGGAGGTAGTGCATCATAAAATACCATCCGTTTCATTTGTTACTCGCCTAACTGCATCGGGCCGCGAGCCGCGGTGTTCCGCGGGGCTGTAATTACTGTTCGGTGCTGGGGCACTCGGAGATTTCTGGCACCGGGACCGCTACCCCCACCCCCGCCACCGCTCGTAAATATAAAACTTAAAGATATTTTTCCCTGCTGCAGTGGTAATGAAAATTCGCTTTCACCAGATGTTTCGTATATCAATATTGTACTGGCGTAAATTTTTCGATTGTTTTTCCTCGAACTTTTACGATTCGCGTCATCTGAACCATGCTTTACCACTTATGTATTTAATTTTTCAGTTGGTTGAGCAACTTTGTAGATTATCATTTAAAAAAATTAAATTTATTATTTGTTTTAATCTACTTATTTTCATTAATTACATCTACATATTTCGGCAATTCCTTGTTTTACAAATATCAAAATATCCTAATGAATTATACAGCGTTTTATATTCGAAAAACCGGTGGAAATTTTAATGTAAGAGTTAAAGAGCATTTGACGTGTCCGAATTATCATGGTTTTTCGGAATTTGCAAATCATTTATTAGAAAATGATCACGGTTTTGGTCAAAATTAAGGACTTTCTATGTTACACATAAAAAATTTTGGGCTGAAATAGAATCATTAGAAATAAGTAAAGCGTGTAAAAGTAAACAAAATATTATTAATAATCAATTAAATTTAACTACTAGTCAAATTTAAAAAAAAATTTCAATAATTTTGTGTGATCAAGAACTTCAGCAATAATATTTAAATAATTTAGAAAACCAAGAAACAAAAGACATCATTCATTTTGATATTTTGACATTTATGCACTCCGATGATTGAAAGGTTTTTCTGAAACATGTAGGTATAATTAATGAATATAAGAATATCTTCATCTACCGCATCATTATCCTCATCTTTTTCATTTTAAATCTCTCCCCCTCCCTGGGACATTCCATTCACTAGCCCCTTATATTTTTCATGTTAATATAAGATTAATAGCTTTACAATTTTTAATATTTTTATAATATATAAATTTTTGTATGCCAACACCGTACCTAATAAAAGAAACCTGCTGATAACTATATTATAATTAGCAGTATCTGAATATTAACTTATATATTTCTTTCCAAGTCAATGAGCTCGTAACTGAACATCGTTGTCCTTTTTTGTGTTTCTGCAGCGCGTACTTTTTTCTTCTGTTCTTTGGGTCTTGTTTAAAGCGTCGAGTAGCTAGGCATGTCTCGGAGTTTTTCAGCCCACTCTGGTTGGTGTTTTGGGTCACCATTGAGGGTGGGACCTCTTCTAATCTTCTGTATTGACTACATATCTGCCAGTCCTGACTTCCCTTGCCGAGAGCCATCCTGCTTTATTTTCTTGTATTGTCTTTTTGATTCCCCTTATTGGGAGTATCATGTTTTTACTTAGCCTTACCTGACCACTGCCGCCGCACTGCAATGCGTTCACTCTTTCTCATCTTGTTGTTCATCATATTCTTTACGTATCATACTATATTATGTAAACTATTTACTTGATATTGTATTTTTTAGATTATGCTTCTTGTTTGTTTTTCTTTCGTTGCTTTATATTTTTTAACTTCTAACAACTGTTACTTATGTTATGTTTGTATCTTTGCCTTTAATAAATAAATATTTTTGCACTGCAGCGGACTGTGAATGGGTTTGCTTTTGGCGGCCGTGCCGCCTCGCAACCTTGCATACGACCGGTGCGGGGCTACATGGTCTTGCCTTGTAGTTTGAGAAAAACGTTAACCTGGAGACGAATGAGTAGGATAGAAATGAAAGCTTTTACTCATAGAACGGTCCTGGGTAAGTAGTGGGTACCATTTACAGTCCATCTTATTGGAAATCACTCTCTCGCTCTTTTTTCTTGTTCAATCCCAGTGATAATAAATTTTCTAAAGAGTTTTTTCCCTGTCTTCTAAAGTATAATATCCCTGCATGTTAAAGAAAACCTTTATTTGGTTTGGTATGAAGTTTCTGAAGAATCTGTAGGTACACTTGGTGGAAGCAGATAGAGGGTGACATCTTTCGGAGCAACACAAAAGGAGAGTAATGTTACCGCATTGCCTTTCAATTCTCCACCTATCTTCTGCTGCACATTTCACGTAAACTATAGCCGTACAATTCATATACCTATGATCATCATTCCCGTTTTTTCTGCACTGCTGGATAAAGTCGCCCATGTGTCTCCCACTTTTCTCTTCCCTGACTCATTGACGTAACGTATTTCCAAGGAATTTTATAATGCAGTCGCTAACCAATATAGTAACCTATTCAGTATTTAATATACCCGTTATTATCATTTAACTACTTTCATCTACTATCTTTACCCTATATCACTGTCTTAATACCTTCTGTCACTGTTTAACCAAGTTGAGTATTATGTCGTCCTAAACACGCTAAACACGAATAATGAATCGAGGTATGGAATCACTTCTTCACTGATTCTTTTCGTCGTGATGTTTTCACATATCTCCATAGGGATAATGAAACGTCACTCCTTTTTTGCCATTTTTAATATAGTTTATGCAAGTTTAACCATCAAAAAAATATATTTTTTGAAACCATTCATTGCAATCATTAGAAAAACAAGTAACAACTGAAAATGATTTTTTATTTCAATATAAATAACACAATAATATATTTCTACCAAAAAACTAATGGAATGGCAAATAAGTTATAAATAATTAACGAATCAACATAGGTTTATTGCGTAAACGCCCAACAAAGCTTAAAATAATTAAACTTATACAGGAGATTGCTTGTGGTGAAATAAAAGACATGATCAATAAATTACACAAAACAACACAATACAAGAACATCTTAGAACTACCACATAAATCCAACTAGAACACAAATCAGGCAATTGCGTAACATAAAATTACACAACGACACAAGAGACTAATTCAGTAGAGAGAATAATTCAATACTAACTGATTTTATTAAAGAATTAATAAACGTACTAATACACAATGAGACAGATGTATCAAACGCAATTAATTGTACATTTTTTTTACTTCCATTCATCATCGTAAGGTCACCAGCCCTGGGTGGGACTCGACTGTATCCAGAAGTCTCTTGGTGTTGCTATAGTGTGCGAGAACCTATAGCAATACCAAGACCTTGTAGTCTTTACAAAGAAGACGATGTTGTAATGAAGTCTTAACAGTTACAAAAATGTTTGTACTGCGGTTTATTACAGTGATGTGTTTTAAACTCGCAGGTGAAAAAAAGTCGAATAATAAATAATGTTACATTTAAAAAAACAAAAATATCACTGATATTCTGCAATTTATTAGTAACTATATTGGTTATGCCTGTTGGAAAGGCTACTGCTATGCTGAAAAATATCACTCTGGACATTAATCAGTTCCATGTCTGACAGGGTTTTACAAAGCAGAATTCTTCTACACCTTTGATATGAATGATTTTATAGATGTGTTTAAAATATGTTGTTTATATATTTTTTACTTATTTATGATTTATGAATTAAACATTTGTTTATTTTTGGTTTTTAATTTTAACGCTTCAACATTCCATGAGGCCTAATTACAGAAGCGAAATACATCACAAAACACCCAGGCTTGAGTAATCACATATAATAATTGTGACCTCACCGGGAATTGAACACGGAACCCTCGGTGTGAGATGCCAGTGTCCTACCCACTGGGCTGTTTATAATATAAATGTTATATAAAATGTAAATAAATTGATATTGAAAATTAAAAATAAAAAATATAATATTTAGCTTTGTTTTTAAATACTACTAGAATTTATTTATGCTTAACTCATTAAAAAGTTTTAATAAAATTTTCAAATACCCAGATTCAGTCTCCCAACTATCACTCATAATTTGCGCTCTACCGCATTGTTAAATTTAAGATAAATAAATCGTTGATTACAAAATATGTATTTTCCAATTTTCTAGATTTCTCCAAGTGGCAGATTTCGTTTTGCGTGAACAATAAAAATTTTGGCACTCACTGAAATAAACATAATATTTCATTGGTATTTTCGGTGTGTCCTTGCAGGGTGATATGTGAGATATGCAAATTTCGGCTCTTAATGTCTAACGGTTTTGTAGTGGAGGGTGTTCACATCCATGCCCATTTATTTTCTATTATTTACTCACAGAATAGCTTGCCTGAAAGTTTCATACCCATGGTAGGTAGATTTTTATAAAAATACTACCTATTGCAAACGGTTTCATGACGGAACTTCTGTTAATTTCTTCAATTCACTTCCTTCGATAAAGACCGGAAGATCATTAAAGCACCCTTAATTTAAGGATCTTTCATCATACATAGTCGGAAAACAACAGATTTTGTATAATTTGTAATTAAATTTCTTTATGGCCTTTCTTAAAAAGTGGCGAAATAAACAACTCAGCTATGGTCTTTGGCCAGCTTAATTTGAGAATATTGATTTTTAAAAATTCCCATTTGTACATTTCTTATTATCGGTCACAAAAGCAATATAAAAATCACATTTTCACACAGCCTCCAAATATGATTTGGCCAGTTATTTTAGTGACACGAATTGTTTTTTTTTTAATAAAAAAAGTGTTCTATTTTTGTAATTTAAAAGAATCCATTTAAAACTGCCATTAAAAACAACATGTGTACTTTCAATGACTCCCAAATCTGACAAACACAAATTGCCACTCTCAACCTTCTCTTCAAAACCAAAGCAAGAGTGTGATTTCTTGAATATTTTCAAGAATGGACGTTAATTCACACAAGCATATTTTTACCGAAGAATGTAATTATTTAAGATGATTTGTAACAGCACAGTCCATCCATCATTCATACTTTCATATAATCTACATATATTTGGTAATATTCCATAACCTGGATAACCAAACGCACACACTATAAAAGGCAATTTCATCATTTAAAATAATTATTCAGAATACAATACTGGATTTTATTCCCAGGGGGACATCATTAATCAAGACATATCATATATTTCTATTTTTTAATATGGGAAAGTAGGTATAATCTTTTATTATCTGTTCATAGGGCTCACAACCTATCATACGGCTAGCTTAACTTTACATAATGTAACGTTCACCAATTCCACCCATGATAGAATACCACATATATCAATTTTTTGGTTAAGAAAGTTGTATATATACTTAAGTTTTACAACCCGTTTCACATGTGTGTTCTAATTATACACACGTTGTTTCGTATGTGAGTTGTATTTCTACTACCGGCACCTGCAGTCGAAAATGTTATCATTTTCATAAACTAGCACAGATATTGTCATTGATAATAAGATATCTATATTTACGTAAAATAGATCGTTAACCTTATGAACACCCAAAAATAGACTTCCATATCTACTTTCCCATATAACAAAATAGCTTTGTCTCTATGAGATAGATATCTGTAATATATCTTCAAATAATTATATACAGGAAGTTTACTTGTTCTGTACACACCACTTTATTTATATAGGTTTCTGTCACCCTGAAGGCTCTATTTATGGAATATTACCAAATATTAAAGAACATTATTATTATTTGTATCACCCCGTTTCAGTGTAATTAAAGCTTATACGACGTGATACCTTAACGCCCCTTTCAACCATGGCTTAATGATTTTATGATAAACAAATTATCATTACGACACGTGAAAATCATTTAATTAACTCGGGTCTCCGAGATGGAAATCGCAGGGGTTGATCGGCCATTTTAATATCAAAGTCGTGATATTATTTCAATATCGTTATTTTCATTTCATTATCAGTTACGACACTATCCTTCGCACGAAATCCAATACAACTTGTGTATGATTTAGATCGTTTACGAACTTCATGATACTTATTTTTATTCATTATTTTTTAAACATTCAAAACATTTTACTGCGTGCACAACTGGGTCTTATTTTCGTCAAGACGACGATTGATTATCCGATTGGAAACAAAAGAAAATCGCCGTTACTCTTTCTATCTATGTATATTATGTTTCACTTCAACGCTTGTGTGGAAAATCTTTGGTCGATAGAGTGAGGAATGAACAAATTAGACGTGAATGCAATGCTGGCTGTAGTGTGGTAGATAGAATAAAGAAAGATGGTTTGGTCATGTGGGACGTACAAACGAGGTAAGGATGGTTAAGAAAATATACGAGGCGAGTGTTGGAGGCAACAGGAATAGAGGGCGTCCGCGAAAGACCTGGCATCAGATACTACAAGTACTTGAGGATGGCCTTGTTAAAAGCCGCAACAACCGTAGAACTCGTATGAGAAGATGTATGAATGTGGCCGAAGCAAAAGTGGTATGCCAGGATAGAAGAGTGTGGCATTTAATCCTGCTGTCTACCCCTGCGGAGAAATGGCGTGATGGTTAGTTATTTCAACGTATATGTAACTTGAAATTTATATGGCGGACCAGGTCTTGCACCTTCAACCTGGTTACGCCTGATTAAACATTATTATTATTATTATTACTCCCTTTATATTAACTCGCTGCGTCCGCTTGCTTGACGAAAAAACTTTGGATCGATTTTTAACCCTTTTCCCGTGATCCAATCGAGCTGAAACTTTGCAAGCAGACTCATGGCAACGATCAAAAAGATCTATCAAATTTTCGTTAAAAAAAATTAATAAATTTTTGGATTTTTCAAATTTTTATTGGTTTTTTCATACAGCTTACTAAGTTGTATGAAAATATTTCAACGTGTCTGGTAGACACGGAACCTGATTATAGTATAATTTTGGATTTTTGGAAATGTTTTATTACTTCCTTTCGTAGCGTCGCTCGACCGCAGCCCAACGCGTAGGTTAAGCGCTAAACCAGTTTCCACTAGTAAATGAGAAAGGGAGTATAATAAAAACTTCGTTTTTATGGGTTACTTTTTTTATAATTATTATTATGAAACTAATTATTAGGTCGAAAGCCGTAATAAATTAAATAAAGAATTATTTAAATTTCGTCTGAATCACATTGCGTAACCCTTGTTTTTCTTATTTCCAATTCATAAACACGCCGTCTCATATTTTTTTTTTTTTTATTTTAAAAAAATCCTTGTTTACAAATAAAGGTACTTATTACTAATTTAACAATAAAACATAAGATAAATTACACATTTTTTTTGTTTTGTTTAATCTGTGGATTATGCCACTCTACTAGGCTACGCCTGTCCCAGAGTGGCGTTATAGAACACAATTATAATATTTTTTCGAATTCGTCAGTAGTATTTATTTTCATAAGGTAGTAATTATGTATCTACAAAGTATCAAGTGGAATGTTAGTGAAAGTTGAGTGAGTCATAAGTCCAAGTGTAAATATGTGTAGAATAATTGTTTAATGTAAAAAGGGTTAAAGTTTTGTTTAAGATTATTTTTTATTTTCCTTAATTAATTAATTAATCTATATAGGTATATATTTTTATTTGAAGACATAATTATGCAATTATATTCAATCTGCATTTAATTTAAATATCATTTTCGTATTGATGAGAGAGATAGTGGATCTCTCAAAGCCATGGTCATGACCATAATAAAACCCAATGGAGTTTAGTACGAAGATTAGTTAATTGAAAAAAAATAATTGTCGATAAATCTCGATCTTAAAGATATTACAAACTAACTATAACCCGTCAGTTATGACAGCTTTTTTATTTAAACTTTACATTAAGTGTTGAAGCATGGACGCTGAAGGTGACTATATGTCTATGACTACTCTAAATCGCCTAGAGGCGTCCGAAATGTGGATACATCGTTAAATGTTAAAGGATATCTTGGACTGACATGACTAATAATGTAATGTTGAAGTTTTACGTAGAGCAAATACAAACAGACAATTACTCAACATAGTAAAGCTCCGTAAAATTTCATACTTTGGTCATATAATGAGAGGCGAAAAGTACTCCATCCTTCAGCTCGTCATGAAGGGGAAGATTGAGGGTCGCAGAGGGGTCGGAAGGAGGCGGCATTCGTGGCTTCGAAACATCCGAGAATGGACCGGGATAAGAAGCGTGGAAGAGCTGTTCCGCACTGCCCTGGACAGGGAAACTTTCTCCCAGATGATCGCCGACGTCGGGGGAACCCGACAGGGCACATGAAAAAGAAGATTAAGTCATTTTTAATTACTAGCCCGTAAAAAATGACGGTACTTTTACAAATGGGTTCCTAAGGAATAAATATTTCTTTATTTATATGTATAAAAAAGAATAAATAAAATACCATCACATTATAAAGAGTTGATTGCTTTTAAAATGGAAAAATATAAGGTTGAAAATTTTACCTTAATTTACCAAGCTGCCGTCGCGAAATTGGATATTGCGCCATTCCCGGATAGAGTGGAGGTCCGTTGGTTCGAATCCCGGTAGCAACCAAAAATTTTTTCACTAATTTGAATTGTTTGTAGGTAAATCTTTTCTAATTGATTAAAAAAATTGTTAAAAATTTTTTAATACTAACCCATAAAAACCAAGTTTTTACAATACTCCCTTTTGCCTTGAATCAGGATTCATGACACGCGTCGGGCTAATTACTCATATAGAATGATTCCAATTTGAAAAAACCATTAAAATTTATAAAAATCCAAAATTATACTATAATCGTTAATTTTTTTAAAACGAAAAATTGTTAGATCATTTTAATTATCGCCACGAGTCTGCTTGCAAAGTTTCAGATCGATTTGATCACGGTAAAAGGGTAAAAGATCGATCCAAAGTTTTTTCCTCAGACAAGCAAGCAACCAGACGCTACGAGTTAAAAGAAAGGGAGTGAAAAAGAAAAAATTGTATAAAGAAGTTACGGACATTACACGAAATTACGGCGACAGACAGACAGACGGACGGATGGACAGAACGAAATTGTTATAATTGGGATATGATGGGATGTGAAGAACAAAAAGTATCAATAATATAATTTTTACAGAATTTCAAATAAAACGCTTGTAAAATTATCACCATTAAATTACCATCATAGGGCCGACAACCCGAGGTGGGTCCTGGCTGCCAGCATCACTCTTCCTCCCCTTGGTTCCTGTCCAATGTGATTGTTCGTAAGTTTATTTCCCCCGTGTGAGGAAAGCCTGCTACGACATCATCATGACAGTTTAGTCTCCCTCATCCCATACTTCCCTATGGGTTGCTAGGCAAAACCTTCTTTTTTTTTTTTTTTTGGTTTTCTGGTTTTCTGGTTTTCCATCCGTTGTACGTGATCTAACCAAGCTATCCTGTTAACTTTGATTGATTAAACAGAGCTAACATCATCATACAGATCGTAGATCTCGCCGTTAGGGTGGGTCGCTAATAAACAACTATTTTTTTCTTTTATAAATATTAAGTGCAAGGTCAGGGTGACGTGCGTGCGTTTTATTGATCAATTAATGTTTTATAATATAAAAACATTAAAATGCTAGTGATTATCTTCTTCTTCATAGATAAAAACGAATGTTTGTATGTTTGTTCTCGATGCCTGCGCGCACCCTGGCACATGCGTAAAGGTTTTTGACAGTAATGTACAATACTTAGGTAAATATACTGTAGAAGTATTTTATATTTTGCTGACAAAAAATAATACAATTATTATTATAACTTGTCTTTTATTCAAAATAATATATGTATATATATGTTAGTATTAATTTCTTTGGGGGTAACCCGCGTCAAAATCTAAGCTGGTCCTCAGAAGGCTCATTCATCGACCGACGTTTCGCCTGAATCACAACAGGCATCTTTAGGGTGCCTTGTTAATAAATTTCAGTCACAAGGGGCACTGCGAGCACGTCCGTTCGTATCGGAAGCTTTATTACCAAGTGAGGTTTGGCAAGTCAAAATCTAAATTCGGGTACTTCGGTCATTATAATCCTTAATGGTTTTTGGGAATTCGGTATTGAATATTGGGTATTCCCGGCCGTTGTTGGCCTTAATGGCGTTTGTCTGGCTCCTTGTGATGCGCTTTGTACTCGATGTTGTGTCTATTGTGTCGATATTTATCTGTTCGGTGGTTGTATTTAATTGATTTTTGCGTGTTGATATATTACTTTTACTATGAAATCTACTATTGCATAAAATGTTTTTCCATGCCGGTGGGAGACGCACAACGATGTAAGTTTCTTGTTGGTCATATCAACTCTGTGTTCAACTTTCTATTGCTTTTTCCAACGTATGTCTTGTCTTGTGGATCGTGCGACAAGACAATATTCAATTCAATATCGACGCCTAATAAACAACCAAGCCAAAAGAACAAAAAATTTCACATTTTCAATATAAAAATATTGTTTTGTAACAACACTTGAGGTGAACTTTTTTTAATGTATCGAGGTTCGCTTTGAATAAAATTTGTGATGAATTGTTTTGAATGAAAATAAAAATAATATTTTATAATGTATACATGTATCCAAATCTCAGGCGATGCCGGGTAGTGTAGCTATTTAATTATAAATAAATAAAAACAAAAATGATATTTACATAGTAAATAATGATTGTTTTATTTTATTTTGATTATTTTGGTTATTTATTTTTAATTTATTTTTTCTTTCTTTTCACTTTTTCTTGTCTTTTTAAGCCTGATTATTTTTGTTGAGAACACGAGCATATTAAATAACGTTTATCACTCGGGCGGATTTATTTCTTAAGTATATCGAGTCGGTAAGTACTGCAAGATAAAGAAGAGCTTTAAATAAATCCGCTATGATATTTATGGCGTCGTAAACACTTTAACTGGTCAAGTCCCGATCCTTGCTACTTATTGGTTGTTGCCGTGCATCTTAATTACGCCGGGATTTAAAGCAGAGATTAGGGGCTCGATCTAGGCGCCGATCAACAAGTGCAGACATTTTATGGGCACGCAGCTTAACCTCGGCTTATTGTTCGTACATGGCGTAGTGTCCGCCAGATGAGATGCCAAAGCTCATTGGTGTAAAAATGCAAAAATAATTGATTTTATTTTCGACATTATCGCTTACATATATATTTTTAAACCATGTTCATAAATATAGATTCAAGGCCAAGGACCACTTAATTAATGGAACAAAATAATTCGATTTATACATTTTATTAGATAAATAATATTAAGTACAAAATACAAAAAAATTAAGAATTTATTAAAAATGGAGAAATATTAACAAGGAAAAATGACAAAAAATAAAACGAAAATATTTTAACGAATCTAAAAAATTAAAACTAGTTACGCAGCGCAATCAAATGTGCCAACATTTTCATCATCAATCATCATTAAACACATTAAAAATTAAATCGCTTTTATCGGTGAAATCGTCATAAAATAGAATTGGAATTCTATTTTACATACATGTCTGCAGGTATTACTCCAATCAACGCTAATTTTTCGACGTCATATCGCCGTTTATAGATCCTACATGCCCATTTATGGTTGATCAATTTTTTTCTACAGCATTTAAGTCTGGGTGATATGGCGGAAGCCGTAATACATCATGTCGACTTTCGACGAACAACTTATCGATAGCGAGTTCCTTGAAAATACTTGAATGTAAACTTATATTAGCCGACATGGTACTTCATGCTTCAGACATAGTCACAGTATTTTTCTTCAACAAACAAGCGTGCCGTCGCCCCGAGAGTTGGATACGTACTAAAAGATTTATTACTAGTCCGTTGCAATGGTAACAAAATGTCTTTAACCAATCAACGATGCGATTTCTACTAACGCATCTACATACCTGCATATTACACAAATTATTTGTTTATGTGTTGGTTTTGGCATTCTTATCTGGGGGAATCTATGCACGTATTGAATCTTCTGCACCGAATGTGACAGTACCGGTCAACACGTCATCACCGGATGCAGAAACATTATAAGTAGACCAGATTTTCTGAAGGCGAAAACATTTCTTTATTGTTACTAGCGAAATCAAAAAAAAATGGAGCGAAAAGGAACCAAAGCGATACATTTTATTAGAGTATGACTTGAATAGTTCTAACTTTTAGAACTACGTGCATTATATAAAAAAAATATAATAAATCAATTTTAAAAAATGTACCCTGATAGTCGACTCACTTCTCGGTGATTAAAAATGAAAATGTATTGATTTTTTCATTTGCTTGCACTACATAAAAATATATTGATATTCACAATAATAAAATAAAAATGATGAATATGACGAGCTGTAATTTTATTTATCACTTGAATTATTAAAAACAGAAAAAGCACTTAATCTCGCAGATAATACCATAAAAACAAGTCTGACAGAAAATCGTTACAAACGAACCTAATTTATCACGTGTTATAAATGTTATAAAGCATTTCTACTTATTTCAAGACATTAATATTACGTACGTAAAATAAAATACTGCAGGTTAACAAAAAAATATATTTTCGGTTATCTCAAAATACATCAAAATAGTTAATTAAGGTACTATATATAGTTTTCTATGACAGCAAAATCCGTACTACTATCAATTGATTTATTGATTGTAAGAGATATGATCTTCAGGCGTAAACGGAAGATAAATATGACTATGTACCGTGGGCTCGAGAAATAACAATTTTTTTCATATGTTTTCTTTTATTTTTCATAATTGTTTTCTTGACCTTATTTTGTTTTTTTTTTCCTTTTTTGTTTCGAGATTTGATTCCTGTCGGTAGTAATTTTCTAGACTGGCGATTTCCTTTTTTCCAATTGGGTGTGTTTGTACATTTTCCTTCCTTCCTTTTCCACCCTTCCTTTATTTAATTTAAATGTATTTACATATTATTAATTTTTTTAATTACATTTTTACGTTTTCATGATATGTATTTCGTTGTATCTTTAATATTTTGTTTTATTTTGCTTTATTGATTGCAGTTTCCTCGCCGGGTCGCACGAGTGCTTTCAGTTCGTCTGCGTTATGCCAATCTGGATGGCTAAAATGCATGACCAATAGGAATCCCTGGGTCTGTGGTGGATCCCACTTCACCTGGTGTCTTCCTTCACTCCATGCTCGGCCAACTCTGTGTGCTCATAAGTGAGACACATAACGCCCAAATTAAATTTCGGGCAAAAAAATACACATAATACTATTTTTTTCAATCCCATTTCTGAACTATTTAAGCAATTCAAAAAAAATGTTGCTGGATAGTCTAGTGGTTAAGACAGTGGCCTAGTGATTAGGAATTCGAACCAGAAGGTCTTTTTTCACTGCATAAACGTTTAGCTTAGTTTTCAAATAATAAAAATATAGATGTGAAACGTATAACGTGTACGCATTTCTCTTATCGTAACCCAATAAATAAATATACTTGAGTGACTTTCAAATAAAAACAATTGAATAAATATACTGTAACGAGATGCTAGAATCCGGAAGATTTAGGCACTATCGAAGTCTTTCGAAATCTCTGGAACATTCCATAACACTCTTGAACGATCTGGAATCACTTGGAACATTATCTTAAACACTGTAAATATCGATTGGATACCGGAAATGGGAAGAGAGCATGAAAAACCAACGTTTTTAGTATAAAAGGGCTAGCGCGCACGCGGCGGAGAGTCTTTGGCAGACATTTAACTGGTGCGATATTAGCAGCATTCAAAACAGTAGTGAGCGCAGTGTGACCAACGCGTGATACAAATCGAACGAGTACATACCGACAAGCAAAAAGTTTTTCTAGTGTCAAATTGAACGGAATTTTCTCGAAAGTGATTGAAGCGGTAGAAACAACGTAATAAGTGCGAGTTAAGAAACAGAATAATAATAAATGTGTGAAATATATTAGATTTTCAGTGTTACATTTGTCTCTCACAGCCACATCTAGCGACAATATAAAAAAAAATTAAATTGAAATCGGCATTATTTTACGAACAACCTAATAAAATAAAATGTTTCATATAAATTGTTTGAAATAAATAATTAGAAATATTTCGAACATTTTTAGAATATCGAATGCGAATCCCAGTTATTTCTTATTTCTTTACCTAAAAATATAATACAGAGACAGTTGGATGTTAATATGAATAATATTATGTAGTATTATATCAGTCACGGGTTTACTAAGAGAGCTCGACGTTGTACGAAAAGAAAGGTATTTTCTCAAAATATACGTTTTAATTTAGTCTCAGATATTCATCTTATTCTTCTTTATCTGACAGTTATATTTTACGTGAAAATTTTTCACTCCTTTAAACATTACCTTATTATCTATCGTCATAAATTTTGAATATTCGCGTTTTCGCAGAACTGTCCCATGATTCTTTAATAAATAAATTTGGCGGTATTGTCGCTGAGTGGATCCAAAATTTTTCAACAGGACTATAAAGTTATACTTGAAAACTATTCAACTAAAATTATTGAAAATTGGCATTAGAGCTTTATTATTTTGATTATTTATTTTTTTTGCAAAAGTATACATGTCATGTTATACATTGAGTTTAAAACTAAATATATTTTGACACGTCACAAGACGTAATAATTTAAGCAAGAATATAGTTATGAACCCCCAAATAAGAATGATTTTTAGTTATGCGACAGGCTATCGACTTTTATTAAAAACATTATCTTCTTTTTTTATTTAAGTTTACATAATATTTTACATATACCTACAAATACACATTATGTAATTTTGATGTATTTTTTTTTCAATTTTTTTACAGTCCCATGAAAGTAAAAACAAGTGTATGGAACCGGAAAATGTCACACGTGTGATAGATAACTGTTTTTTTTAATAATATATAATACATGTATGCAAAGAAATATATACATATATATTTAAAGATAAGAATTTAACAAGAAAAACTTTCTATAATTATGTGTTTCTCTTACTTGATTCTTTTAAAACCACATACGTAATAAACATCTTTAACAATTATTTTCTTTAAAACATAGTTCGATGCTATTTAAAACAAATTAGATGAATCAATTAGAAAGATATACAGAAAAATGTTAACCCCTCTCCTTATAAAAGATCCAATTTGTTATTTATATATTTTTTAATAACTTATAACACAAACATGCAAAAAAAAAATATAAAGGAATATTTACGTGTTAAATAAAACGGATATTTTATACGAACGAATATATTATATTTTACTGAGAAACAACAAAAAATATTAAAGATAGGTATTAAAGTGAACATTACAACATTTAAAAAAAAATCATGTTAAGCTTAATTTATATCACAAATCTTATTACTCAATCGTTCAATGATTTTATACACTTTTTGAACTTTGCATAATGTTGTATAGTTCTAATGTTCGCTGGTAGATTATTGAAATATTTAATTCCTAGGTATCTATAGTTTGCATAGCTTTTTTTAGGTATATTTCTTCTGCATCTATGTATATTTAGGTATACTTCTTTTTATAGTATATTGACAGTATTCTGAAATAAGCAATATTGCTATTTCTGTATCTTGGCAGTTATTTTACAAGCTCTAAAACGTACACAAACGCCAAGTTATTCACAATTATGAATAACGAGCTCTCCGATTGATTAAATTCATTAATTTCAAACCTGTCAAACTCAAAACTTCAAAATTGGCGGCCTTACAATGTTACACAATAACTGTCAAGATGCAAAAATAGCAATATTGTTTATTTAAGAATACGGCCGATATTTGATGATCACGACCCTATTCACCGCCGAACGGAACAGCTCGGTCAAATTACGCTGGTACGAGTCCCTTAAGTTATACAGCAAGGGATGCAGCATCTATCCTCACTTATTTTACACAGATGATGAGTTGGTTAAGACAGTATTTTGGTCCTATCGTGATAATATGTCCGAGATATTCCAGATTTCTTATCTTAATGGTCCGCAGCACTTCTTGGCCTTTTTCGTACGCCAGAGGACTTTAAAATTTGAAGCTCTGTTTACCCAGGAAACTATCAGGATGCGTATAAAATATAACTATAGGCATTGCTAGTTGCAGGCTAAGGTCACAGTTAGAGAATAAGAGTCTCATTCTGAGAAACAAACTTCTTTCCATCTCTATTGTAGCTCTTACTTCTTGTCATGGGTCCTATTTCTAATTCACACATGCATCCAAGTACTTATATTGCGTGACTATTTCTGTTCATTCATTGTTAATGATTATATTTGGTGTAGGAAGCGATCTATTTGATGCAATAATTCATTCATCTTTTTAACCAGTATTTGAAGATCACGCGAGTTGTCTGTAAATTGTAAATTTCCCCTAGGTTTTTGAATGATCCTAAAGAAAAAGCACCCAAAATTTGGGTCAGATCTGTCAAACGATGTAGATTTGTATGAAGAACATATTGATGGGAGAGAAAAATTGAATCAGATCTGTCAAACGGTATATTTATCTGAAGTACAGACAGACACACATAGATTTTATGGACTACCGCATATCAATTTTGCGGGAACGCAAGCATCTTAAGTTGATGAAAAATGTGTAATGTCTTCTTTAATTTGTTTGTAAAACGATGAAGTACTTACATTCTTGGCTCTGTTCCAGAATATTAACATTACCGTCCATTTGTCTTCTGTGTGAAAGTAAACAAATGCTATCATCACAATTAGATAAGGCTGCAAGCGCCCAGGTTTTCTTGATTTATGCTTTTCTTACATTCATTTCCTTTCTCTAGTAAGATAAAACTATGTAACATCCACACCCCAAAATTTTAAGAACTGTTAAATAAATCAAATAAACCCTTAGCTTCCAAATAAACAAACTATTTTGTTTTTTTGGAAATTCGGAATTAAATAAGAAGTGATTCGACTCGATTGCCCGATATTTGGGTTTAATATTCATATACCTACCAAGTATTTTGCAATACACGTTTTTTTAGAAAAATTTAAAATTAATTAAATTTTAATAATAATTATTAATGAAATTTAAAATGAATTAAATTCTATTAAATATTATTGTTCGTAAAATTAAATATAAATTAAATGTCAATAAATATTTTTATTAAATATTATCATTAAAGATGCCTCGGTACTCGTTATAAGTGCCCGGGAAAAAACGAACATTGATAAAGGGCTCCAAAAAAATATCTAATTACTTTTAAGGGGAAGGGGTAACTTAAAATTGTATAAATAAGTCGATTATACGTGGTATATCCACTGTTTGATAATGACCTTGAAAGCCGAAACAGTTAACATAGTTAACCCGCAGAACTTAATAATAATATTTATTAAAATTTAATTTATTTTAAATTTCACGAATAATAATATTTATTAAAATTTAATTCATTTTAAATTTCATTAATAATAATTATTAAATTTAATTTATTTTAAATTTCGCTAAAAATAAATATAGAGTTCTACAAATTAAACACAAAAGCCATAAATAAATGCAATATATGTATTTTATATTTTAAACATTTTTGTCATCCTATTTACTTTAACAGGTATTCTTTAATATAAAAAAATATACATTATAAATCTAATTATAGTAGGTTCATTTTAAAATTAAATTTATACGTGTTAATATTTTGTAAAAAATTCCGAGCTTCTTCAAATATTCATGTTTTTACTTGAACTTCTGGACAAGTACACTGGCTGACATTTGAATTTCTATGTAATTAGTTCCTACAAAGTAATTAAAATATTCCTATCATTTCTTGTAAAAAAGATTTTTTCCACCCATGTTCTGCTGAAGCCAGGTATAATATTTAATATTCGTTTTATTTTCTTGGAAAATAAAATACAAAAATAGAATTTCCGCGTTTCTTTGACAAAAACATAATAATTAAATAATCATCATCTACCTATGTATCAGGCATGTCTAGTCAGCATACTGAAATAAGAAATTCGTAATTATATTTTACGGAAGAAACTAAATTAAATATTTATTAGATTCTCTTTAACTACATCTTTAAAATCTGAATAATATGATAATAATTGTCGTAGGAATATTCCAGAATGATCACTATGACGAAATATTTTAACAGAAACGGCAACCTACGTATATTCTTCGCGACTCAGACCCAGATCAAAAGTGAAATATTGATATACTTAGTAAACGCTTTACGGTCGCTCCAGCGTATAGATAATGCACGGTAACCAAAGTTCTGAATATTATTAAAAATTTATTTACCATACAAAGTTTATTATTTAATCAAGTTTTATTCAAAATGCTCATAATATATTTATACTTTGTTTTCTAACGTCACACTACGTTAAATCCACCGGGGTGTCAATTACGACATGTTGACGATATCTGCTGTTAAAAAGTATAAATATGATATAATTAATAAAAATGTACTTTTTTAAAATTAAATTTATTAAATTGTTGCTTTACAATACCTTTTTAATTTTTATTACTTAATCTAATATTTCTAGATATATTTTACTTTTATAACACCGAAATAAATATATCACTTTTCAATATACTAATATAATGCTACTAATGATTACACTAACAATACAAATGACGATTCCGTCCACTTTTAAACACGAGAACTAAATTTTCTATTAAAACTGGGTTAGCGTTAATATTCTCATTCTGTTATGCAAATATATGTAATTAACCTCTTTCGGTATAATGTAATTTAGATTAAATAATAATAAAAATATAAAATGATTGATAAGCTAATATTATATATTTCGTAAGCACATATATATATATATATATATAAATAATTTATTGGGCATAATAATTCTTCTCTCTTCAACGCGTATTGTAAAAGCATTAATCTTTTCATTTAATTTATGCTATCGGGATTTAAGGAATCGTTTTTCCGAAGGATCCTAGCAGAAACTTTATCTTGAGTAGTTTAATATCGCATTAATTAGCTCCTAGCATCGTTCGAGGTGAAGAGAAACTAGAAGAAGTATTCCGCGCCAGGGGATACTTTGGCAACTTCATTATTTTTTACTATAAATTAAACGATAAGAAACAAAATATCGTATCAATTAAATGAAATTTAATTTTGTTTATGGCAATTGAATTTATTTATTAAAATCAACCGCTTGTGTAAAATGCTGTTTCCTTAATCTGGATGCAAAAAACTAATCGTTCATAAACATCTACAGTAAAGACCACACGTCGAATATTTTGTACCCTACGGCTTTATTACAATTTCTTTATTTCATACTAGCTGTGCCCGCAGCTTCGCCCGCGTGGAGTTCAGTTTGATTATAAGAATATCAGTGAAAAATCAATGTAATCTAAACTACTCGTCCAAACAATGTTTTGTACGAGGCACTTTTTATCTATATAAAATTTTCCTGACGATATGTAAATTTATTTTGGTAAATTACCCCCGAAAGATTAATATTTATTTTAAATAAAAAAAAACATATATTATCAATTTGTGAATTAACCTTAAAATATAGATAGGAATTTGTCGTTGAGTTCATTTTTATAGACTTCTTTGAGTTCTACAAATTCTCTATAGAGACCATTAATTTATCTCTTACTGTTTAGGCAGCGTTCCTAAGAAACGCATTCGCTCGACCGTTTCCTCGTCGATTTTAGTTGTAAAAAAGGTCACCACGAAAAGCCCTTTTATTTTAACTGGATGATATAATAATCTTTAACCACTCTGAAAGTCCATTCTAAGTGTTGATGAAAGAATTTTTAAAATCGGATAAGTATTTTCGGAGATTACTTCCTACATCAAAACTTATAAACTCCAAACTTTACAGTATAGATAAACGGTTTAAAAATCTTACCTATATTTAAACTGTTAATACAACCATTTCTATGATTGTTTTAATAATGGAATCTTGTTATAGTATTCCCAGAAAAGTTGTAAAAAGCAATAAAATTTGTTTTAAAAATTATGTCAGCCCACCCACTCAAAGTTATTAATGTAATTATCTTTTGAAACATGAGTAAGTTAACACGTCGAGCAGCACGTGTTATCCCATATGTCGAGCAGCACGTGTTATCCATAAGGAGATAAATCGCTCACACTTTTCGATCTTGCAGGGACGAGATCAAAATGACTGGCCGTCATCCCCCTATTCAATATGTCAGGCACTTGATGGGTTAATGACTTTAACGAATCCTCACCTGGCAGATGACATCAGCACCCAACGATGATATTTTTTTATCACAGTATTTGGTACGGGATTTAAATATGCATATTTCGAATTAAACATAATCGTTTTGGAAGGTTCATTCTTGTTCGATCATATTTTAGCATTTTCTAAATTTTTAAAATACATGAAACCTCCGTTACACACATATTATCTAAATATGTTTGATATGTGCTGGATACATGGATCGGAACACCGCTTCCATTTCAGACTATTCGCATCAATTAATGGGGAGAAATGGCTCTCACAACATTCCACATTACACCAGCTTAGGAGTTGTAGAATTCATCACAGAAGGCTTCGTCAAAAAACTCTCCACGGGCGCAATCTTTCTTGAGATGCAAAAGCCTTCGACAAAGTCTGGCACAACGGCCTACTATACAAACTGCACAACTCAATACTCCCCCCCAATTATACGAAATACTCAAATCTTTCCTGAGAAATAGAATCTTTAGAGTAAAAATGAAATCAAACATACTCTCATCCCCCAGATTCATCGTGCGGGGGCGTCCCGCAAGGGTCAATTCTATTACCACACTTATTTAACACATACACCAGCGACATACCCACTCATTCATCCTACAAAAAAAAATATATATATATATATATATAATAACAGAAAAAAAAACATTACAAAAAATTAATAACCAGTAATGTTTTGCAAGAACACCCCATTCTTCGGGGACAAATTTTTCCAACCGTCATACATCAGACAACAGAGACAAGGGGGCTCAGCCCCTAACACTCTATGCATCATTGATAGATAATGCCTCGGCCTGTGTGTGTTCCAGCCAGCGAAGAAGACCAAGAAGAGCTTCTGAGAAGAAAGAAGAAGGCACGGGCTACCAACTCCTCTGCTTGACCCAGCGCTACAAGGAGACTACTCGACGTACCTATTATACGATAAGCTGACGTCATCGATTATCATACGAAGCAACTGTTTAGATGACAACGAGAATTTATCGACGGAGACCATCGAACATTTCCAACGTTCGGAATTATGCACTTCAGTATTTACTACTTACTGATATCTGATTGAGCTGACGCCGCAAAATTTCACCTTCTCGAGCCGAATTCGAGATTTATTGACGGAGAACCATCACACATTTCCAACAGGCGGAAATACGAACTTCAGTAGCCACCACTCACTGATATCTGATTTAGCTGACGCCGCAGAACACTCATCATCATCCGCTTCCTAAATTTCACCACTATTTTTCTGAATATAATTTTGTTATCTTGGTGTTAATAAACGAGCCTGGATTTCAGCAGTACTGCGTGTTTCACTGGTCCCATTAATACGAAGCATATCATGTTTAATTATTTTAATTTAAATTATTTAATATTAAAGGAATCGCAGAAAATATATATAAAAGTGGCCAAAAAATACGTCACAATCATTACAATGGTAATCTCACATTTTATTCAGAACTTATAAACGTCAAATATTGAAATTCTTTCTAAAAATGCATTTTATTTCATTATATAAATATTTGTGGATTCAATACTTTATTAAATTAAAAAATTTACAGGTACCAAAAAAATTTGACTTAAAAAGTAATCTATACCTAGTATCTGCATACACAAAGTACAACGCTAAGCTATTGTCCAACAAATTATATTTTAAAATATAAATCTAATAAAATCCGTTTGATCTTTGTGCATAGCACCCACATAGGGGCGATATATGTGTACGCAACCGTGGTTATACTATACAAATGTACTCCTGGATTTTCCTTTCTTTTAAATTGATTAAGATCAAACTTATGAAATTTTCACGAACTGGAAGAAGGAAGCAGAAAATTCGTCGTTGCCGTATTTACATTATAGACTTTTACGGTTCAAAGTCATTACGAAGAACATTCTAGAATTTTCTATACTTACCCCCGGTGACTGAATTCAGAACTAACTTTTTGCTTCCGTTTGAATAAGTTCGCGATTAATTAACATCACAAGAGAAGTTTCCCGCTGAGACGGGAATTACTCATATTATTTCTTTGATAAACTTGAAAGAAATTCCCTTCTCAAATTTTAATTAATTTCAGGCAGCCATCTGCATGCGTATCTCGACATTAGCGTGGCCCTCATCATCTTGATAATCTGATATCTTTATACCGCTCTTCGTGTTGTGTGAAGATGGAGGTACAGCTGATCGCAATCATAGGGACGACATAAACATTTTGCAAAGCTAAAAAGCTATTTGACATACCGAAAACAAAAAGTAAAAATAAATGGACACACTATCACATCAGAAACCACCGATTTCGGCATACCACAAGGAACAGTACTTGGACCACTGTTGTTTATTTTATACTTCAATGACATATTTCAACTGAAATTACATGGACAAATAGTTTTTTATGCAGACGATACGGTTCTAATAATTAATAAAAAAACGTGGACTGTGGCTAATAATATAGCAAGTGAAAATTAACGGATGAAAATCTGCTATCAATTAATACTGATAAAACGAATTTTCTCTGCTTTGCTATTCAACAGAAAAAAACAACTCAGAAATTAATATTAAAATTCATAACAGAATCTGTATTCAAAAAGATTTTAATGAAAATTATCCATTAATTGAAGAAAAAGATAATATTAAATACCTTGGAATCGTAATAGACTTAAGTCGAAAAAATAAATAATTGATCTTAACAACAAAATTAAAAAAACGGCCTATACATTTTTGAGACTAATAAAATATCCATTCAACAAAAAATCTTAAAATAATATATTACGCTTTTTTTCATTCCCAATTACAGTACGGTATGATTGGATGGGGAGAGGCATACAAAACCACTATACCAAAATTAGAAACTAGCCAAAAAATGATAATTAAAATAATTCTAAAGAAAATGATGTCTACATGAGTGCCCAACTATATAAAGAATTCAAAGTACCAAAAATAATTGATACATACAAAAAAATCAATAATCCAAATTTTTAAACTTATAAATACATTAACAAGAAACGATTTTTGATCTACAAGTTTTAGAGAAATACCTAACATTACCTAATATAACCTAACATTACCTAAAATAACCTAACATACCAAAATTTAATTTTTCCACTACCCAAAATCATTTTAGTTTTATTGGTATTAAATTCTTTAATAATCTCCCCCAAACAATCAGAAAAATAACAGATCAGAAAAAATATGTAATTGAATCTAAAAAACATATATAGAAACACCTACTAGACACAAAATATAATCATGAAACTATAAAATGTATATATAAATGGTATATATTGTATATATAAATGGTATACCTTGTACCTGTAATACTTTTGCTCTATACACGAGTCTTCTGACTCTACTAGAGTTAGTAAAATAAATTGTTGCCATATTTGAAATGATATTAAATGGAATTAATTTTAGTAAAAAGAACAAAAAATTAATAATCGACAAAAAATTGGTCGAAAATCGCAAAACTGATTAATTTAGTTAGGCGTTCCCTAAAAACACGCAATGAAAATCTAACTATGATATTATCATCTAACGGTTAATATTATTTCACACTTAGTAATATTGACACATAGGTGCTTAACGATATAATCTCATTAATTTAGGGAATCGTTCAAATGCGAATACATCGTACAATCAAATGAATTGGAATCAAATATTTTAAACGTTTATAAAATCAATTTAACATATGTGCTTATTAAATTGATTGGAAGGTGATTGATTACACTTCACTGACCTTGAGACTTGAGACTCACGCATTCTATACTAGAGCGGCGGTTTTCATGTCTCACTTACTCACTTGCAAGACAATTTTTTTTTCATAGTTTACACTTTTTTTCAATATTTCTGACTTATTTTTTACAAAATGTTGAAATATCATTACATTAACTTTTATCGACTACGAAAAAGTCTTTTGTTTCAATAAAAGTTAAGTAAAATAATAAAAACCACCAAAAAATTCTAATTGGAATGAAACGGAAGGTTTTTTTCATTTTATTTGACTTGCATTAAAGGGAATAAATTTTTCGTATTAGATATAAGTTACTGTAATGATAGTCCAACATTTTGCAAAAAATAAGTCAGAAATATTGAAAAAAATGAAAACTTTGATGTCGCGTATCTCCTTAACTATTGATATTAGATCATGTTTGATTTGACATTTTCGACTCATAATCAAGGCAGGAAACCACTCGTAATGTATTGTGGACTAGTTCTATTACACCCTGTATTTAATAAAATATTTTTAAAAAAAACGACTTTACAAAAAACATTTCTTAAATATGTTTATATTGAGTTGATAGATTCTTCGGCGGGCACTATTATGTTTTAACGAAGTCATCAATCAATGCCAGAAAGGTACACAACAAATAACTCGAGTAAATCAACCCACATACCGGCAGCGCGGATATTTACAATTTTTACGCCATTTGCCAATTTTTTGGTTCAATTTGTAAATATTTTGTTGGTAATTCATTTGAAGTTCTCTGCGCTCCCTCACTGTGAAACTTTTAGCTCGCGTTATTTTAGCATAATTAATTGTAAAATTATAATAGGGAAATTCTGTTCGTGCAATTAATCCAAGTCCCGCGTGATGTATTCAATAATAATTTGACAGCTGCCTGTATGGTGTTCCATTATCAATATGAGCAATAATGTATGTTGTAATTCGTAATTTAGAAATACCTCACATATTTGGATACTGTTCAGGGTGTACCAGAGCTAGCAGCAGAAACTTTGCCGGTAGGTTCCTGCCTATGTTATGAGCCTAAAATGTTATTTTTTGCAAAAGTTGAACTATCATTACAGTAACTTACATCGATTATTTTTTACGCGTTTACGGTGTTTAACGAAGAATCAAAGATTTTAGAATCCATTAATATACACCTAAAGCTCTGCAAGCAAGTAATATAAACTTATGTGTGGAGTATTTTGCTGCATGGTTGTGAGACATGGTTCATTGGCGATGGAGAAAAAAACGATTAGAAGCCTTCGAGATGTGGACCTACAGACGTGCCCTAGGAATTTCCTGGAGAGACCACATTACATTGAAGAGGTTCTCAGCAGGATCGATGAAACCAGGCACATGATGAATACCATCTCGAAAAGGCGTGCAAAATGGTTGGGGCATATTTTACGCCATGAAAATCTGCTCAAAACTATACTGGAGGGAATGGTAGAGGGAAAGATTGGCAGAGAGCGCCCTCGCCGTGAATATCTTGGGCAAGTGTGCCAAGATATGAATTGTGTCTCCTACACAGAGCTGAAGAGGATCGCCGGAGACCGAGCGGAATGGAGAAGGAGTGTGCTTTGCTGCAAACCAATCCCACGGGTTGAAACCCAGGAAGGAATATCGATCATGAAATATTCATTCGTTTTAATACGAATCGAAAAAAATGATGAAAAATTGAAAAAAGTTATTTTTTACAAGGTTTTTATTATTTTATTTAAGTTGTATTTAAGCAAACAAAATTTTCATAATCGATATAAGTTACTGTAATGATAATTCAACTTTTTGCAAAAAATAATCAATAATGCTTCAACTTTTTGCAACAAAAACTAATGACAACAAAAAATAATGAATAATAATTCAACTTTTTGCAAAAAATAAGATAAATTGAAAAAAATGCACCCTTTGATATTGCATATCTCCATAACTATTGATATTAGATCATGGTTGCTTCAACATTTTAGACTCATAAAATAGACAGAAATCTACCAGCCAAGTTCTTGCTGCTAGCTCTGGTAAAACCTGTATAATAAATAATACGCATACATTTTATAAGGATTGAATATTTCTGCTTTTGTTGAACCAAATAGTGATATAATTGAAAATTTTGAATTAGAACTTAATAGAACTAAAACAAAATACCTACATGCTCATTAGCAAGCATAACGCAGTTGTTTTTACTCTCTTTATATTAACTCGTGGCGTCTGCTTGCTGGACGAAAAAACTTTGGATCGATTTTTAACCGTTTTCCCGTGATCCAATCGAGTTGAAACTTTGCAAGTAGACTCGTGGTGACGATCAAGAAGATCTATCAAACTTTCGTTAAAAAAAAAATATTTATGGTATAATTTTGGATTCTACAAATTTTTAATGGTTTTTTCATACAACTTACTAAGTTGTATGAAAATATTTCAACGCGTCTGGTAGACACGGAACCTGATTATGGTATAATTTTGGATTTTTGGAAATTTTTTATTACTCCCTTTCGTAGCGTCGCTCGACCGAAGCCCAACGCGTAGGTTAAGCGCCAAACCAGTTTCCACTAGTAAATGAGAAAGAAAGTATAATAAAAACTCGGTTTTTATAGGTTACTTTTTTTCTATTGTGTTCATTCTAGCAATATAGACGCAAGTCTTTTTATTGCTAGAACGAAATTAGAGTAGTGCCAACCCTGATGTATGGAAGTGAAGCCTAGAATTGGAAAAAGAGGAATGTAAGTCGACTGAATGCGGTCACTAAGACGCTTGTGTGGAAAATCTTTTCAGGAATGAAAAAATTAGACGTGAATGCAATGCTGGCTGTAGTGTGGTAGATAGAATGAAGAAAAGAGTTCTAAGATGGTTTGGTCATGTGGAACGTATGAACGAGGAAAGGATGGTTAAGAAAATATATGTATAAATAAAAAAAATAGGCGAGTATTGAAGGCAACAGGAATAAAGGGCGTCCGCGAAAGACGTGGCACGATCAGATACTACAAGTATTTGAGGATGGCCCTGTTAAAAGCCCCAACAACCGTAGAACTTGTACGAGAAGATGTATGAATGTGGCGAAGCAAAAATGGTGTGCCAGGATAGAAGAGTGTGGCGTTCAATCCTCCCTGCCTACCACCCCTGCGTGAAAACGGCGTGATGGTTAGTTAGTTAGTTAGATTAGTAAAGTATTATATAATTGGGTTGCAATGTAAATTAAAGATGTGCGAAATCAAATGGCGCATAGAGGAAGCTCTATCTTATTTATTGCAATAGAAGCACAGACGCTTACGACGAATTGATAGACCGACTCGCAGTATTTGGGATGCGGATCTACAGATGAATACTATTAAAGATGGTTCGCATAAATAAATTAATCTGTCGAATGCCGGCCGTATGTAACGCGGAATATACCCTGTCTGCCGCGCAATTTCGCGCACGATTGCTGTTTTTTAGACACTTTTGTGATGGTTATATTCATGTAAAAATCAAAATAATCGCTAGGAAGTTGCAGTTTCTGATTTCTCAATATACAAATATCAATAATTAATTACTTATATTTCAATAATTTCTTGTACAATAATAACTTATTCATTAATAATGATCGAAATTTACTGTCAGAAATGTACGCACATGTTTATCGAATAAAACCTTGGAAGCAATAACACTAAAGATATTGTATTTCAATATTTTCTTTCTAAATATATCAAAAAATATAAAAATAATGAATTTTAACACTTTTTTATTTAAAACTAACACTTTTTTAACAAACAAATAACACAATTAATGCGCGGTTCCAAGACGACATTTGGAATAATTTTTTGTCTGGTTTGCGCAGTAAATGAGGTTACCTGACAAATAGAACTCGTTCATTCATTCAAAAACTTGAGATACAACTAATGATAAGCTTTAAAAACTCATAAACGCAGGTAAAATAGGCCGAACACATACGTGTCTAGGGATGTACCCTCTATGTGTCAGATCTGCGCTCCGGCACAAAGAGGGTACAAAAGTTTTCGCGCAGATCTGCGCTCCGTCACCCGACCGGTTAAAAGAAGTAATTAATACAATAAAATCCGAAAATTTAAACAACTCGGACATAAAGAATCTCGGACACATATACTTCCAAATAGAACGAGACCTTGAACCTCATAATGCAGGGAAAGATTGCCGGAAGTCGGGGCCCTGGAAGAAGGAGAACATGCTGAAAAACCTGAGACAGTGGTTTGGCCAGTCTACTGTAGAGCTATTACTCATTTACCATTACGCCCGTGGGAGTAAGCAGAAGGGAAAGAGTGCCACACTATTCTGTCCTGACATAGAACTCTCGCCTCATCGACATTCATACATCATCGCATGCAAGCTCGACTGTTGTTGAGGTTTCTAACTGGACCACCTTATAGTATCTGGTTAATCTAAGTCATGCCACGTCTTCCGCGCTCGCCCTTTCTTTTCTCATCCATTCGCTCAACGTGTCAAAACATCTGGTCGAACTTTTTCAAAACTATTATTTATGCTAAAATCACCTTTACGTTCATTCTTAATATCTTCATTCTTTTCTTTATCATAAATGAATTTGACATTGTCTGCTTTCGCTCCACTTCTGCCGGCTCCAGGGTTTACTTCCTTAGTGATAGCCAATTTCTGTTGAACGGATTGGGCAAAAGAAGAAGATACATTTGAAGAAGCTCTTATCATTTTGACGTGGCCAAAAGGTAAGGCGGTCTCTTACAGCTGATTGATGGTTTATTCTTAGATGCACAAAATTACGATATATATTATAATTGAAAAAAAGTGGTTACAATACATGTTGAGGTTAGTTCGATTAAGTGAACGCGCTCCCGATTTACAAGACTGCTGCTATTACTGCCCTTTGACGGAGGATCAGAAAAAATCTGATGTTTCGCGACTTACTCACTAAGCGTAAATTTATGTCATTTTCTATCTTTTATTCATGAGTCTGTGATGAATTGGACCTGCACCCTATTACAAAGAATGGGAATGAAAAAGATAACTATATCGAATATTTCAAAAGAATTATTTAAGATTAATTTATTACTTGTGTTCTTGTTTGCGAGAGATAATTGTGGCTGCACCACTGGAAGGAAGAGTTGATTCAAAAATAATAATATTGTTTGTATTAGAGAGAGGTTTCGCTGGGACCCTGGCGGGACGGGCTACCATGTGTATGCTCGCGATTGATCCGATTTGGAAGCATTGTTTGAACCAACCAATTGGATCTTTCGGGCGGTGGAGAATTGGAAATGTAGAAGCGGCTACAAGAAGTTTATAAATGGATGAACAGAGGAGCAGAACAGGATAGTGTTGGTCTGATTTTTTCACGTAGGAGTACCTCTGTAAATGACGCTCGGGTTTTGAAAAACCACAGCTGATAGAATCAAAATTAAACTAACATGTCACCGGACGAGACAGCTGAAGAAGTCAAAGAAGGAATGGAGGAAAGTGACAGTGCAACGGATTTGAACTTCATTTTCATCATATACAGGTGAGTTCCTTTCAAGTTAATTATCCTTTTGAATTATTGTAACGCTTTCTCTGTTTTAAATTCATTATAGACAATTCGGTTGAGATTGATTATTCTATTTAGTTCGAAGATAGGAGTAGGGCTGAAACAAAAAAAGCTGAAAAAAAAAAAGTTTTGAGATTGTTTCGTTCTGATTTCTAGGGAATACGGCATTGGAAACCAAAAACCATAATACATGTCAACTGGGAGTTGTACAAACAGAGCTCTGACTGTAAACTAACAACCAGAGCAAGACATTTGGTTCTAATTCCGGTGGGTTCTATATTGGTATATGGGTTCTATATTGGGACCTTCTATATTGGTTCGATGTGATCTTAGAGTAATTCGGTTATACTGAAATGAACGAAAAATAAGAAAGAGAATCCGCTTGGCATCAGGGAGTAAACATAGAGCCAATCCATTAATTTCGAGTATTACCTTATGTGTTCTGTATTTTAAAGTTGACTGTAGATAATTCGTTTAAGATTTATTATTCTAATTAATTTGAAGATAGATTTGAAAAGTAGGGATTTCTTATTCGGTTTTAAAATATATGTTTAGGAAGTACATTAATAGGCTAATAAATTCATATACTATAATTTAAACTCAAAATCATACGAAAGAGGATTTAAAAGATAGTCTGTTTTGGTTGCTTTGGAATTGCTTCGTTTGACACCTGGGAGACGTTCAATCATGAGGACAAAAATCCATAATTACGTGCATGTCCTCGGTATATAAAGAACTAGTTCTAACTAGAAGATTTCAACAAGTACAGATGGGTCATTCCTCAATGGGTCGACATTACGCCTATACTTGATTGAAGGAAGTAACTTCTAAGTGAGAGCGCTGTGATTGCGAAGTAATTCATTCTGACTTATATGAACGAGAGGGAGAGGAAGAGAATTAGATTATTAATTATGCGCAACCGGTCCAGGATACACCCCTGAGTATTGCGTTTTTGTTGGAACGTTTGCTATTGCTTCGACGATGTTTGAAATAAAATTTTCACGTTATCTACACGAATTATGTTGCTTCAGACAAATCGTTTCGTTATCGTGTAAGTGTAGTCACAGGATCATAGGAAGTTGGTGAAGTAGATTTATTCACTACACTTTGGATATTTTTGAATATATTAACATATGGTTAATATATTCTGTTCACGTGGAATGTTCCATTGGGTAGACATAATCGTCTTCATTCTACTGAGAGGAATTCACATTTTCAATTACGAAGAAATTATCTTTATACTCCACAGAGAATAAATTGCTATACTCAGTTTTAAACTAATAACCAACATTATTTTAGACTCATTGACCCCTTAAAAGAATAAGATGCCACTTCTTATATCTTCGAACTAATCTTTAGACGCAAGCGATCCCTAAAGTTTTGGTATACTTTGGATTTACATTTTCTTCGGAATGCTGACGATTTGTCGAGGCAATGGAACATACTACTTGACTATATCGAGATCAAGACATGGACTGACTATCAAGATAAAGGAAACGCCAGAGGATCTGTTTAGCAGGAAGTGATCCATGGTCGAAAGAGGGGCGGAACTAGGGGCTCCTTTAGCTGCGGAAGATTGGAGATATGCCGTTGCCCACGGACATCGATCCTCTTTTCCATAGATTCATTTTATACTTGATCAATAAATTCATAGCGAGAAAAAGCGAGATACCATTAGCGACGGATATCGCGCACTTGAAAGTAGATCTATTTTCAAATCATTAGAATCTCGGTTTGCAGATATATAAAGTTTCCATCAAGATAGTCAATCCAGAGGCTCGAATCACTGAGACAATTATCTGATTATGTGTTTTTCCCTGATCTATAATTTGTATACAGAAACAGCCGGCAAAAGGTAGGAGAATCTAATATATTTCGGAATGCTGCAAAAATGATTTAAGATAAATACTGTAAGTCATTTAAATATTCAAGTTTTTGTTACAATATAAAAGCATGCCAATCATTTTAAATCATTATATAAGTAGGAAGCAGTACAATGCTAATGCTAGTCCGCAAGTCCCAAACCTACTCAATGTAAATAAAAACAAAAAGAGGTTTTATATTCAAAATAATCATCATACAAAATATCATATCAAAACATTACACTAATGCACAAAAAATTTATTCGTGCATTATCATATTATATCTTAATAATATAGAAAAGCAATCAACTTTAAAAAAAAAATTACTTTGGTAAAGTAACTCAATAACAAGACATTTCGCATAAAGAAACAAACAAAAATGCTGAATAAAACTGCATTATTAACTAAAATTATATTAGGTACCTACAAACATGAAAAAAAAAAGTTAAAACCACGCTTATGCGTATTAAAAAGTAAAAAAAAAAATTTGGAAAAAAAATTATCGAGTCACTATCCAAATAAAAGGCGCTTAAATATAGATATAAATTACAGAATTCTATTGTTGATGGAGGGGGAACGCCCACGCTTTTATTTGGAGAGCGAAGCAAAATATTTTGTCCAAAAATTAACTTTTTGATACATTATTATTATTATTACATATATGGTCTTTATTTGTCGTTTTCTTTCAGGTAATATTCGTTCTGCCATGATTGGTTATTCCGTTAAATGAGAACCAAAATGATGGATTTTTATACGTTATTGCATTCAAGTCTGAGTTAAATTATGAGTAAAAAGTTCTAGACTAAAAACGATATCACGAGCCAATAACTTCGACGTTTCTATAGTAATTGAGTGAGAGTATAGAGATGTATTTTAATAAATTAGGTTAAAAGCAACATCATGAGCCATTTAATAGAAAATTACGTATAGAGACATATTTTAGTAAATTAGGATAAAAGCCATTATGTAGTATCGGCGTTTAGAATGATATTTACGTGAACATATTAGAATCTTGTTATTAATTAAACATCGATAAAAGACATTACGAAGGTGTCGCGTTCTTAGAGAACAATCCTTTCATTTCATTCAAAAAGGGATAATTCAGATATTTTATTTACGTAGACATGCTACTAGTTTATTAGCTATTTTATAAGGTGTAATTTCGGAACAGTATGCATGAGATCAGTCAGAGTATTTTAGTTCACGTATTTGAAATAGAATTTGTATTAAATATTTATAAATTTTGGTCAGATTCGAAAAATTTTAGTTGGTAGCTTCGGTTATGTGAGGACGTCTCACCCACTTTATACACCGGTAGGTCGGATTTATCTCAAGTCAATAGTTTATATTAAATTTTTATTAGAATACTGCTACAGAACTCTTTGTACAAAACATCATCCAACTAGGATCTACCATAGTATTTCATACTACATTACATAGGAACCTAAAGCAGCCACAGTTGAAGTATATTCTTCAATCCTGTTCGACAATCCCACAGCCATAAAAAGGGAAAATTGGATCAATAATAAAAAATGTGCGTGTTTTAATATAAAATGAAAGCTAAATGGATTACGCCGAGTGTCTCTGAAAATTATTAATGTCTCTTTGTCATCGTTTGATCGAGGTTTAACCTAATTAATTATATCTGACCGTACATTTTAAATTAATGTTTATAAAAGCATTTCTGCAAAGTAGATCCTTTCGTGGCTTTGATCTTAATGGCTGAAATGTAAAATATTGTACGATAATAGCTCAGTATGCCCATACATTCATTTCCCCTGTAATATAGGCCGTATAATCAAAAAGCAATCCACTTAAAAGTGTCGCCAGCAGCGAAAATGGCGTGCCACAGGGCTTTTAGTAATAAAATATGCAATATTTGTACGAATTACAACGGTTAATATACATGTGAAAATGTTTTTCAAAACATTGAGAAGCTAGATTAGTTTTTTGGTTTACTGCTCGAATCTTGAATGGATAATTGCAATAACGCCCTAAACGCCATTCACAAATGTTTTGTGGAAATCAATGCAAATTTTTAAGAGTATTTAAAGATGATGAAGTTTTTTAATGTAGTTTATAAAATATGGTTAGCATTAATGTGTGATGTGTATAAATTGTTTTTGCTCTCAATACGGAATAACAATTTTGTTTTCAATTTTTTTGATTCAGACATATAAAAAATATACAATTTTAATTTTTACCACCAATCATTGAAAATATTTTACATGACTTCGAGAAATTCTTCCGTCTTTTTTTCCTCAAGAAATTGGTAGGTACATGCATATAAATAATAACATATTTGATTTTCAAACAGTGCACATCGAAAACGAAAAAAAATATGGCAAATAGATATTCTGCATAAAATGGATAAGGATGAATAAAAATGTAAAATCTTTTTCAGATTTTTCCTTTATTTCTTTGTAATTTTGCTTGAAATATATTGATCCTCATCTTATTTCAGGGTGTCCGCAATTTCCATCCATTAAGAGTTTTCATTGTCGGGTATTGAATGTAAAAACAACCTATTAGATGGGTGTAAAAACATGTAATATACAAGTAATGGGATTTTTTTGTGCGATAGGGTGAGAATTACACTCATCTAATGTTTGGTGCTTGATTTTGATACATTTTATCAATCTCAAGATGATTTCTGAGTCTATCTCCGAAACAAAATCTCAGCACGCGAACAGTAATTTTATTATTCTTTTTTAACTTGACAGGCTACTAGGCCAAATTACTGAAGCCAAATACATCACAAAAGATCCAGATTTAAGTAAATTACATAGAGTTATAGTGACCTTGCCGACAGTCGAACCTGCAGCCTCCAGTGCATTGCCGACTGGACTACGAGGTCCGATAGTTATATTTCATTTTGTCATCCTCGTCACTAGGATATAATACCAAGAAATTTACATGCACATATGATCTCAATATAAATACATACACCCTCAATAGGATCAATTATACCCATCCTTTCATTTCCTCGACTTGAGGTGACGAAGTAATCAAACGGCTCTTCAATTAAGGAAATTACATTTTAAGCGATCCTTACTAAGCTGAGACATCCAAGACAGAGTAATGTAAGCAAGAACGACATGTCAGACACGAGACACCCGCATGCCCAATTATTTATTGTCAGGAGCCATCAATTCGGTCTAATGTTATATGTAAATTCGGGCGGAAATCTGCTAATCAATACCACACATACACCCATCATCTTCGTGGAAAGTGTCGATGTACTTTGATTTTAATTTTGCTGTCTGACGAGTGTTTAAATTAAACACATAATTATTTTTCATGAAAACACATTTTATTAAAATGTTGGAATTTCAACGTGATATTTAAGCCGAGTAAAAAGGTTCACAGATAAAATTATCCATCGAAAACATAATTATATGGTTTGGTTTTCTGGTGTTAACCATATATATTTTAGTTATTTTGTTTAAATATTAGACTGTTGTTTTGTTTAAATATAGACCGGCCAGACTGTTGCTGTAACTCAGTCTTATAAAATGGAGAAGAAAGAAAAGAGGTAACACACGTTTCTAATACGTTTAGGTATATAAAAACGAAGTAGGTATACAAAAACATGCGCGTATTCGAATGCAGCATTATGTCAAAGTTAATCCGTGAAGAACTTTCTGAGATTTGAGATTTTGAACAAACGAATATATACATTTTTATATATCAATAGCTGTTCATACCCAGCGTTGCTTGGGTTAAGGATTTAGCTAAACAAAAGTTTGTGGAGAATATAAAGGTTTCACTGTTTCGCAGTCTCTACTAAAAATATAGGATCCATTTAATCTAGGCTGGGATGGGTGGGATGTCCAGGAAGGAATTGTGACCTATGTATTCCGCCGTGACCTAAAAGATAAGAATGCAAAAATTGGATCAGATCGGCAAACGTTGTAGATTTTTACAAAAATATATTAGGTGTGGGGTTGCGGTGCGAAGGGAGGAGAGAAAATTTAATTTTATTACCCGCTGGGTCTTGAAAAATAAATATGCAAAATCTGGGACAGATCGGCCATACGGTGTAGATTTGTACCGAAAATATAATAAGGGAGAGGAATGGGTAAAAGGGAGGAAGGAAATGTCGCACGTGTTACCCGCCGGGTCCTAAAGAATAATTTTCCAAATGTTGAGTCCGATCGATCTTATGGCACAGATTTGCATTGTAAATATATCAGGGGGAGGGGAAGGGGTAAAAGTGGAGGGAGAAATGTCCTGTAAAGCATAAGTATGCAAAATTTGAGTCGAATCGGTATAGATTTTTACAACTGAGTAAGTTGTATGATAAGACTTCGACGCATCTGGGAGACACGAAAACTGATATAATTTTGGATTTTTCGAAATTTTTTAGTACTCCCTTTCGTAGCGTCGCCCGACTCAAGCCCAACGAGGGGGGTAAGCGCCAAACCTGTTTCAACTAGTAAATGAGAAAGGGAGTATAATAAAAACTTGGTTCTTATGAGTTAGTTTTTTTCATTCTCAGGTATTATGTGTTTTCCCAATTGCAACATTGTTTTTGCTTTTCAGAAATAAAGTAGAAAGTATAATTTTGGCATTCATAATCTAAATAAAAGCAAATCGACGATGTTACTATGTATACATCGAAAATTAGCATTGTAGTTATTATATATTGTTATTGCATAAGTTTTTATATTCAAAAGTATTAAATATCTCAGCAAAACTAAATACATAGGTTTTTGATAGCATTTTAAAGTTAATTGTATGTTGAGGGCATATTCGAAAAAATCATTGCTCAGTCGCTAAGTTGTGTAATTCAATGATGTCTGTTGATCGTGCATACAATACGTTATGAAAAAAAATTAATACTGTTATTATATTTCATACTCAAAATTTTGTGAAATAAATACCTCGGCGAGCTCCGTCTTTCACGGTAGTGAAATATTTGTTATATATCTCGGAAATATTTGGCACCAATATACCGGCCTATTAAAGGAGATTATCCTGAGTACAAGTTTGGAAACACCTGGAAGAATGACGTAGATGGATGCACTGCACGTATCTTGTAATAGTGCATTGCAGACCGTGAAACAGTGAAACGTCAAACGTCAAACGTGAAACGTAGTTCACTTGTTTTAGACATCATTTCGTCTCATTGTGTTTTAGTCTATTCAAACATTGTTAATTAGTTGGGCGCTGCCGTTGCTTTTAAGAAAAGGGTTCGATCCTTAAACGGAATAGATTAGCTGTACAATATGTAAAGAGATCACGTAGCCGGCATTTTCTTCTATGTACGTATGCTGGCAAAATATTTTTCCAAAGAACGAAAATCTCCGGAATTATCCTCGGTAGAAATAGGGCGAAAAAGAATTGAAATGGAAAATCAGGCAACCACGCTGGGATTTATTTCACATCCCGCCTTATCGAATGGACAACTATATATGAAAAAAATAGTAGAAAGATGCTTCTTATTTTATTATCTCAAAGTTGGACCATTTTTATAATTTATTATAAATATATAAATTCAGACATAAAACTTTGGTGTATCAGTAAGACATTCGCCCAAGCCTCCTTCTTGGAAATTATGCAGACTACAAGATGACGCATCAACATCATTTGTAATAATATTGATGCGTCATGTCATTAATTAAGGCAGATTTCTAAAAAATACATATTTTGCAGAAAGACTATTGACACAGTTATAGAAAAAAGTTATTAATAGTCAGTCAGTTTCCTCTGTTACCAAGAATCATGTCTGACGATTTTCCTCCACCTTTCTCTGCAGCGTGCAGTTCGGATAGCTGTTTCAATAGAATAGTCAGTAGCGTCTTGATCTGGTCGATCCTTTGAATTGAATGTCGATTTTTTTCTCTCCGGCTTTCCAGATTTCCAGTCACCATCAGTTTTGCTACAATGTTTTTGAAAAATTGGAGGAGCACCTCAGACAGATCGTTGATAAATCTATCTCAAATCCTTAGTTGGCCATGCTAACGCCAAAAATAAAGCGCATTAATAAATAAGTTTATATTAATTATCTTATGTATATTTTCAATATGTTATTGTTGTATATATTTTTATCATATCTGTTTTCCGTTTTCCCTATTTATTTGAAATTTATAAAAATCATTACAATCATTTTTTTCAAGGGAATTAAACTAAAAGAGAAATGTTGCTGGGCTGCACTAGTCTTCACTTAGGATAGGGCACGTTCACTTGCATTGGTGTGAGTGATACCCTCTGTAACACGTTAACTGTGGAGTGGTATTCCTTTTTAAAACTTCTCCATTGGCCACTTCAGAATGAAACTGGCAGTCATGCGGAGCGGTCATTTCTTTGTTTAATATTTTTTATTTAAAAATAGGGTGACTGCAAGATCACGATACGGTGACCGCAGATTTAAATCAAATTAATATAAATTTAGATGAGGATTCGGTGTCCGATGCAGCCGACAAAAGTTTATCTTATTGATTAAAATTAATTATAAGATTTTGAAACCATTTAACTACAATTACGCCTGCTTATATATTATTTATTTATAACTAACTATAACTCATCAATAATAACGGCCGCCAGTTAATGCTGGGAAAACAGTGCTATCTAGAGTAGCGTCTTGATAACGTTAGTGATGTACATTATTAAAAAAAGGATTATGCTTTTTTTAATTCTTATACCTGATTGTTAACTATATTATTTCACATAATTATTTGAGCATTCTGGTACCGTTGATGACGGGCATTGTTACGTAGAGAATTTTATATTTTGATGACATATGCTATATTATAGTAGGTAACGGATTCACTAATTAGTTATAATTTTCAATAAACTGAAATATTAAAAAAAAATCCAATTAAGAGTATTTTATTTTAAAAAGCATATAGTCAATGTTTTCATTTTATTTAATAACACTTTTGAAACCATATTAATTTTGAAAACGTACCTTTATAATACTTGTACCTATGCTTATTTTAGGTTTAGAAACTAAAATAATATTTATATTTATTTTTTGCGTCTTATTATGTTACGATTTTTTGTAAACGCACACAATATTAACTACTGACCTCGTTTTATAACTAAAAATATTTTTTAAATTTAATAATACCATAATAAAGTATAATCTTTATTTACTTACTTCGTGGTTCAAATAGCGAAACCTGTTTATACCATGTCCGATTACTAATTATGCGGAATATTAAAAATTTTAAAAGCCATGATGGGTCATGGATCGAATATATTCCAATGGCAATATTATGACTTGCACAGTTCTGTTACTTCATCATAACGAATTCAGTACAACTATAAAGCTAACATGATAAGAGAAACTCATGAAAGCTCCGTCATTCCATGATCGATCTCAATCACCATATTATCATGACAGCTGATCGCACAGATTCACGGTTTATGAAAGATAATATTTCTTTATCGATCATATTCAAATGAAAATGATGAATATTAGAATTTTTTATGTAGACACGGAACTTGTTCGTGAAAAAGAAAATAAAAATCCAATATTTATTTATTATGTTTATCCCTTTTTTAAATAGATACGCAAACCCGGCATACGTCTCGCATGAATATTCTGTCTGTTCTGAAAATAATCTAAACGCTCATGCTATGAAAAAATTACTAATTGCTGGGGTCCCGGAATGGGGCTCGAACCATCAACCACCAGATCACTAGACGAGCGTCACGACCATTGCATCAACAATTTTACATTAAATTACATTTTTATTTTTTATCAAAAGAGTACATAAACCTTGTATACAAATACAATTTCATGAATTTATAATTTGTCTAACATTCGTGACAAATATTTTCAATGCGTTATTTTAAATTAACAATGTTTTTATATGTAGGTTGTAAGGTTATAAGCCCCTATCGTACAAAAGACTTCCATACACGCGTCTGTTATAAATAGCTTCGTCTCTGTGAGACATCTATAATTTATCTTAAATATAATTAAATAATAATCCCGTAGTAGACAATGGACGTCTTTAATATAAATTATAATATTTAATAATAATCCCGAAGAGGACAAATCCAGTAATTGTGTTCCCAGAAAATACATATAAAAATATTGCTAATAATAAATAATGATCTAAAAAAGGAGTTAAAAATTGAAAATATTGATTTTCAAGCGTATTCTAGTCTGTTATGTCTAGTATGTTAAATAATTCAGAAGAATATCATAATATTTTTTATAAATATTGCTTTATACTCCACATTAAAATAAATATATAGAAGTATCGTTACCAGCCGCGAAACTGTTTCATGAGAAGAGACTACAGATGTCTCTAGCAAAGCCCCTTGAATGTACGGATGATTCCTTTTTGGAACATATATATAATTTTCAAAAAAATTCGATGTGTGGATGTATTGGAGAACGTTGCATTTAAGATCACTTAAGCCAGCTCACACCGGTTGTAAGCCCTGGGCTATCGTATAAAAGACTTTAATTCACGTTTCTCATTTAAATAACTTCGTCTCTGTAAGACTTCTATAATTTATCGTTATTTAAATTTTGGATACTTTTCGTTCTTCTCTTATTATTTCGTTATAGATCTTCGTTGTACCAAGCATGATAGTTTTTGGGATTTCGATTTCTTCCCGAATAGCCGTCGGATTTTATCTCTTTTTTCGTATGATATTCGTGCCTCTGTTGAATTTTTATTTTTTAAAATTCGTGTCACATCAATATTCTTACTATTTTCAAATTAAGCTAAACGCTTTTGCTATGAAAATAGAACTAACTTGCTTGTCTGGAGTGAGATTCGAACCTGGGACCTTTGGATCACGAGGCGAGAGTGCCAACCACATATTCAATTGCATCCATTTTTCTAGTAAATCCTGCCGTTTTGTGATTTTCAAAATGAATAATGTTGTATCTTTTCAATTTTGTAATGTTGTATCTTTTCAACATAGTACTTATCTTAGTAAATCTATTTCTTTTCAATGTTGTTCCCGTAGCTTCATTTTGCGGTACTAATAATATAATTGTTTCATTTCTTAATCCAAAAATAATATTAGTTTACAATACTTCTACTTACTTGTGTTACTGACGAATCTTCTTATTCTTCCTAATAGTATTTTTTTAACAATTCTTTTAGATTGTAATCTATGTATTGAGAATAATTCAATCTTTATTCATTTTTATATAAATATTTAATTTCATTCACTTCTCTCAGACAGACTCGACAGACTCAGACGTAATGATAAGTGATGGTATAACTGTTATTAATTTATTTTCAAGGTTCACACATTAACTTTTGTTAAGTAAAATTTATTTTATTTTTTACATGTGCATTAATAATTATTTTGTTGTGATGTGTGGTGGTACACGGAAAACAGACAGTATTAATTTACAAACATTTTGACAATTATGATCATATCTCGTCGCATATATTACAAAGATAGTGATCAGACAATGGATGAAACATACATGCAGCACAGGACAACTCGTGGTAATACATGACTCCGACACGGTATTACCACGCATCACATAAACACAGACAATCCTGCTTTCGACACGGACTACATCAGACACATGGCCAAACGTTTATATGCGGGCATCACTTCCCACCAAAAACCCACCATCAACACTCTATCGCGCTACGACGAGACCGCCCCACGACTAGTAAGGAGACCCAAGATTGTCCTCCTGGGGGCCCTCCCCCGACCCCTCCCCCCTCCACCACGCCCACCCCGCAGTAATCCAAGAAAGTAATGAAAGAGCAAGGGGTCCATTAGTGACCCGGTACTCTGACTGCCATTAGATCAAGTCAAGTCAAGTGCTTTCGACACGGTATTGCTAGCCAATACTTTACACAATACTGATAACATTTCACGCTGTTTTCGATACTATATCGCAATACTTAACCACAAGACCAACAATCGCAACTACACATCAGTCCTGATCAGCCAGGAAGGTCGTAAAAATACGATATAACACCCCAAAAAACTGAAACCGGAAGATTTAAAACAGTTTTCTGTAATTTTTCAAAAAAAATGTCTATGACTTCAGAGAGATTTTGATTTTCAAATACTTATTTCTTAATTTCACAGAAAAATATATATCGAGGGTACGGAAATGAGAATTAACCATTTTCAAAATACTAACGCAATGCCTCCCCGTTTTCCCCTTCAAATAAATAAGGTCCATAATTAAAAATTAATTATTTTCAAAGTGCTCCATTTTAATTTGGCGCCCGCTTACTGCCACGATATTAAAATATGCTCAAATCGTAAAATCTGACACATAAAATGTGACTGGTGTTATGTGTTTAGTGATAAAATCAACCCGAAGGGGATAATGAAATGGTTTTCCGTTGGACAAATCCTTATTTTAATATTTGCTTGATCATTCCTATTTCCGGGGTCAAACATTTACCAGTTATTTACATAAAAAAAACTAACCCATAAAAACCCATTTTTTATTTTACTCCCTTTCTTTGTAAATTAAGTTTACCATCATGTAATTAAATAATTTATTGACTGAAAATGAAACATGTCTCAACAAATATCTATGCCAGAAATCTCTAAAAATATATCTTTATTATTTGATTTCTTCCCAAAAAACCAAAGTACGCTGTCATCTGTGAACCAATTGTCATAAATTTTCGAAATTCGTAGTGAAGTATCTATTACGCCTACTGACGGAGTAATTCAAATTTTAAATATTTCGTGACGTTATCGGGCCGCCGTTGATAGCTTTTGTAATGATTCCAATTTGATAAAACCATAAAAAATTTGAAAAATCCAAAATTATGCTATAATTATTATTATTTTTTAACAAAAATTTGATAGATCTTCTTGATCGTTGCCACGAGTCTGCTTGCAAAGTTTCAGCTCGATTGGATTACGGAAAAGGATTAAAAATCGATCCAAAGTTTTTTCGTAAGGAAACAAGCACGCAGACGCCACGAGTTAAAAGAAAGGAAGTAATAACCAATGTTCTAAATATGATTTCTTTACAAGAGACAATACCATAGTACACCCAGAACAATAGTTTATCTCCGGCCAGTCAACGAGTTATTAGCCTACTCTTGCGTTGACGCTAGGGTTGTCACTTTATTTTTACTCCCTTTCTTTTAACTCGTAGCGTCTGAGTTTCCGACGCATAAGGTAGACACTAAATCCGAATAAAATTCAAATTCTTTTAATTGTTCAAAAATCGATGTGCCGATTTTAATTTTTATGTGATCGTTTTCGAACTCTTTGCGAAAGACCTGCTCCATCCTCTCTATATTGGCAACAAAGTCATGAGTAAATTTCGATCTGTTGCATAATTTCTGTAATTAGTATACCTAGTTTCTGCACTTAAATTGCAAGATCATCATTAACATCAACGTAGACTTTTAAAAACTCACAGTCTTTGTGATAATCAACACATCTTTTTAGTAAAGCACCACAAACATAAAAAAGGCATTTTTTTCAGGAAGCGCATTTTTTTTCTAAAGCGGCGGCTGCGAGCGCGAATGGCACCGAAGGCACGGCCCTTACTGCCGCCGCCTTGTGCCCCCATATTCTATGTCAACGTGTGCGTCACAGTGCGTGCGTACACGGCGCCGAGCACGCACGCACACATTCTAATGGGTGGCGGCCAGTTTGTATGAAGACGTATTACTGTTCTTAGTATACTGTGACAATACACTGTTTCTGTCAATGTGCGTAAAGATGCAAAGTTTTTGTGATATTTGTAAATTTAACTAGGACGTGTTATATTTTTGTATTCTAATTTGAATTCGATTTTTTTTACCAGTATGACTAGACGTCGCCGTTGATAGATTCAGTATAAAAATAAATAAAATAAATAATGAACACAAATTTCACCTACCAGGATATAAAACTTTTCATATAGTAAAACGAAAATATTATTTTATCAAATTTAAATAGAATGGATTCACCTATTTCTCTCAAATACTGAGTGATGTAGATTAATGTCGAAAAAAAATTTTTTGCACACGAAATGTAAGGGTCACCCTTATATGGAATGTTTTTTTATAGGTAGAGGTTTTTTAGAGCTTTAAAGTGAAATGAAACACGTAAAAATGGAAGTAATGGCCCTGATTTTAGCTTTATTAGAAAGATAATTTTATGCCATTTGTGTTTAGTTTCGAATTGGCTACAGGTTTTCCAGCGATAGCCAATATGACAGCGGACAGCTGATTTTTTACTCAGTTTGGTTTATTATTTCTCAACGCCAGAACAACGCTTGCAAATTTTTAGAATTTATTTAGAAAATCGTGGTATTCCAATCGTATTTAAATACTAATGACATAAAAGTATCTTTCAAGTGAAGCCAATACCAGGCCGTTATCACGATATATGTGTTTCATTATATTTAAAAATTGTATATCGCTAAAAAAACACCCTGTAAAATGCCAACCATCCCTGCGCCCCACACAATGACATTCATCCTTTCGCCCCTGACCCTCGGCAAGCCCTTCCGAGCTCACCTGAGTCAATGCCCGTATTTCGTCTACCTTATCCCCGATCACTTTTTAAAACCCTACACACACCACCCGTGTCCCAATTCCATCGAGATTCCTCTTCTATATCACTGCTCCCCTTCAACGACAGCTGAACGGCAGGAATCAGACTCACAGCCCCCACCCGCCCAATGCAGACCCAATATAATAGGGGTGGATTTTTTATTATTATTACTATACATGATTTATTTAAACCTTTGAAGTATTTATTAAAAAATTAAAAAACCTCAAAAGAAAACAAAATATTTATCTATTAAATATGACATTTTTCAAAACTTATGAAATCACTTCTAGGAGTATTATAATTTGAGTTTCGATAATTCACGTTAAGGACTTTTGAGAATATTAAAACATTTTAAAAATGTATAATATTAGTGAAAATTTGCACATATAATAAAAATTGTCTTTGCGAATAAATCGATTTATACGTCTTCTTTTTACCTTTTTACTTTTTTTTTCTAAACAACTAATAAATAAACTCAAGTCTGGAAACATGCCAATTATTAAAAATATTTTGTTTTAATTAATTTTATTTTAGAAAAATTAAACAAAATCTGAATATTAACATATGTATATCGTTCTAGTGAAAGAAAATCACAGATATACTGGGGATGCGCCATACCGAATATACAGACATGGTTCCATGTTAAGAGGATACCAAATAATTGGGCTCCTATTACATGACATGAACCGAAAACTTGTTACAATTTTTAATTATTCATAAATTTCACATCTGTGTAAAGACAGTAATATTATTAACAATTTAAAGAAGAATAAGGAATAATTAAGAGAAGAAAACTTTCACAATTTCCGCATAAATCACGACATAACAAAACACTCAGAATTGAGTAAATCACTTAGATTAATTGTGACATAATATGTATCATAACATTCTGTTAGATAAACATTTTATTTGGCTTTTTCCAAAATATATATTTACAAACCACTTACTGCATGAGCCTGCTATTCACAAATGAAGTATTTCGATCCGTAACCATGAAGCCTCAATGGGGTCTGCTGATTATATAATAGGTGCATCCCTAATATATAATGAAATAAAATTGATGTGCTCATTTACTGAATCTTATGAAAATTATCTCTGAAAATTATCACATTAAAATCTCGAATATATAAAAAGAGATGTCACCCCATTAATCTCCACGAATCTAATACGTTTATTTCGTTATAAAAAACAAAATTTTAATTTTACAATGTCGCCAGTATGTATTGCGCATGCGTAAACGTAAGATGAATTCTCGGGAACATTGTGACATTTTAAACATCGTCGTTACCGACCACTAGCTACACTTAAACTTATTATTTTTTAACAACCAGAATTTTAAATAAATTGTACTAATACTTCGCAGTTAGGGATTATAGTCCCGGTATCCCAAACGGGTCCCGAAATCCCAATTTCGGGATCGATACAAAAAATTATTTTAAAACAAAATAGCGGCCAGTGCATCCCAGAATTACCAAATGTGCTGGCGCGCTGTGTGCTGGTCCGGCCGCGCTCTCTTTCACTCGCACATAGGCGTGAGTGAAATAAAATGCGGCTCGAGTGGAGATGTCGTTGGTCGGTCGATTGATTAGTTGTGTCCGCGTAAGCAGCTATAACGTAATATTCCTCTTAAATAAATTGTTATTATAAATACATGTGGAGTCGACTGAATTTTTATATGATTTGGATGCAATGTTTTTTATTTTATTTTTATTTTGAAATGGATTAACGCCAAATATACTTCATTTGGATTGCAATTCGAGGGCCCTATCTTTAAAAAATTATAAATGCTCAATTCTTACAACAAATCTCGAAGGCGGGTTTTCCGCTGTCTTAAATTGGTCGTAAACTTTGAAGCCGTTTCGTGATTCGAGTACCTTCTAAGCTGAGAATATATTTCCAAAATTCTAAAAAATAAACAACACTTAAATCTTATTAATTTCCTGTTGGTTATTTTTAATACTAAATATTCCATGTCGACGCTCCGTCCATTGTTTGCAAATTTGATTGTTTACGCACGGTAAGTAAAAAAATTTAAACTTTTTTTTATAGGGATTTTTTTTAGGGATGCGAACACGGAATTTCATCAATATTTTTACTATTTTCAAACTAAGCTAAACGCTTGTGCCATGAAAATAGGACTAACTTGCTGGTCTCGAGTGAGATTCGAACCAGCGACTTTTCACAACCGAAATTCGAAAAATAAATTTGATGATTAAAGATTGAAAATCGAAATTTTCATTTAAGGCAGTATGTATAGATACTGTTTATACGTTTCATTTAGAATTGAAGACTGATTTGTTCAACATTTAGTTCCTAATCTTAATTAATGTAAAAAAAAATTGCTTAATTTATATTGTTTTGTTTGTCAATAATCTTTACACTGTTTTGTTTCGTAATATTTTTTCTTTTAACACTTGTTTTTATAATTATACTTATAACCTTCAAAAATATAATTTGTTGCATGATATTATACAAGTAATCAATGTTATATAAATTACGTACTTTTTTTAGGATAATATAACAATTTTAAAATAGGTAGGAGAGATTTATTTTATGTGCGATTAAAATTAAAAATATTTTCCCTGCAAGGTCTTCTTCTTCTTCTTCACTAACCTTCGTCTCTCCACTGCTGAATATAGGCCTCTTCCTTTCCTTTATTATAATATAATTCTTATTTCCAAGTCACATATAGCTATCTTGGTTTTGTCTGGAACTATCTACCCGGGATTGGCCTACGTTAAGCCCGCAATCCCGGGATTGGAAAAATGCTCCGGGATTATAATCGCTATTTTCAGCACTAATACGAACTTGGTATCTATTAAAGGAGGTATATCTAAAACAGAGATAAAAAATAAACTCATTTCTGATTTTATATTAAGAAGTCTTCATTACAAACATACAAGCAGCAATTTTGTCATATAAAATAGTTCTGGAGATCTGGTGTCAACTCTAAAGTACAGAAGATATAATTGGAAAAAAAGTAACGATAGAAAGACTGAATGGGGTCGCTTGGACGCCATTGTAAATTCATTACATACATCATCAGAAAAAATTTTCAATTCAAATTTGACCAACATTTACATTAATCATCAGGATCCAAAAAATGGGATAAAAAGAAACTCAAGCATTTATTTTGAAAAAAATCTAAATGTACGTTTGAGCAAAAGTCATACTTCGAGGTACTGACTGCATAGCCCCTGCTATGTACAGAGAAAAAATGAGATATCGGAACGTAATATATCGTGTAAAGGAATATGAATTTTAATATTCTCATACATGCTGGGTAGTTCAGACATTATGTACATATATCCTCGCTGCACGTCAGATACTAGTAGGGCACCACCCACACGAGTGACTGACCACTAAAAACGCTTAACCCGCGAGCATTCGCGCTACGAGCATTTTGCTCACGACAAATTTTAAATTCGCGCCATTTTGTCAAAAAAATTCTCGAGTCTCACACGTTCAGTAGCTGAGTTTTATTTGTTACCCCTACCGCGCTTAAAATTGCCCTTGCGCCAGTGCCAACCTGTCGCTCACAAGAAGAGGTTACCGTCGCGCGGCGAATTGCTCATCGCGCTAGTGACGACGTAAGTACTTAATAAAGTTAAGAAAACATTCAAATATAAAATAAATTGTGTTTACTGTTTCTCATTATTAAATAATATTAAATTATTAAATAATTAAATAATCCATCTATAAATAATAAATATATTTTATAGATGGAACCGAGGGACCAGAACCCGAAAAACATAATGCGATATATGAGTCGTTGCGTATCAAAACCTACCCAACGATCTTTTTTTTTTAGATTTGAATGCCAATATATTCTCTAAGCTCAATTTTTAACATTAGTTTACTACCATAACAAGTACCAATCTGAAGTTATTGCTAGTAAAAAATCAACTTGAGTTTCAAAACCTACCTATAACCAAATTCACTATCTTTCATAATCAACTTAATTCCTCTGACCAATGAGCTGCATTGAAATGGTAGCCATATTGTTAATTAGACAAATCATTAAGTACATTTAACGTAATGGTGGCTATTGTCACGATCTGTTCAATTGTGTTTGGTTATTGATAGATTTGTGGTTTCAATTTTTAGTTGTTAATTTGTGGATTTTGCGTGATTTAAAAAAAGTATTATTGAATTAATGTATTCTTCTATTGTTCCTGCACCCATTGGTAAAGGCAGAAAATGTATAACGAGACCAGAGGAGTGGAAAAGAAACAAAGAAAATGTTACAAGATTGGTAACTATACTGAACGATTATCAAGGAGTGCAATTTTGAATTGTGTTAGTCATGATGATGAACATTTTGTGGCGCAAAGTCCTCAATCTTTATCAAAACTGTGATAATTTTCTAATAAATGATTTTGGTATGGAATTGAATAGTTAAGAATCATTAGAAATTAGTAAAGCATGTAAAAGTAAACAAAATATTATTAATAATCAATTATTACTACTACTAGTCCAATTCTAAAAAATTTTCCAATAATTTTGTGTAATCAAGAACTTCAGCAATAATATTTAAAAATATTTTTTTATTAATTAATAACAACCAAAACAAAAGACATCATTAATTTTGATATTTTGACATATATATAAAACACGCTGATTATGGAAAGGTTTTTCCGAAACATGTAGGTGTAATTAATAAATATAGTAGACTAAAACAAATAATATATATATTTTTAATATTAAATTACCAAATATATTACACTACACCCCTGATAATGCAATCAATATATTTACTTCCTTGCCGTTCATAATCAATCTAAATCCAAATGCTTATATTTCAAAAGTGACCTTAATCCATAGTTGGGTTTCAAAATGTACTTAAGTCCATTTTTAATATTAAAGTAACACACGAAATATACAAATTTCATTTAGGTCAGTTTATTTGAATGTTTTATTTTTGATTTTCCATTAAATTAGTTTTAATTTCATATTTTTTAAATTATAAACGAGATCTAAAAGAATTTTACTTGGTTTGCTAAAAAAAAAAGTTCATCGCGTTAGGTAGGTTTTAATACGCAACGACTCATATGTTAGAGTCATTTTTACTATGAATATGTTTCTTACTGGTTAAATTTAAGTTTACCTTTTTGTTACAAAAATGAAAGGTCATAATATTTTTAAATGTTAAATAAATATAAATATTATAAAATTATAAATGTTTTATTATAAAAACCATAATCACAATCATGATTTTATGGAATAAGACATATTTTTACTCCCTTTCTTTTAACTCGTAGCGTCTGCTTGTCTACTTGTCGTCTTGTCTGCTTATCTGACGAAAAAACTTTGGATCGATTTTTAACCATTTTCCCGTGATCCAATCGAGCTGAAACTTTGCAAACAGACTTGTGGCGACGATCAAGAAGATTTATCAAATTTTCGTTAAAAAAATTTAATAATTATAGTAAAATTTCGGATTTTTAAAAATTTTAATGTTTTTTTCAAATTGGAATCATTACCAAAGTTTGATTACTAGCAACGGCGGCCTGATGACGTTGCGGAGTATTTTCTAAATTTGAATTACTCCGTCGGTTTACATAATAGGTACTTCACTACGAATTTCGAAAATCTAAATTGACTGACAAATGTTTTTAGAATGAAGTGTCTTATCAAAGCTCAAAACATCTGACATTTTAGAAATATATTAAATTACTGTAAGTTTAGTGTTATGTTATATGTTTTAATTCGTCTTTAATTATTGTTATATTTTACAAAGAAAGGGAGTATAATAAAAACTTGGTTTTTATTATTTACTTTTTTCACGATTCAATATTTGTGAGCAAAATACACGCGAGTGTCCATGTGATTTTTATTGGCGCGAGTTCTCGCGGGTTAAATACCGTCACATACAAACTCGCAGTAATACAATTGAAAATACTTGTATCTATTCTATCCAACCTTTCAATCCATACGCTTCCCAGAACTGATTAAACTCTGTATTTCTCTAACAAAGTACTCTCTACCGAAGATTGCTGGAATCACCTGGAAATTGTGTTGGCATTGTCTCAACAGACACATACATGTTATCCCACCCCACTACTGTAATGTCCAGAGTTTCTAAAGCTGTGGCGCGTTTCTCGAGCAATCTTTACAGGGAAGATATCTTTCTTAAGTGTCTAAAGTTACTACCGCCCGCATCTTTTGTGCCGAAAATCAAGTCTGATAACTGCTAGCCTGCGCGGCCTGGTGAAAACTCTTTATCAACTGAAGAATACATGGAGTTAAGTAACCACTTTAAAGTTCGTTTTCGTAGCTAATGAACATTGCATACTACTTGTATTTAGGCACTATATGTATTAAAATAATAAGATATTTTTTTAGACACTATACATTAGTTGAATAATTTTGCCAGTCCTTTGTAAGACATTGTGATTTGATACTATACAAAATATGATTTTTACATTACCATATTTGAAAATTCAATAAGATATATGTATGGTTCTTCTGTACTATAGCAATTAAATAGATATATGTTTAGTTTTTGATATTTTTTATATTATTTTTATTTTATTTTATTTTGGGAAACATACAGTACAATGAAATAAAAAATTTATATAATTCAAAAACATATTCGTTTAGTATGGTCAGTGAAGTTTCCTCGAAGTTGGTAAAAAAATTTAAGTAAAAAACAATGATTAAGAATATTTGATAAATAATAAATATTTCAAAAATTTAAATTATGATCATGCATAAAATGGGAGGGGTGGGAAGAGGGAGGGAATGGGATTCAATTAAAGAAGTATCAAATTTTTTTCAATAGTCATAAATGAGATTACGGAGTTTCATTTTAAATAAAAAAAAATTGTCAATAAAAATGTCTCGATTATATGTTGAAGTGGAATGAGTTACAAAGCAGTTTTTTTAAGTAGTAAGTCCTACCAAAGTTTGGGTAAAATAAATTATTTGAACGCGTTGAGTATGTAGGACAACTTAAACCTATTTGCTCTGATAAATAAGGTGAGTCAACCAAGTTATTCAAGATTTTATAAAGATAACACAGATCTTGTATGCATCTTCGATATGATAGAGGAGGGATTTTATGGCAACACTCGCTGTGTATGAGTTGAATTCTAAACGGGAACGGAAATTTAAAATATTGAGTAATTTATGTTGGATATTTTCAAGTCGCTCACTGTATGTAAAATAATAGAAGAATAGAGTATAATTTTTTTGTCTTCTTGTTTCTTTATTTTATTTGTATATTTATTTGTATTTCAAATAAAATTTAAATCGAAAATATTGAAAAAAAAAATGTTATAATATTTGTAATAGAAATATTCTAAGATACACATTTTGTTTCGATTTATTTCGTATAAATTTGAGTTAAGTTTAGCTTATTTCAGTGTACTGACTGCACGCCGCTTTGCGTGCAAGGAGAACAAAAAGAAGATACGGAGAAATTAAATTCATCACAAGACTTTGGCTATTGTCTGATGGCATCTGAACCTGCAATGAGATCCGAAATGTCGACCAGGGAGATCGAATACATACGAAAACAAGCCTGTAAAACTTTTTACACAATTTTCTGAATTCCCATTAAAACATCACAACATTGTTAATTTTTCATAATATACAAACAAGAACTTCTTTTTCAAACACTTATTTTGTTAATTATTTTGAAATCAGTTAGATTTTATGTGTTTTGGGAATATGATGCCCACCGTTACACGACGAACTTTTAGTATATGATATATATATATATTTTTTATACATTTTATTTTAGAATCTCGACAATACAATTTTTTATAATGACACAATATATTGAACAGTTAGCAGACCAATTATGGAGATCCACGACATTATAAAATATTAAAGCAATACAGAAAAGAACAATAACAAAAAATAGTAAATAGAGAAAGTACCTAATTAATTAAACATAGTAATCAAAGTACAGTACAAGTGGAAAAGAAAAGTTTTGGAACAAATAAATCGAAGTACGTTGTTGTTGAATATTTTTTTAATATTAGCAAAAATACGAAAATACCAAGTAATTCAGAAAATCCAAGAGCAAAATTTTAAGAATTAAAAAATAGAAAAATCATTGAAAGATTTGGCAGATACTTCGTGGTGCAACATTATAATTTAAAATATGTTTTACTTTACTTAGTAATACACATACAATATGAGCTATTTAATTACAACTATAGTTTCGAGAGGAGTAGTCCCTCTCATCATCAGGTATAGGTAATAACTAACTTAAATACAACATTTATCAATCTAATTGGGTAGGTCAGGGGGTCAGGGGGGCGCGCGGCAGGGAAGGGTATTTTTTTCGCCGAACAGCTCTAGGAGTGGTGAACTGGACTGAAATGTGATATTATTTATTAATGTGTTTCCAGAATTTAAATTTTTTAGGATTTCAACGGTTTCCAAACTATTCATTATCCATCGTCTATGGATAATGAATAGTTTGGAACTATGGTCGTCGAGGAACCGAGTGGAGTAATTGGACTGCTCCTCTCGAAACTATAGTTGTAATTTAATAGCTCATATTGTGTGTGTATTACAAAGTAAAGTAAAACATATTTTAAATAGAAAAATCGTTTAGATGAGCAAATTCACCCAAACGGGATGCAAATAGAACGAGAGAAACTAAATGTATATCGTGGGGTTAAGTATAAAGTATAAAAAGACAGACTTGTGCATTCATTAAAAAAAAAATTGTTACGATCTTGATCTGTTACTTCTAGACAGATTTTTTAGGTGTTAAGGATTTTCTCAACCCTATTATACGTGTGGAAAGTTAAACTCTCACTGAAGTGGTGTTGAAGAAGGTTGAAATTGTATAGAGTAAAAAATGTCAGCATATTAATGAGGATGAAGAAAGGCATGGAAATTAAGGTAAAGATTACCAACATAAAGGAAACTAACGTATTTCACACGTGTATAAGATAAAATAAATGGCTTTATGAAACAATATCATTTTTTGATTATTCGATAAAAAATACTTTTCGAAAGAAAGAATTTTTCTAATAACACTGAGAAAATTTGCGGTGACTCGATGTGCTTTTTTTCTTGCAGGTTCTTGTTTTTTCTCAGCATTTTACAGCTAAGTAAAATAATCTAAATGTCGGATGAAGCCGCAGAGTAAAACTAGTATTTTTATTTTGCGGAGTTGTATTGGAGTCATGATTAGACACGGAAGGCTACCACCGTACTTTAAATAAATGCTAAAGCCATAAAAACAGTAAATTCTCCAGCCCCGTGCTGTGTGCACTCGACGAGTACGAGAATAATTACACCTGAGTATTTTCCCAACTGCGTGGATCCCACTCCCCGCCCCGCCCGCCGCCCGAGCGCCCCCCACAGCCTCCGCGAATCAATATAATGGCCGTCGAAACGCGCCCTAATTTAAGACAATTCAATTGAATAATTGACCCACCGGTATTGAGAACTAAGTGACTTTATAAATATATGAATTAATTGGAAAACTCTTTGTATGTAGGAATACAGATAAGGAATAAGATAATACAAAAAGCCCTTATGCATTTTTTACGGTTTATATTAGTTCCTTACATATGAAATTGGCGTTTTGCCGTACTGGCAAATTTGATCTCAAATATCTTGTCTTTGGTTAGGAATTCCAAATCCAAATTTATACAGCTATTTACTCATATATTTGTGTTTTAAAAATTATAATTAATTTGTTTTTTCCTCAATTGTTTTTTTCTTTGCGTCACTCAGTTTACCAAATGAAAAACTTGAAATATCGCGTTATTTACGAGCACGAGTTCCACCGTGGCACCAGTGCTGCAGAAACGGCTTGAAGGATTAATGATGTGTATGGCGACGGTGCCGCAAAAGAAAACACAGTGCGTTTTTGGTTCCAACGTTTTCGTTCTGGAAATTTCGACCTGCAGAACAAGCCCCGTGGACGGCCGGAGACCAAAGTTGATAATGAAGAATTGAAGGCTATTGTGGAAGCGGATCCATCGCAAACCACATCCGAGTTAGCTGCAGGCTGCGGTGTTAGTGATAAAACTGTTTTAATCCACTTGAAGCAAATTGGTAAGGTGAAAAAGCTTGAAAGGTGGGTACCTCACGAATTGAGTGAAGCAAATCAACAAACGCGCGTTGACTGCTGCGTTGCATTACTCAACCGGCACAATAATGAAGGGATTTTAAATCGAATCATTACCTGTGATGAAAAGTGGATCCTGTACGATAATCGGAAGCGCTCATCGCAATGGCTGAACCCTGCCGAACCAGCCAAACCATGCCCCAAGCGAAAATTGACTCCAAAAAAGTTACTTGTGAGCGTTTGGTGGACTAGTGCTGGTGTCGTTCACTACAGCTTTCTTAAATCTGGCCAGACGATTACGGCAGATGTCTATTGTCAGCAACTGCAAACCATGATGGAAAAGCTAGCTGCTAAACAACCGAGGCTGGTTAATCGCTCTAGGCCACTGCTGCTTCATGATAACGCTAGACCACACACTGCACAACAGACGGCTACCAAATTAGAGGAGCTTCAATTGGAATGTCTAAGACATCCACCGTACTCTCCGGACCTTGCCCCAACAGATTACCATTTTTTTCGAAATTTGGATAACTTCTTGCAAAGGAAAAAATTCAACTCCGATGGGGCAGTCCAAACCGCCTTCAAAGATTTTATTAATTCCCGTCCGAATGGTTTTTTTAGTAAAGGGATCGATGAACTACCTATGAGATGGCAAATGTGCATAGATAGCAATGGTACATACTTTGATTAAATAAATATATTATAATAAAAAAAATCGGCTTTATGTTCCTCCCATACTAAACGCCAATTTCATATGTAAGGACCTAATATTAATGAGGCAGAACAATTGAAAACAAACGCAATACTGCAAGTGCCTATCTACACAAAGTGAAATCCCTTAGAAAAAAATTACAGCAAATAAAAAATCACAAAATAAATGAAATATAATTTAAATTCTTCCTTTCTTCCCATTGGACTGTACACATTACACATACAAACGTCATGTTCGCATATAACTATTAATATTAATTGTATATATATATTAATTAATATTAATTGTATTCAATAGATTTTTTTGGAATATTTGACTGATATTCAGTCATGGTCATATATCAGGGTAATATTTTTTATTAATAAAGGTATTGTATATTCCACAAAACACTTAGAAATCGTGCAAAAAATATATAAAAAAATAGCAAGAACAGGTCAAACTAAGTAAATAACATATTGCTTTCTAATAATACAATAAGTCAACGTAGATTAATATATTTACAAACGACTATAGTTTCAAATGAACACGTGTACTGAGAAATTAAATTTATTATGTAGGTACAAGGTTCTATTTTTAACGCGTCCACACGGGCGAATTTTAAATGACACCTTTATACCGTATGCATTCGTTCTAATTGTATGTCTGACTTTGATGGGTACTTTTTCATTCCAGGTACTTTTCTTCTAACCAGAACTTTCTCGCTATCTACATACCTACACGAATTTCTCTACTACACTTCAAATTTTTAATTCTTCAAAGTCTACTTGGAAGGCACTGGTGAAGAAATATTGTCTTTGTTACTCTATTCTGTACTTAATTGTCTACAAAAATAATTTAACTGGAAAAATAAGTTAAACATCGAAAACATGGCAGGTAATATTAAAAAAAGATAATATATATTCTATTTTAATTATCTATATATAATTAAAAGAAAATTTATCGAAAATAAAGCAGCAGTCCTTGATTTCTTAACTTATAATAGGTATAATGAATATGTAAATACATATATTTTTACTTGCTAAACACCTGTTACCTATCTACTGTTAAACAACATTTTAATAGTCGAACGTTAAAGCATTTAAGGGCACGTTCATATATTAATTAAAGAGTTATTAAATTTAAAATAAGTCCCCATTTAAATAAATCTTTATGTTAATCACTGTCTTTATTGATCATTTCAGAGAATTAGCGTATTTGACAAACTATAGGGCAATGCGATATTGTGTAGTGAATAATTACTCGTTCTCGTTCAAGAGAGGTTTTTCAAAGTGGTAATTTATTAATTATTCGAGGTACTTTAGTACTTTTTCCAGTTATTCTATATCCGTTAACCGTGCATAATAATATTTTAGTATTTATCACATTAATAAGAGGTTAAGTGTATTGATAGATAAGTACTTTTGTGTTATACCGAAATACAATGTAAATCAGAAAAACTCTTGTTTGTTTTGAAATAAATCGCTAATTATATTGATCATTTCCTTGATGAAACCTAGGCCGATGTTTCGGCATGGTGGCCCGTGGGATTTGGCTTAAATATTAGGGTATCAATGAAATTGTGCGTGGAGATATACCTTTAACTGTTGGATATTACGTATAATATAGATATTTCATCAGGCTATTCCATAAGAAATATAATTTAGCATACTCGTATACAATATATGTGTGTGTAAGGTTCTTTTATGTAACAAGATAACTTCAAAAATATTCCGAAAAATATCGCTGAAATATCCCGGTCAAATTCGTTAATTGGTCTATTCCATCATCTTGTTCCAAATTGTACGAAAATCTCTTGCATAATATTATGTGTCTTTTCGCCACGTTTTTTTAAAAATATTAATTTGACGTTTGATTGACATTTGTAAGTATTATCCATAAGTAAGGTAGATACATCAAAACATGCAACGAAAACCACACACGTATACGCCACATTATGCTGTGCCACTCGATAAAGGATAGAAAGCTGCAGTCAGCTGAGTTATTTCGCGATCTCAATGATCTTTTCGGTCAAGGAACGACTAGCGAAAAGGCATTTCGAGAGTGGTTTGTTTTGCTACAAAGCTGGTAACACCAGCTTGGACGGCAAGTCAGGAAAGGATCTTTGGAATTTCTTGGCCAGATCCTTCTAGCGGCCGCGAGAGAAGACAGATGTTGCATTTCTAGGACATTGTATACCGGACACTCTTTGACTTTGTTGGTTACGACGCGTCCGAATGATAAACAGAGTAAATATTCATTTTTTTAATGTAACAATATCATTTTTAAATATATTCCATATTACAATTAATACTTTGGGATATTTTAATTAATTTGACTTAATTTGAATACTCATGACAGATACGCTCTTTTGCATTTTTAAAAAATCTTTTTACTTGTGGCGTACATATGCAAAAGTGCCACTGTCCATTTGGAGACCATATAGATAGTGGCGTTTTTGCAATACTAAACTACATATTTATTATATACATATATCCATATACGCAGTTGCGGTGACAGCAAAATTGCTTCTTTCACCTACTTTACAACGCTGTTTGAAGATAAGCACTGTGCATAGCAAATAATTTTTTGTAATATTTCAATAATTTACGTATTCAAATCGACCATCTTAGATCACGTATTTTCTTGTTAGGTGGTCTCTAGAAACTGGATAAGCAAGTTTGCAATATTATTTATATGGTATTTTGTTTCAAGCTTTTTGGTGTGTATTTATATTTTGTTTTCTTTATGAATATCAGTAGTGACATCTCAAAAAAATCGTTATTTATTCTTGAATATTAATTATTGTGCCAGCGCTCTTTCAATATTCGAAGCATGTATGAATAGGAAAAGGATTAGCAGCTCCGAGAATATCCTCAGCCTGGAAGCCTGCCTGACACCAGCCTCCAGCATCGATGCTGGACCCTGGGGACGTGCAGTGAGCACAAGGAGCATTCCTTTTATTTAAACATACATTTGGAAAAAAAGAAAATTAAATATTTCCCAAGCCGAATATTATGAACTGAATAATATGCAAATTGTTGTGACAGGAATATTACAATTTTTTACAAATACATTTTTTTTCGATCAATTTTTAAATACAATTAATATATATTTATTTCTTAGGCACCGACATGTAAAAGTACCGCCATTTTTGACGGGTTACAGCTAGTTATTTAATAAATTATGAAGAAATTTGACATCTAGGCATTTGCGTCATAGCTGGACACGACAAAGAAGGTGCAATAATATTACGATAGGTTATTTACTCTAAATTACCTTGAATACGTTCTACGAATTGATTTGCGATTTATTAATTAATTATTCACGTAACACTATTTGTCTTAACGCTATTCTTTAATCTACACTATTTCACAATAGATCACTCGTAAATGATTACCTACTTTATTATCGATGGAACATTTTATTTTACATATACTAGAACATTCCATCCGATTTTCGTACGTATTAGTCGCATTGTTTTATTTCGCTACTTAAGTACTCCGCTCGATTATTTCGCTTTGTTTATCTATTCGATTATCATAAGACTGGCCAACTTGGGCGTTGCCTAAATTTTTAGATTATTTTTATCTTAGAGTATATACAATCCATAGAGGGATAACTAAACATTTTACCAAACCCGTACGCGTGGTAACATAAAGCTTACTCAGTTTTAACAATATAGTGACACATAAGACAAAAAGGGACAAAAAAGATCACCCGGTCGGGTACGTCTTTAATTGCTTTGTAAGGGTTCTCTTTGCCCGAGTTTGTGCCCGAGTTTCAAAACTCGGGCAGAGAACGGCAGAGCTGACAGATTTGTTATCCGTATTTTCGATAAATTATTGTGTGTTTACGTGCAAATATTACAAAAAATTGATATGCCTTCTTGTGCAATGAAGGGGTGTTCCAATAGGACTGGAAACGGGAAGAAACATATCAGTTATCACAGGTATTTTATCCAAAATATGAAAATTTTACATATATACGTTTTATTTCATAATTTTAACAACAAACCAAGTGCAAACATTTACTTTTGTTTAAAAAATCCTAGAACGTTTATTTTTGATTGATTTTATTACACAAATAATTCGGAGAATGCTATTTTGAAGATGTTTTTGATGACTTAAATCAAAATATGTCTATGAATGTTTAACCAATACGAACTGTAAAATTATTTACTTAGATAGCCGACATTTTAAAATATATCCGTCTCTTTTTTTCTCCTTTAAAAATTCTGAATTTTTAGGAGTAAGAATGAGAAGGCACTACATTGTATGGATCTAACTAAGCTCAATGTGGTATTTTTATGACAAAGCATATTGGACCGACAGGGCTGTGCTTAAAATTTTAGAATACAAATTATTTATTATTTATTATTTAAAGTATTCGGATTGGGATATCATTTTTTGTAGGTTCCCAAAAAATGAAGTAAAAAAAAGTGAATGGATCCATGCTGTGTGAAGGATTAATTGGAATCCCGGAAATCACAGTTGTGTTTGCTCAGATCACTTCTTGAATGTACATTTTGACAGAAGGAAAGAAAACAAATTAGTTCGAATAAAAAAATTTGCCGTTCCTACGATTTATTCAAGAGCAGAACTGGCTTTTGATAGAGTAAGTACCTATTGTGTTCATTCTTTATTCGTTTTTCGTTACATAAAAAATTTCTTAAATCGCCAATTTATACGGTGTGCATTCTGAAACTCCTAGTATATGAAGTAGTATATTTTCATCCGGTATAAATATACATTGCCTTATAAAATACATCTGAAAAAAAACGTAATTAATTGCAAAATGTTTTTATTTCTTTGTTATAAAGATATAAGAAATAAGAAAAACATAAAAAAACTAAAAATTTTCGATTTATGGGTTATAATAGCATACGTAGGAGCCATCGATATTATGTTTTACATAAAATCGTTAGGTATATTAATTTTTCATAAACTTTAAATTTAATCGACATTATTACATTCAGTCTACAAATTCGACAGTAAACATGGGAGAGTTGCTTAAAGTGATCCCTTCATGTAATGCAGTCGTTGGCCATGTATGTTTTGATAGTACGTTTTACATAAAATCGTTGTATTAATTTTTTGAAAACTTTAAATTTAATCGATATTATTACTTTCAGTCTACAAATTCGACAGAAAACATGGGAGAGTTGCTAGAAGTGATCCCTTCATGTAATGAAGTCGTTGGCCATGTATGTATAGATAGTATGATTTACCTAAAATCGTTGTATTGAGTTTTTGAAAGCTTTAAATTTAATCGATATTATTACTTTCAGTCTACTAATTCGACAGTAAACATGGGAGAGTTGCTAGAAGTGATCCCTTCATGTAATGAAGTCGTTAGCCATGTATGTATAAATAGTACGTTTTACCTAAAATGTTGTATTAATTTTTTGAAAACTTTAAATTTAATCGATATTATTACTTTCAGTCTACAAATTCGACAGAAAACATGGGAGAGTTGCTAGAAGTGATCCCTTCATGTAATGAAGTCGTTGGCCATGTATATATAAATAGTACGTTTTATCTAAAATCGTTGTATTGATTTTTTGAAAGCTTTAAATTTAATCGATATTATTACTTTCAGTCTACAAATTCGACAGAAAACATGGGAGAGTTGCTAGAAGTGATCCCTTCATGTAATGAAGTCGTTGGCCATGTATGTATAGATAGTACGTTTTACCTAAAATCGTTGTATTGATTTTTTGAAAGCTTTAAATTTAATCGATATTATTACTTTCAGTCTACAAATTCGACAGTAAACATGGGAGAGTTGCTAGAAGTGATCCCTTCATGTAATGAAGTCGTTGGCCATGTATGTATAAATAGTACGTTTTACCTAAAATCGTTGTATTGATTTTTTGAAAGCTTTAAATTTAATCGATATTATTACTTTCAGTCTACAAATTCGACAGTAAACATGGGAGAGTTGCTAGAAGTGATCCCTTCATGTAATGAAGTCGTTGGCCATGTAAGTATAGATATTACGTTTTACCTAAAATAGTTTTTTAGTTCTTTATTTAAGTGTAATATATGTTTCCGTTCACTTTTATGAATTATTTGAAATGCATAATATATAATGGATTTTGTTTAATTTCAGGTAGTGTTCAATACTCACAACAGTGTAACAGCACCAGACGTCGATACTCCTAGAAAATTAGCTTTAAAAAAAAAATTGTTTCAGAGAAATGAAAGTATTGTTAAATTGCAGAGAAAAGTTGCAACATTGCAACAGTCAAATCGTCGACAGTTGAAAAAAATTGCTAATTTAACAAATATTGTTCAGGAATTAAAAGAAATGGGCCATATTCAAAGTGAGGGTATTGAGATATTATCCTCAATGGATGGGCCCAACAGGGATTTTTTGAAAAGACAAATATCTAAGACTCAGAAGCTCCCTTTAACGAGGAAATACTCCCCAGAGCTGAGGAAATTTGCTATTACCTTGCATTTTTATTCGCCTAGAGCGTATAACTATGTGAGGGAAACTTTCAACACTTGCTTGCCTCATACCAAAACATTATCGAATTGGTACAAACAAGTTAACTGCGATCCCGGCTTCACTCAAGAGTCGTTTGATGCCCTCAAACTTAAAGTAAAGCACAGCGATCGTCCAATTCTTTGCTCACTTGTAATGGATGAAATGAGTATCCGTAAGAAGTTAGAAAGGATTGGACAAGTGGAAATGGGATATGTTAATTTTGGTGCAAATTTGGAAGGAGATGAAATACCCCTTGCTCGTGAGATACTTACCTTTATAGTTGTTTGTATTAACGGGTCATGGAAAATACCAGTTGGATATTTTCCTGTGGATGGCTTAACAGGGGAACAAAAGAGTATTTTGGTTACTCAATGTCTCTCTTTGCTAAAAGGGTGTGGAATTCGTACAATATCTTTGACGTTCGATGGCGCAGCTCCAAACGTAAGTATGGCAAAACAGTTGGGTTGTTCGTTTGAAGAGCATAATTTAAAACCATATTTTCTCTTTGAAAATGAAATTGTTGTGGTTTTTTTTGACCCATGTCATATGCTTAAATTAATTAGAAATACACTAGGGGATAAAAAATATTTTTTAGATAGCAATGGTGGTATCATTGATTGGAGGTTTATAGAGCAATTAAATATTTTACAGGATAATTATGGACTTCATTTAGGTAACAAATTACGGAGAGAGCACATTGATTATGTGCGACAGAAAATGAAGGTTCGATTAGCGGCGCAGTTATTTAGCGATTCTGTAGCGGATGCCATAGAATTTTGTGCTAAAAATCTAAAGCTGCCACAATTTTCTAACAGTGAACCAACAATTTTTTTCATAAGATGTATAAACAAACTATTTGATATATTCAATTCCCGTAATATTTCGGCACCTGAATGGAAAAGGCCTGTATTCTCGGGGAATCATTTAAAGTTTTCTGCGTACCTGAGTAATGTTAGCGTATATTTATCTGATTTAAAATTACCAAATGGAGTAAAAGTTATTCAGTCTAATAAAAAAATGGGGTTTTTGGGTTTTCGAGTTTGCATAGAAAGTTTACAATTATTAGTTAAGACGTATTTAATGTCAGAGTCCCCAGTGTTAAAATATCTAACGATGTACAAATTTAATCAAGACCATATCGAATTATTTTTCGGAGCTATACGCTCACATGGTGGTTATAATAACAACCCAACCGTTAGCCAATTTAAGTCCGCGTACAAGAAATTACTTATACGCGCAGAAATCAAAGATAATGTAAATGGAAACTGCATACCTTTAGATCAAATTAGTATACTTAACTGTAATTCAAATAATTCTGTCAACATTATAAACTGTTCCTCCTCCAAATTAAAATTATTACGTGATGACGAATTGAGTTTCGAAAATACTTTGCCTTTCGACGATATTCCTGAATCAATATATATGTGCAGTCAGTATGTGGAGAGTTGTATAATTTATATTTGTGGTTTTGTTGTCAGGCATCTAAATAAAAAAATTAAATGTGAGAATTGTCTTTCTGCCCTTATTGGCTTTAAGACAACTTTGCGAAATTCATTAATTGCACAAAAAGATAGAGGGGGGTTAGTATATCCATCAGATGACGTTATTTTAATTTGCACACATAGTGAACGCGTTTTTAGAGAAGCTCTTAACCGTAGTGGAGGAAAAAGAATGAATCCTCACTTTTCATTAGAATATTTAGTCAACAGGGTCTTAAAAATATTCCTAACTGTAGATTGTTTTAATATATTACTTTCTCACATGCTAGACCAGTCACCGCTGGAGAACCATACTGTTCACCTAATTAAGGCAGTTGCTTCTAAATATTTAGATGTCAGGCTACACTTTCTGATCAAATCAGCGGTACAACCTACCGTCAGAGTGAGACAACATTTCAACAGATTAATTATCTTCCAAAATCAATAGCGTACTATATTAAAATTTTATATTTATTATTAATTCCATTAATGTACTTCATCATATTGTTTTTTCAAACAATGTATTTTATGTGTATAAACAAACAATGTATATTATGTAAATAACGTAATTTTCTAAATATTTGTACAAATGCAGATAACTAAATGTTTATGTTTGATATGATATAAATAATCCTCGATTATAATAATAATTATTATTATTATTGCAGTTCCTTATATAATTATTGTTGTGGTGATATTTAAAATTGTAATAAAATAAATTAAAATAAATAAATTTACCCACATATAAAAGGCATTATCATTTATTGCTACTTTATTGTAAGAGAATTCACAGAGAATCGTTCATTTGTGGTAGCCCTGTTTTAGCAACAAATTACAAACACGTGTTAAAAACGAATTGTCCAGTCTCACCGAATGACCACGCCTCTTTTAACAAAATTCTTACAAGTTTCGAAATAATATGGTCTCTATGGATTGTATATACTCTAAGATAATATCGGTCACTATACTGTAAACAAAAGAGATATTTTTTCTGATTTTTATGTTGACTTCCATGTCGTCTTTCGTTTGATCACTTATTGAATTAAATTACTGCTTTTATCATTAGGAAGGCAACACTAATTGTTCATATAATATATATTTATTTATATTGTTGTAACTTCGTTGTTCATTCACTTAATATATGTATGTTATTGGTATCAAAATATATAAATAAATTTTTGGGCGACGGCATGTGTGTTTGTGTACGTGATTCAAACGTGTTGAGACGATAAACAAGTCAATAAGTACATTTACATAATATGTTTCATCCATTACGATGCTGTGCAGACAAAGGGATAAGGAGAAATTGAGGATCAATATATTTTCATCAGAAACTAAGTAATACATATTTCTTCGCTTTCCGTATCACACGCGAATCGATCTAATACATTATCTTCTATTCTTTCTCTGTTCCACGTCTTTAAAAGTGGATTGCGCGCGATACATAAAAATTAATCAACACCTAAACATGCCCACACACTATAGTATACTACGAAATGATGCCGATAACTCTGGTTATTTAGGGCTCAGTAGTATAAAGATGGCATTTCAGCTATTTATAAAGCGCTAAGATTTATTTATACGCTAACACTTGCCACAAATCCTTTTCTGTTTATGCGTGTTAAATTACATATATGTAATCAAGATAAATTATTGATGTCTCACAGAGTCGAAGCTATTTATATCCTTCCTTCCTGGGTTTCAATCCGTGGGATTGGTTTGCAGCAAAGTACATCTCCTTCTTCATTTATTTATATATATCGCGACATTTATGTACATTTAATTAATATAAAACTTTGCATTTAAAATCGCAGATGCTTGAAAATGAATGTATAATATTTTAACTGTCTTCTTGATTTATTTTCGTTCACTTTAAAAATCTTAATGTCAAAAGCCAAACATGACTCTTTCAAAATTCAATTCTAAAGAGCTATTTTTTGTCATTTCTCGATTGATTTGACTTATTCTTGAGGAAATTTTTTTTGTTAATGAAGATACCTATCTTTCGAGACATTTAGATTTATGGACATATTAAGCATCTTTCTTGTCTTCATGTGCCCTGTCGGGTCCCCCCGATCATCTGGGAGAAAGTTTCCCTGTCCAGGGCAGTGCGGAACACCTCTTCCACGCTTCTTATCCCGGTCCACTCTCGGATGTTTCCAAGCCAGGAGTGCCGCCTCCTTCCGACCCCTCTGCGACCCTCAATCTTCCCCTTCATGACGAGCTGAAGGATGGAGTATTTTTCGCCTCTCATTATATGACCAAAATATGAAATTTTACGGAGCTTTACTATGTTGAGTAACTGTCTGTTTGTATTTGCTCTACGTAAAACTTCAACATTACTAGTCATGTCATTCCAAGGTATCCTTAACATTTTATGATGTATCCACATTTCGAACGCCTCTAGGCGATTTAGAGTAGTCACCTTCAGCGTCCACTTAAAAAAAAACTAAATATGAAGCAGAAGTTTTCCAGCAATGTATTTTGGTTTTTAAGCAAAACATTTTAAACTCAATCAGACTTCTAATACTAATATGGAACATCATTGATTGCAACTATTCTTAAAAAAAAATCATGTATATAATTAAAAGCGATATACAATAATGTGTAAATATTTTACAATTTTAAAAGATTAAGGTTAAATCAGTCTCACTATTTTTCGTCAACTTAGTGCAAAATTGACTAGTTTTGTATTTATTAAATACTGTGATATTTTCATTTTTATGTCATTGATCCCTGTGCCCCGCGCCTATTATATGAAGTGTTTTATCTCAAGTTATTTAAAGTTTTCTATATCCGCCCACAGCCCACTAACGCGCGGGGGCGTCCCCGCCGCTGGAATTCCTCGCTATTACGAGACGGTTCAAGAAAGGGACCCATTCAGAGAAGATACGATCTAACGGCTATACCATAACTGACACCGCCATACTTCATAATGCACAAAAACGTAAAATTGTATTTTTCAGCGCTACCGTTGAAGATTATCTCGGATGAAAAATCGATTCACGAATGACTTCCTAGATTTATTGTATTATTAGCAATAACCCGTCAAAAGTGACGTTCTTTTACTGTATTTTTTGCCGCGAGTCGAGGCTGAAAGTCGAGAGAACAGCGTCATCTAGCACAGCTAGGGCATAAGAAACGTTAGTGACGGACATTTTTAAATAGAGAATTATGTATTTTTTTCTTTTTGTAATTCATAAATATATATTCGCGTCATCTAGTGGCGTTATTGACGGACATTGTTACACAGGGAACAATGTATTTTAAATTTTTGTGAGCCGATACTAAAACCTTGTATAAAAATCATTTTGTACAGATTTTTTCAGTGAGCTTTTAATTGCAGACATCAGATCTTTCTGCGGTTAATTGTGTAAAGTGTGATCACTTTAAGTGATCTTAAGCCAGTCTTAAGATAGGTCGCAAGCCCTGTAAACAACCAATAAAGACTTCGATACATACTCCCCCGTATAAATAGCTTCGTCTCTGTGAGATATCTATAATTTGTTTTATTTTTTTCTCTGTGAAAAAACTAATAATTGCGTTTTTAGAACATATTAAAATTTAAAATATTGTTTATATTAGTGTAATTCATTGGTACCTATTGATCTCTAATTTTGTTGGTAATTTGTATGATTATGGTCTAATAGATGTTTCGAGAATTGGGAATCTAATTTTCTTTCGTGTCAAGATTTTGTGTTATGTGTATTTTTCCTGAAAAAAATCCTGAAAATCGAAAACAAAGAGAGAGTTTTACAATTTTATAAACTCACATCGGAAAGGGTTGATATCTTAAATTGGCCAACCCTTGAAAGTGCCGCCCTAATGCTTTGCCTTACTTGCCTATTGCCTATGGAAGGCTCTATTCACTTACTACTCCAATCAACTCCATCCACCCAGGATGCCTAGTTCCAAAAACATCGATTCAATGACTTCATTTGTTTTTTTTTGTTCCAGGTATGTTCACAATGGATACGTTCATCGATTCCTGGATGAACTGGAATCAATTAGTGTCTTTAATGCTACGGGTTAAGGTATTTATGAATCCCTTCTCTGATCGCATCCTTGGTCTTCGTGTATTGACCTCTTTCGCTTAATGTGCATACTTACACGTAGGTATGTCTCTTAAGTGTTGGGATGAAAGGGATAATTTATTTGCTGTCCAAATGAAATGATCATTGCCTCTGTAGAAAGTTTGTTCATTATGTTGTTCTATATCATATAATATACACACAGGGTGTAACAAAAGATATTCACAATACTTTACATGTAGATTCCTGCCTAAGCTATGAGTCGAAAAGATTAAAACTACAATGTCTTAATATCAAGTTCAAAGTTTCAAGACTTCAAAATTTGCATCTTTTTTTCAATATTTCTGACCTGCCTATATTCTGTAAAACGTTGGTTTATCACTACAGTAACTTATACAAAATGTTAAAAATTCATTTGCTTTTAAAAAAGGTGAAATAAAATCACGAAAACCTTACGAAAAATATATTTCAAATTTCCTGGCATGGGGCTCGAACTACCGATCACCAGAGCGAGCATCTAATCATTTTTTAGAGAAGGTTTGTGGTCTATTAAATGAAAGAGCGATTGGGTGTTAGTGTTTATTTCTTCCCGGAGATATGCCCCGGGAGCAAGTGAAAATTTACAAGTAAATGATATAAATGACGAATAATGCAATAGATGATTTAACGCGGCACAGGCCTGCCCGATGTTACGGCAGAGGCCCGACTGGTGTAGTGGTGTAGTATCGCCGTGACCCTAGCTCGACCCCTTTTGTTTAAGGCGCGGAGATTTTTATTTTGTTAATACAATTAATTCTGTCGAGCGATAGGTGCATAACACAGGGTTGGACAGCCACCGCTACAATTCTATATGAATTAAATCAGAATGGATTCATTTTTAATTTTACATATAAGTTATTGTAGTGATCGTACAACGCTTTACAGAAAATTGGCCAGATATATTGAAAAAATTTGGTGTCGCTTGTTTCTGTAAATGTCGATACTTTATTTCACGTAAATACTATTTTCTATTCAATATTGAATTAAGAAGACTCTCCTAAAGTTTATACTGCTAACTATGGGACACCCTGTATATATTTGTAATTCAAGAATGAAAATAATTAATCATTTTTTGACCAAACTGTAATATTTTGAAATCAAGTTAATTAAACGATTAGAAAGATATTCAGAAAAATCTAATTCACGAAAAAATATTAGGTTACTACTGGGATTCGAACCCAGGTCACTTCCTTTCCGGGGCCGGTGCTCTGACCACTAAGCTATAGCAACTCTCTATATATCGTGAATATAGTGAATATATCGACCTTATATGTAGTTCTTATTTTTATTAATTGATTAATTTTTATATTTGTCCATAGAGCAATCCACTTTTTTGATACGGTTGTTGAAATTACTTTGCAATGCCACCGCTAGATGGATGCCAGAATTAATTGAATAATTCATTTTAATTGGACATACATTTTATACAACAGATATTATATATATTCAAGTTGTAATTTTTCAGAACAAAGTTCTGTGAAATTTTTAAATCAAATGAATTAATCAATTTGAAAGATATACAAAAAATTTAATTCACGAAAATGTAAGTTGAGTTCGCCATCCGGGTTCTTAGTCGTTTTGTCTCTTGCAGACAATCTGTCTCCGAGACCCAATCTAAAATCCATTGCATGCAAATTGATTCAGTTCCATTAAAAGGGCGTGCAGGGAAGGTATGCGTACTTATGGCGGTCTGGTGGACGCAGCTCGCTTTATGGCTTTTCGCCTAATGGGGCTGAGTGAAAATTTATGTGCTGGACGTGTTTTGAATTTTCGACCACGGCGTTGCGTTGCTCCGCCAGATGTACGCGGGCTGATATGCTTGTAAATCAGGGAACATCGGCCGTTTGCAGTGTTGTCGATGTGTAAACTGTGCTTCTTGTGTCACATCCCGTGTGCCTATATACAGTAGCATGCTTCTTACGGCGTCGTGCCACTCGGAAGTCGGAAGAATCACGTGGTTAAATACAATGTTTATTGTATAAGTTTTGCTAATATTGTATTACATTTAAAGAAAAACATGCTTTTATAAAAAAATACTAAACAGTTGCGAAGTGCAATCATAATATGTCAATAAAATTGTTTGTGACCACAAAACTCAAACGTCACTTTTAAAATAATACGAACCGATAAATGTCCCCGGCATGTTCGACAAAATAAGGCGTCAGTATTTAATTTTTTGTAAAACTAATAAATGATTATTATATTGTCATCCGGAATACGTCTCTTTGCCAAATTTCAAAGCGATTGTTGGTCAAGAAGTGGGTCAAATATTGATTGCAAGATTATGTCCCCCATAATGATCTAAAATTAAGTATTTTCGTTAATATAAGTTAATAAAAATGATTAATATCCCCTCATTGTTAACGGTTTTTTTAAATAAAAACCTATTTAAGGATACTTTTAATTTGAAAGTACACGCAGAATTGGTTAAAGAAATTTAAAAAAAAGTTTATTAAAAACCCATTAAAATTCATAAAAATACCACCAACACCATAAAAAAGTATCTTCCACTAGTAGATGTATTATCTTAACCACGCACTTTTGTGGTTAAGATAATACATTTGTTTTTCCAGATTGTACCTAGCTTTCTACCAGTCAACTGCCAAATACCCACTGAATAAATATTCTAACCAAACTCAGTACTAAAACCAAAGAGTAAGAGACCATTATTTAGAATTATTCGATTAAAATGTTCACAACTATAAATCTAGAATTATTTCCTCTCGTTCCAGCCTGCCTCGCAAGTACGATCGCGCTTTCGCCATTTTAATTACTTCATTTAATTATTTTTGTTTATTGCGCGCACAAGGAAGCTTTTCATTATGAATAAGTCAGTTTGTACTCTCACCCACGCGGAGCCGCCATTTAACGTTTAGCCATAAAACAAAAATAAAAAAAATACGCACAGGCGTTGCATAATCGGACACAGGCGTCGGGGCTGTTTGGAGATTTGAAATTCGAATGCCGCCATCTAAAAGAAATCCACAGATTTGTGAAAGAATGCGCGTTGAGTGATTTACGCACGTTCCTAAATAGAGCGAGATAGTTTGGCATTTCTTATGTGTGCGGCGTGTTGTTTTTCGTGAAAAATAATACAAGCTCTCATCTGTTTTTCTATGGAAATTCATATTAGTACTATGAAAACACGTCACACTTTTCACGAAAGCTTTTAACCTGAGTTTGAAACGTAAATAGTGGCTGTCCGCTTATTATAATAGAGCTTATTTGACATGTTTGACAAGATAAATTGCCAATTTTAGCGTTGTAGAATTTCTGTGTTTTAATTATTGGAATTATTCCTTTTTAAAATGTGCCATTTGATAGATTTAACATTTATTTATTTTGAAAATGTATTTTTTAATAGATTTAACAATACGGCATACTCGTATATAAATATAGCGTTGGCTGAAATTTTTTATATAACCGGGTACCTACCTATGGTATGATCATCTTATTTCCTTATCATCTGTCTTTTTCTTTTGTATGGAGCCAATGGTTGTGGAAATATATTTTTTCGCAGAGTCATACAAAACCTCTCAGTAGTTGACCTATAGATTTATTATAAAGCTATTTATTGTATAAAGGGTTAGAGGTTTTTCTTTTACGCAGATTCAAAAGTAACGATGTATGTAAAATTGGTCCAGATAGGGGGAGGTGTCCAGAGTAATGGAGTGAAGTAACTATTTCACAATTTTTTCTCGCAATTTAGTAACATTTGGAACAAATCTCATTCAGTAGATTACACATTTGTACAAGGAGAGGGTGCCTATGTTTCCCAAAGGGTACTAAAGTGCAACGTTGCGAAATTTGGTCAAGATCAATCAAAGAGAAGAAATTGCTACGATTAGCATAAGATAAACCTTTTAAATGTATCAAATAATTATAAAATTATAATAATAAACATATAATTTTCGACAAATTCGTTGCCTTTGTATTAAACATAACATTATCATACTATATCTTACGCATTCATACATTTTTAATACAGAGCACAAATATCTTAAAATATTCAAATAAAAGATATCCAGTCTGCTCTTTGTAATGAATTATGATTACAATAACATCCATTGTTAGCTCTATCGCTAATGGCGTCGGATACCATCTCACCGTTTCTGTTCCTGATACGAGTTCTTGTTTGCGCAGAACAAGCGACGCACTCGCATATATCATCCACGTGGCATCATTCTACAGGCAGGCGGATCTATTAATACGCCTTAGTTAATTTTATGCTTCTGATGAAAGTCGTCGCAAAATATCTGGTTTATCTGATCACGCTTGGTCTTTCTTGGAAGTCTCTCACCACACCTGTTCACTTCATTTTCCATTAATATGCCTTTTCGTTGTAGTGACAATTTATTTTTTAAACCAGGAATATCTATGTAGGTGCTATTATGATATAAAAATAATAAAGAAAATAAATAATCAATTGACAGGTTTTATTTAAAACCTTCATTATTTTAAAGAGTAACACAAATAGGTACTACAGCAAAATAATACTTAAATGGATATAATCATTTTCTTGTTTAAATGCAAGCCGATTTTTTGGCCGTGGCATTAAAATAATGTTTTGTTTACCGATACACGTCAATAGAAAATTATGTACAAAATATATGTTGCTAGAGCAGGACGAAGACTTTTGTAATTGAGATAGTGGGCTGCGTTTGAAATAGGTACCTACCTAACGCTATGTATTTTATACCCAGTATTCTGTCAGTCTCGTTGCAAAAATAAAATAACAAATAGCACGCGAGAAAGAGACAAAGTTGCGTGACCGCTTCTCGCCAGACATTAGGTAATGCAACAACGAACTTGACACTTGCTATCGGTTATGTGCACAGCGCACGGTGTGTCCATGTTTTAAATTTAATATAAATACTTAAAATATTTATATATAAATATTTTACCTGCTCGGCTTCTCATGCGTAGATTTTTAGTAACTTTTAGTCATACCTACTTTATCAATTTGTGTATTAACTTTAACATAAATATGTTTTCTCGGAATATCTCTTACCGTTAAGGCAGCGTAAAAAACGCATCGCTCGACCGTTTTTTCGTCTTCTTTAGTTGTAAAATAAGTCACCACGAAAATATATTTTATTTTAACGGGATCATATAGAGCCTGTATCTACCCTGAAATTCCATTCTAAATATTGGTGAAAGAATATTTGAAATCTGATGAGTAGATTACGTCCTACATCTAAACTAACAAACTTTATCTCTTTATATATTAGTATAGCTATAGATATACATATGAAGGATTATTTTCTAGGGTACCCCGTGTCTTGAGAAAGACTGTTATTATGTACCCAACGTTTCGGACAGATAGCACTGGCCATTTTGAAAACGATTTTCGCCTTGTATTTCGAGTTCTGTTTTGAATTGGTGGCAAGTACACCCGTTCACTCCAGAAGTTGAAATACAAGATCCAAGATCTCGAGTGAACGGTCAATATGTATTATTAAATAAGAAATGACAAATAGAAATACTTGTTGTCTGTGGTCACTGCGTATAAACTTAATATTATTTATGGTTTCAATACTTCTTCAATCTTGCATTCTTGAGACTATTTCAATCATCGATCTATACGGGAAGGTCAGAGTGCTAGTTGGTTCGTGGCAATAATCTCGTAACTGCGTAAAACGAAAATAATGACAAAAGTAAAGATAATATTATATTATATTTGAGATGTTTTAATATACAGGGCGTAATAGACCTAGTCGAAAATACTTTACAGATAGATTCTTGCTTAAATTAGGAGTCGAAAATTTTAAAACAAAAATGTCATAATATTAATAGTTATGGAGATAAACGACTTCATAGTTTGCATTATTTTTTCAATATTTTCGACCTATTTTCTGTGAAGTTTCGGAATATCTATGAAGTTATTTATTTGTTTATTGAAATTAACGGACATAATTATATCGAATATCAAAAATTCATTCGCTTTTTTCGAGGTTTTAATAATTTTATTTGACTTGTATTAAAGCGAATGAATTTTTAATAAGTATTCGATAAAAAATAATTTAAAGCTAATTCAACGTTTTAGAAAAAATTAGTCAGACGTATTGAAAAAAAATGCTAACTTTGAAGTCGCTTATCTCCATAATTACTGATATTAGGACACAGTTGCCTGAATATTTTGGACTCATAATTTATGCAGGAATCTAACTGTTAAGTATTTTGGACTAACTTTCTTACGCCCCACATATATTTTTAGTGTACCGAATACGACATTTTAAATGTAGGCATTATGTTCTACTCAAAACTAAACGTGTCAAAACGAGCCATTGTATAACTACAAAGCACTGGCAGCATGGCGCGCTTCTACTAATCCACCCCTCAAGAGCACCACTTTCTCTCCGGTTTCGGCTTGTTGACAGCTTTTGTTAGTCACACCGATCTACCGCGTAAAATTAATCAGTATATTCCAACATTAAATTAATTTACTGTGGATTCGCAAGTAGGTACCATTCTATTTATCTTTATTGCCTCAATCGTCTCATACAGATCCAACTGCTGATTGATACGATATTTGAATAGGTAATTGCTTTACAGAATTACGATGATCTTGCTGTCAGCCGAGCCATTTTATTGGTCCAATTGTAGCTGATTATTTGTTGTCAATACGGGCTGTGGTGACTTATGGCAGATGGTCAAGGGTCCAGTCCTATAAATCTGACGTACAAGTTGAGCGTAAAGTGAAACCTTTGAAAGTATCCAATTCATCTCGCAGAGAGGGCGAGACTTATAAAAGACAAGGACGTAAAGATTTCGTTCTTTCTTGCATCATATATAATGGGGTTTTAATATTCAACTCCTTTTCTCCCGCGCCTCTCCTCATTTCTCTCTATTGTTACTTCTAGCAATACTTTTTATAAGTCCACAGCAACCTGCAGACAACGTTTGCTTCGGCTTTCGATACAGAATCTTTCTCCATCAATTATCATTAATTTCTTCACAATATTTTTATATGTAGGTATGTTTTGAAAATACAGATACTGAATTTTTTTCCCAAGGGGATGAATAATTAATTAAGCTAAATTATAGAAGTCTCACAGAGACAAAACTATTAATTTATGTGAGAAACATGTATGGAAGTCTTTTTATAGGACTAGCCCAGGGCTTAATTTAATAAATTTGTATACTAGTTAATGAGAAAAGACTACAGATGTCTCTAGTATAGTCCCTTCAAATAAACCAAAGGTTTCCAGATTCGGTAAATATATTTATTTATTTATTTCAATATACGGTACAAAAAAGTACATTTTAATTTTACATAATAGTGGAAACGAGATAACAAAATAGTAGTATTGTATAACTTAAAATTATAGTAGAAATTGACAGTAAAGACAGTTATTAGAAGGTTTGAACAGTGATATAAATTAGAAAAAAAGAGGTGTGAAGTAGATATGTAAAATTAAATAAATAGATATAATAATTAATTTTGTGAATAAATTATAGATTCATGGCGGCAGCCTTTTTTATAGCATCTTGAAAATATCCGACATATGTGCATAAGTGTTGCCTAGCCTATGCAGTCTAGGTACTAGAGAGTTACAATACGAGTTAGTTCTAGTGTTATCACAATAAAATAACGTAGGTATTCTATTCTGACATTTATAGAAATTATAAAATGTTGATAATGTATGGATGTTCTTACGATGGAATTGGTGAACGTTGCATTGTGTAGAGTGATCACTTAAGCCGGTACATACAGGTCGTGAGCCCTGGATCAACCTATAAAAAGACTTCATATAAATATTTTCGTCTCTGTGAGACTTCTATAATTTATCTTAAATAATCATCTCATTTGTTAAGGTATCTAACATATCGCCATTTCTCTTGGTTTCTTGTCGAGCTAACTGTTTTGGTTCTACAACATTTTTTTTCTTTTTATGTTTGTAGCGCCTAATTCCAAAACCCCCCTAAAACGATCTTATTGAGTTATGGATGAAAAACATATACAGGGTGTAACAGAGCTAGTCCACAATACTTTACATTCCTGCCGTGATGGAGTTATGCAATATCAAAGTTTGCATTTTTTTTTCAATATTTCTGACTTATTTTTAACAAAACGTTGTAGTATAATTACAGTAACTTATATCAATTATGAAAAATTCATTCATTTCAATAAAAGTTAAATAAAATAATAATTCAGATTTGTTTCTATAACGTTAAATACATGATTGTTTATAGAGCTTCAAAGTATGGCGGAAGAAATGAGCCGCGGAAAGTGTCTGGCAATGATTAATATGAGTGTATAGTACTATACCGTTAAAAATATTAAAATATCAGGTTTGTTATTTTTACGTTTCACTTATCTGCCCAAATCCTCCGAAGTCAAATGTCATAATATCCGAACCTTCTTACCTACTATAGTGTACCTACATGTATTCTTCTTCTTCTTCATCAGCCTTCGTCTTTCCACTGCTGGATATAGGCCTCTTCCTTATTTTTCCATTCTTCCCTGTTGTTGGCTAATTGCAGCCATTTCTTTCCCTCCACAGCGACAATATCATCGGCCCATCTCTTTTGAGTCTTCCGATGCTTCTTTTATTTTCCCAAGGTCTCCATTTCAGAACTCTGGGAGGCCATCTTGTAGTATCCTGTCTTCCAACGTGTCCTGCCCATTTTAGCTTCGCTACACGATCCATGATATCCACTGCTCTAGTTCTGCGCCTAATTTCGTCATTTCTAAATCTCTTAGGCTTACTCCAAGCATGGATCTCTCCATGGATCGTTGCTTGCAACCTACATGTACAGAAAAAAAATTAGATTTGATACTATAACGTAAGTCTAGCTGTCGCTGGCTCTTGGTGTGTAACGATTGCTATGCGAGTGTGTGGGTGTGATTAATTAGGTATATTTTGGTTACGTGCACAATAAATTCCTGACACTTGTCGGTGCTCAAGTGCATTTCATGCAGTTCAAGAAACCAGGTCATTCTGAAGCGTAATGCAGTCTTGTGGGTGGGTGTGTTCTGGAAAATCTTTAGATCGTCCGCGTAGAAAACTTTCTGGCATCCCAGTCTGCTTCCTATACTTGTGTACGTGAAGGCATATACACCCGTATTCTGAAAATAACAATGTCTGGATCTTTAAGATCTTTATCCCAACACTTAATAGACGATAATAAAAATTAAAAATGTCCGGAGCGGATTTTGTAATTCAACGGCTCAAATACACTGTATTAAAAGATGATATAACAAAGATTGTTTCTTACAAACGTATTAATTTCTTCATCTACAGCGTCCAGATGAAATATCATGGCTAAACTTGACCGCGTTACCGCGTATTCAAATTTTCCCATCTTGACATTTGACAGATAACAATTTACATCTTTCTCCCTCCCTCTATATCTATCTCATGTAGAAACTTACAGAAACAAACACCGACGTAAAGCTATGTCTCGTTTATTATCGTCTATTAAGTGTTGGGATAAAGATCTTAAAGATCCAGACATATCTGTCAAATGTCAGGATGGGAAGATTTGAATACGCAGTAACGCCGAACACGGTTATGACAAGTTTAGCCATGATATTTCATCTGGACGCTGTGGATGAAGAAATTAATACGTTTGAAAGAAACAATCTTTCTTATATCATATAGTGTATTTGAGCCGTAGAATAGCAAAATCCGCTCTGGACATTTTTAATTATTATTATCGTCTATTAAGTGTTGGGATAAAGATCTTAAAGATCCAGACATTGTTATTTTCAGAATCGGGCCGATAAGAAGGTATAAAAGCAAAGGCAGCAATATCCCACTGAGGTATTTCTAAGGTAAATGCATAAAAACGAGCGAGCCTTACAGCAGTCGCACATGATTATAACATATAGTGTAACATTTGACATCCCACAATTTAAAAACTAACCCATAAAAACCAAGTTTTTATTATATTCCCTTTCTCATTTGAATTGTTTCCAATTTGATATTCTATCAACATATTCCTCTTGCTTTAAGTTCATGTGGAAAATCTATTCCATGTATATTATTATCCTTAAAACTTGTAGAATATTGAAAACGTAATATTCGGTATAGGGGGGCACGGCGTCGGCGAAACCGTCTGATCGGACCCATGGCTCGAGTCAAACTAGTTGAAACAGGTTTCGCGCCTTCTCCACGCGTCAGGCTCCCTTCTCATTTATATGGTTTCCAATTTGAAAAAATCGTTAAAATTTCGAAAAATTCAAAATAATACTATAGTTAAATATTTTTAAACGAAAATTTGTTAGATCATTTTTATCGTCGCCACGAGTCTGCCTGCAAAGTTTCAGCTCTATTGGATCACGGGAAAAGGGTTAAAAATGGATCCAAAGTTTTTTCGGCAGACAAGCATACGCTACGAGTTAAAAGAAAGGGAGTAAAAATATCAATTGAGCAGCGACAGAAACTAACGTCAAAATTTTAAAAAGCTAAATACGGAAATATTTGTTCATTATTACTCACTTGCATTTTGTATCAATGATCTGCATTTTTTTCAGACACTTTTTATTTAAAATTCATTTATAAATACATTTATTAATATATATACATATTTATTAATAATAAATACAAGTAAAGAAAATGTATGTGCATTTCTTTAATATTAAATTTTGCCGCACTGTAAGCTGTCATTAAAGATATCGATAAAACAGTGTATTTTGTTGTCATTATTTGACATATTAAAGAATAAACTGTTAATGTCGTTTCTTTATTCACAGAGCAAGAAGGTTTATTTTTTTAATTTTATCAATGTCTCCAAAGTTTGAAAGAAACAAACTTATATTATACATTTATTAATGCAGTTTACCAACCTCTCGGAAAATGGATTGGCAATGGTTGGCACTATCTGACGTCCAATTTTATCACTGCGCACGCTCATTGGTCAAATGAAGTAGTGCGCGCATCTCCGGCTTCTTGTTTACAAATTTCCATTTTCACGGAATCACTCCCACAGATTGCAGGAAAGCGAGAGGAAAGATGTTGCACGTCAAGAACCTGTCATCATTTGAGATCTTTATCCCATTTTTTCCATTAGTAAAAATTCGCCGAGCGCTTCAAAACACGACTTAATTAACCGTAGTAACTAACTACGGCTAGTTAGGTCATGTTTTTAATTAGTAAGCATCCAACATGTCTATCAGTGTCAATATATGTCAGGGACAGGGACGTGTACCGATACAACAAAAAAATTCTTGCATGTATTCGTGTATGCGCGGTAGAAGTTATAATACTTAAAAACAAAAATAAAGACAACATTATTTATTCATGTTGCTCAAAGTATTGAGCTGTAAAAATCTACACTTTTATTTGTATTGTCGATTATTTTATCGAGTTTCATGGAAAGAATTAAAACTTATACTTACAGAAATGTAACCTCGCATGCTTAAAATAATTGAGGCAAACAAAAACTTTCTTATATACATTTATGTTCTACTTACTATTTAATACATTATAATGATACTCCTCTCCTACTCACGAGTTGTATTACTCTTGTAGAAGAGAAATACCATTGTAAAAACACTGTCGCTATTTTTACTGTAAAAAATGTATTTATAAAAAATAAAAAAAATAAAAAAAATCTTTTCAAACAATCGAAACATTTGTGAACTCGCTTGTAAACAAAATCTAACACCTGACAATAATTCAATATTGCGTTGTTAGTTCTGGTATCGCATTTCCGCTACATGCTGCGGTGCGCAACTTCCGTTACAGTAAAGACTTTACCCTGAATGCGCCAAAAGAAATACCCTGAATGCGTTAAAGATGTGACAATTGGACTTACGCAAAACGCGAAATTAAACATTCCAGAAAAGCTTCGTAGAGCTTATTATTGTCTAAATGCATTTTCTAAAATCGACCTAAAGCTACGTCTCAAAATTTTCTTTTCAGAAACATCATGTCCACGCGTATTTATTTTTGTTTCTTCTCTACATTTTTCACAACAGTCGACGTAAGGGCGTATTTTTGACTCCCTTTCCTTTCATCATGCTGTCACATTTCGTTCAACACCCCCATTTTCTTTCCCTCTTTTCTTTCGATACATTTAATACTGTTAGTGTCTACCCCCATTCATGTATATTTTCCCAATGTTTGTTTTGTATAAGGTTCAATTTTTATAATGTACTAGCTGCACTCGCGCGCCTTCGGACGCGTAGATTTTTGGTAACTTTTAGTCATATTTTATCAATTTGTGTATTAACCTTAACATATAGATGTATGTCGTCGAGGACTTTTTTATGGAACTTTTAGAGGTCTCCAACTTCTCTACAGCGAGCATTTCAATATCTCTTACTGTTAAGGCAGCGTTCTACTATTTTTTCGTCGACTTTAGTTGTAAAATAGGTGACCACAAAAAGTATGTTCACTCTACCAAGTCCATCCTAAATATTGGTGAAAGAATTTTTTAAATCGAATGTATAGTTTCGGAGATTACCTCCTACATCAAAACTTAAAAATTTTACCCCTTTATATTAGTAGAGATTAATTTTCGAAAATGCTTTTTCTAAATCTGGAAATCTCAGCTTGAGGTCTGCTTCAAAGAGAAGACCGATCCATGAATAATTTTGAGAAATTCTGTAAGCAGTTCTCCTAATTTAATAATATACAATCGTATGTGTATAATATGATGGTCATCATCATCATCATTCTTGGCCCTACAACCCTTGTTGGGTCTTGGCCTCCTCAATAATCTTCCTCCACTCATCTCGGCTTAGTGCAAGCTCTCTACAGTTCCGAAGCTCCAAGGCAGAGATATCTTTGAGGACGTTGTCGCTCCATGATGGTATGAGTACACAATGCAATGAATGTGTTATGGTGTACCTACACATCATGTTTATGTATTGCAATCGTGGTCTAGACGCTATAAATATGTAATCAAATTGATTTGGACTCCAATAACAATTGATCGAAATTGATCGTCGATCATTACTTCAATCTTTCATTTAGCAGTACAAAAAAATCATTCCAAGTGTACAGTATGATTCAAAATGTAAATTCGTGTTTGTTATATTCATCGGGCAAAATGCAACCGTAAATAAACAATGTGTTTCACCAATATTAAGAATATTAATGGTTCCACTTATATTTGCATTATGTAATTTTAAACAACACGATGTTTCGAATTTTTTTTACGAGAATTATAATCGGGAGTACAAATTTTACACGCCAACGAATGGACGAACCTCCTTCCAAGTTAGTCATTTTTTCATTCAGCATAGGCGTTTACATTAGTTTGAAAATAGTAAAAATATTGATGTGAAACATTAAATATTGTAAAGCGATGTGCGTGACGCTAACAGTATAGCTATTTCGCCAAAAAGAAGCGATATTTTTGATTAGCCATTGCGCTGTGATATATGTGAGAGAACAAAAGCCTGTTCTCTATACAATCTTGGATACTTTCAGTGATCTAAACCAAATTTGGCATAGTCACTCTTTAGGACCCTATGCAAAAGATAGGTGCATATGTCTCAAAAACCTCCGTCCGATATGAATGCGTATTATTTTGAATGCCATATTTTCAAAAATTTGATCAGTTACACTCTCATCTCAGCCACTCTATAATTTTTCAAAATTTGGCATGCATCTTAAGGACCTATTCAAAACAATGGCACCTCCCTTTCCTCACTCATTCTGTCGTTTTGATGTAAAGCTACAGATACACATGCTTATTTAGTGGCACGTGAGCATGCGCAGTATCGACCTTCTCTAGGCCTTACTTATTAGTGGCATGTGTAAACGCACATTGCTAGTAACGAGCATGCCACTAGCCATACAACCGCCGGTTGATTTATGAGCATACCACTAAGTGGCATGTGTATCTGTACCTTTAATCTATTTTAAATTTTAACTAAATATGGATCCCGGTCAACGTCAGTCATCTAACTCTAGTTTTTAGTAAAACTCTGAATCAGACAATGAATAGATTTCGACAAAGGTCGCCATTTAAAGAAACCTTTAATTCCATCCTGAAACAGCGCATTAAGTTTCAGTTCTTTGACATTACACCCTGTACGTGTCGAGTGCATCGGGTACGTTTCGCTCTAAAAATACCCGAACGCGAGTGCGTCCGAGAATTCGATGTTGGTTCATGACAGGATGCAATCCATCGCTTCAAGTAAACCGACAGAATGCACCGAACGTGGAAAGATCCCCATTTCAAATCATATTTTTACTCATCCTCAATTGCGGAGGGACTCTTCATAAACTCCAGAATGTTCGGAATACTTCACAATTAGTGATTTATTAATCTTAAAAATGTGCTTTAATATAAACGCTACGCAATTAATTTATAACCTTTCTAACATACACAACACATTTTTGAAGCTTTATTTTAAATTTAGCTTTTCTTTGTTCCTTTCTTATTTCCTCTGGCGTATCGTTGAAGATCTATACTGCACTGTACATTATAGCTTTTTTAGATTTGGACTTCTTCCTGAATGGCAGTCTCATTGTGTCTCATTCTCTTGTATAATGTCTGTGTTTGTGTTGATTTGCATTTTATTTTGTCTAAAATTCTGGCAATATGTTTTCTGTGAGGATTTTAAAAATACTTAAATATCATAACGTTATAACATAGCACAATAAAATATCTATTTGAATGTTATCATATCGAGTTCATCCAACATTGTATCGATCTCTATATTCTTATTTTTTCTCAGTATTGTTCTCGTAGCTTTGTTTTGTAGTATTAGTAATATTTGCGTTTGTTTTTGACGTAGTTTAATTAAGAAGTACAGTTTTTTTCTGTTTTACATAATGATTATAGTATCTACTAATGAATTTTCTAATTCTTCCTAATAATGACATTTTTTTGATTACATAGCTTGTATTTCTTCAAAGGTTTAGTCTAGAATCCATCCGGATTTTCAAATATTTAATTTTAATCACTTATTTCAGACTTTTACCATCTATGATGATTGCTAATATTATACAAGTAGTTCAAGTATACTCCTTCACACTTGTATTTTTGGTGTTCCCTTTGTGTCTCAAATCCAGTCCATAATTGAGTCGAAAAAAAAAATCAGCAAAATTGAGCTGATGATGCATAACTGCGTGATTTTTTGTGAGCCAAACTCTAAGATTTGGATTTTGCTTCCACGGGGTATTTGAAGCCAACTCTCATAAGATACAGCACATCTCGCTTCAAGTTTTCTGTACATTAAATATCAGTCCATTGGCCATTATAATTGATGTTCCGTTCGTAAGCTGGGTGAATTTCAATATACACAGCAGCTGTTGAAACGCAATATAAGTTGGTAAAGCCTACTATTTGTCTAATTTTCCTGAATAAATTATTATAGGTATTTACGGTTCTAAATTACGTTTTAGTGAAAATGGCTCTCTAGTCGAACGTCGTACATGGATTCGAGTTATTGTCTCCTTCTTTCCTGATCGAAATCTCAACATCTATATATGGCATTGAGATTTATCCCATCGTATCTCATTCCATGGACACTGACCTTAATAGCAAAATGTCTACTCATTCTACTCCTTCTTTGATGACTTTCCAGATATCCTAGAGTCCCAATTCGTTTACTGTTCGAATACCTATTCCCCGTTCCAAAATTCTTCGAATTTTTCCCAGACCCTCTTATGTCCCAGAGTTCCCAGCATACCTACTCCTTTTTCGTCAAAAATAGTTGTTCACCTTAATATAACTCAAAGTTGTTTGATTTTTTCTGATATAGCTACGAGGCGGTGTTCTTGATTATCAAAACTAACGATGTGTTAATATAATTTGACTCAGATATATAGCATCGTCATTCAGCCTTGAAGTCGTTTAACATAGGCCAGAGGAATAGTTTGTAATGGATTCTGATCATTTTTAGATTAACCTTTTTTCACATAAAAAGTTTCGCGTCTGCGTGATTTTCTGTTGGTTCAATATGCACTTTTTTAAATAAAATTTTTCATCCAGTGCAGGAAGTATGCTTCCACAACTTTTTCAAGCTTTTCAAGGAACCATATAAGAGTTGTGAAGTAATCTTCACGTTCTTTACAACAAAACAACGTACGAATATATCCTGTTTGTTCAAATACACTCGAATATTCGCCAGGCCTACCAAATAGCCAATGACGTAAATTAAGCGTACTAGGTGGAGTAAGAAAACTGCAACACTAAATCTGGTGATTTTATATATGAAAAATAGGCGTATTTGTCTACTTTTACGTTAGTTTCTTTCTTTGAAAAAGAATTACGGGGAAGAGTATTTTCTACGTTTGGTATAAAAAAGTGTAAAATTATTTTTTCTTGATGTCCGAATTTACGTAAGTTATTTTTTTTACTCCTTTTATATTAACTCGTGGCGTCTGCTTGCTTGCCGGCTTGCCGAGTGAAAAAACCTTGGATCGATTTTTAACCCTTTTCCCGTGATCCAACCGAGCTGAAACTTGGCAACTAGACTCGTGGTGACGATCAAGAAGATCTATCAAATTTTCGTTAAAAAAATTAATAATTATAGTACAATTTCGGATATTTAGAAATTTTATTGGTTTTTTCAAATTGGAATCATTAGAAAAGTTTGCTTACTAGCAACGGCGGCCCGATAACGTCGCGGAATATTTTTTAAATTTGAATTACTCCGTCGGTATACATAATAGGTACTTCACTTCGAATGTCGAAAATCTAAATTGACTGACAAATGTTTTTAGAATTTAATCTTCAAAGGATGAAGTGTCTTATCAAAACATCTGACATTTTTGAAATATATTAAATTACTGTAAGTTTAGTGTTATGTTATATGTTTTAATTTGTCTTTAACTGTTGTTATATTTTACAAAGAAAGGGAGTATAATTAAAACTTGGTGTTTATGGGTTACTTTTTTGTTGCCACAAACGGAATTTGAAACATTTGAAGAGCATTCATTTTTTCACTGTGTGGTTTCTCGTTTTTACTTTTTAATCGGTAATTTTTTTATTATGAATTTCTTTCATTTTTTTGTTTTAAAAACAATATTATGTCCTTAATATTTATGTATTGTTATTATATTAGCTTCACCTGTTTATCTGTCTGGACGGAATCTTAAAATCGATATTTCACTTCCCTTCCTTCCACATCGCTTCCCAATGTTCAATCGATGTGTAATTTTGTACTTAGATGACAATACATCAATCAATTATCAGATTTACCAATTAATGAAGTATTTATCTTAATTATATATTTATTTTAAGTTCACAATGAAAATGATCTTTCTAAACACGATTTTTTTTATTACAAAGTAGTAGCATGTCTTATGAAATAATATTTTGAACTATCGATTGTGTATGTCAGGTACCATATTTGTAACAATGTTGATTAATGTAATATTAAAGATTTTTGAGGTTTCTGCAAGGTATTTGAGAAAATGTATTTTGAAAAGGAAGTGGAGTTGGCACATTGGCGAAGTGAAGCGACATGAAAGCTCCATCAGCGCGATCTCAGTCAATTAGTGCAACAAACAGGAACGACACAAACCATGCCTTCTCATTGGCCTAGATTTCTTTCATCTGGAGACACATCTTTTTTCCATCCAATCGCAAGACTCGATTCGAACCAAGAATACTAGTTGTGTTTAATATTTATTGCTGTATACAGTCATACTATGATATTTTTATGTATAACGCATTTTAACCGCAAACAGCTTTGAAAGGAAATTGATACAATGCAACTGAGTGAAAGATAGATTTTCTTTGAAATATTATTAAACTTATAAAATATATTTATTTTAATCAAAATCATCCATCAGGAGGTTCAAAATGTGGAAAATCGAACCTAAGTCAGTGCCACTTTTGTACAAATCCAGACACAGGAAAAGTCTGGATAAATCGAGAACAACAAAAAGGACAGCTTCTGGTAGACGTGTAACCTACATATCAATTATTATGTTTTTTATTTTTATTTTTAACGCTATAAGCCTGGTAGTCCAATTTCGTTACCAATTACTGTAGTGAAACACATCACAAAGGCGCCCAGGCATTATAAAATCACATGGATCTATTGTGATCTCAACGGGAATCGTACCTGAATCCCCTGGTATGATTATCTCCGTTAATAATTTATTTTATTTAATATTTTTAGAGCATTAACAACAGAGAAAATATCTTATTGTAGGAAAATTATTCCCGAATCAATTATAAACGCTCATTGCGTGTCTTTAATACATATCTAAGCAATCTTTGAGGACATCTCTACACAGGCTAAGTAGGGTTTCTGAAAAACCTGTTTTTTTTGGCACCGCGATTTTCGATTTTCGATTATTGAAAACCGCAGTTAAATTGATTTTTTGAATTTGAGTAAAAAATAAATATGTCACATATTTTTTTAAATTTAAATTTAGAAACGTGCAAAAAAATAATTTTTATTTGACATTAACATTTTTATTTGAACTTAAATAATAAAATTTAAGATAAAGAAATGTAAACTATTTAATTTTTTTATTTTATTTAATATATAAGTTATACGGTACAAATAAAATTCTTATGTATTTACATATCAAATTGACATTTTTAAAAATACTTTGTAGTCACGTAGACCTCATCAGTGAAGAGAAGCTCTTGAGTCTGATGAGGGAGCCTCATTTCTTATTTTATATATTGTTACATATGCGAGTCATTTAATAATACGGTAATAAAAGGTAATTTGATAATGAAATATTGAAGTATTTTGAAAAAAGCTATAGGTTTAAATGATTTATGAATTTAAGTTTCATTTTATGAAAGTTGAATTTTTTTAATGTTTTTAAATTTTTACCATTTAATCGAGAACGCAATTTCGTTCAAAAATTGGTAGCTAGGAAAAATCCTTTTAGCATATTATGGAGATGTCGATTTTATCATAAAGAGCGCTTAGCATAATATTAGAGTTTTTTGGTTTTATCGCAAGTGCTTTTTTAATAGCGCAAATTCCTGCTACATCGATTGAGCTGTATCGCTTGATTCTTCTGGAACCATCGTCACAATCGCTTCTTTTATTTCGTCTTTAGTGAGAGTACTAGTCTCTCTCCCAATGATTCTTTTTTTTCCCCAAATGTCCCAATGATTCTTCATTTCGAAAACTGCGCTTTTCGTTTTTCGGTTTTAGGTTAAAAAACGTGGTTTCACGGTTCGGATATTTCCGTTTCAGAAACCCTAAGGCTAAGTTAGCTTGCATTAATATAGTTATTTAATATTTAATCGTGGTTATAATGCTCGACTTGACCGTCAAATTAAATTGCACGGCTCAGACCTTGAGTTGTTGTTGCGTTTTATTATGCATCTAGATAGGCAGCCACCAGCCTCAAACCAGTCTCTCCTGACTTTAGTGTCACCTCAACCTTCTTTATTTCTTCTTGCATTCCATAACACATTTCATACACGATTTTTAATTCTATTTAATCGAGCAGATAGAACCAGTTTTATCTCATTATGTAAGTTGGCGAATAGATATGTTAATAAGCTTTAAGGGTACACCACCCGGAGGCATTACAAATACAATATTCAATTATTTTTTTGACGTAAGTATTACACACACAAAATTTGTTTTATAATCATTGTTTACGTTATGCATTGGATAATATTTAACATTATAAATTATTTCGAAATTTTTTTAAATCGCGTAATATAAAGTACTTATATACAGGGTGTCCCGTATCTCGACGTCAAGCCGAAATCAGGTGATTGTCCAAGTCATAATAGTTATCAGAAAAATATTTTAAAAAATCTAAGTCATATGTTTTAAAAATTATAAGCATTTAAAAAAAATCAAAAAAATCTACACCCTGTGATGGTTTTTTCACTCCTGTTGCTACAAATCTTTATTTTTCTTCCTTTTTTTTATTATTATGTAATCCTGAATAATTTTTCTGTAAACTTTTGTCCATAATTCAAAGCCAACTGCTCCAGCTTGGAAGAAAATGTCACTTTTTAACCAAACCAAGTATTCAAAATCAATACTTTGCCCAGTTTTAACTGACTGTTTTTTATTTTTTTAAATATTTTTCTGATAACTATAATGACTTGCCCTATCACCCGATTTCGGCTTGACGTCGAGATACGGGACACCCTGTATATGAAAATAACAATATTTAATAAATTAAATATAACATAAAATCTGGTCAAAGGTGTAGGAGAATCCTGCTTCGGAAAATCCTTTCAGACTTCAGACACATGGAATATATCAATACCCAAAGCGATGTGTTCAGCATAGCTGTAGCTCTTCCAACAGGCATAACCATCGGCAGGTTGGTCCTGTATATTGGAATGTGAAACAATCTACGCTGACGCTGTCTTAGGTAGTTATCAGGAACATACAAACCAATGCTTCGCATAATTTCAGGCTTGTCGATTATACCGCGCAACAATCGATAAAAATGCGTAATTAGATACACATTCCTTCAAGTCTCTAAATTATTGTAGCCAAGCATACCCTGGAGGAACTCGGTTGGGTAAAGCCAAGGATAATGCCCGTACTCGTAGAGATATCAACGATATAAATAAATGACATATTATTATTTTATAAAAAAAAATCATAGGCAATATTGTTGATAATGTTACAAGAAAGATATGTGCATAATTTGAACAAAATCTGCCCAATATTTTTTCTACATTTTCTAGTATTTTCTACACCAGCCTGAAAAAAAGTAGTTTCGAGAAAAACGCGAAACAGTAATAAAATTCGTTTAAAAAATCACCCACCACGCTACCTTAAAATTGCTATAACTCAGCCACTTTTTGGAATTTTTGAATGATTAGTGACTCTAATTATTCTTTAAACTTCAAGCTATAATATAAAGTAATTTTTTTTAAATGTCAAGGCTGTGTAACTCCTTGAGGCGCTTCATCGTCCGTGCTCAACCAGTTAATCAGGTTCTCCAATCCGTTGATTAAATAATTTATAAACACCTCCAAACAGCCGATCTTACTAATTTATCAATTAGTAAAGCATTATCTATATGAAACCATAAAACAAACTGTGTTAGGAATGCAGCCTAAACGAAAAATTCTTGAGTGAGCATATCGCCGATTGCTTGATGCGTTCGAGCGGCAATGAACGTAAAAATTCAATTTATTTATTTATTTATTAATATGGAGTATTCACAAGTTCATAATTTCAATAACACAAAAAAATCTTGAATTATTTCAACTGGAACACAATAATTACGAACGACTCCTGTAACAATATAATTTCAAATCCTAAAATGCTAAGCTAATCAACAGTGAGGTATGAAAATAAAGAATAAACAAAAAAGTGAGAAACAAAGTATGAAAAATATGAACAATAAAAGAAAATAGAAAATAGTAAGCGCTTAATAATAAATACAAATAACTTTTAAAGCAACACTCTCCCAAACATTGCATTCTTGATAGTATTTGAACTCAAATTGAATAAAACCAAATTAATTAATCAATTAGAAAGACATACAGAAAAATCTAATCCACGAGAAAATATTTTGGCAACTACCGGGATTCGAACCCGGGTCACCTCCTTTCCGGGGCCGGTGCTCTGACCACTAAGCTGTAGGAGCCTTGTAGATTTCCGTGAATATATCGACCTTGTATGTAATTCTCATTTTAATATATCAATACTTGTGCGGTTCAACAAGACCTACTTGCTCGTAAAATTAAAGTGTTACCTATATATATTATAATAATATATTCATAATATTTTCAAAAACCTATTTGTGAAAATATGTATTAACAAAAAGAGTGAGTGGTCTATCACAGAACAAGTTAACTCAAACAATTAACACAAATGAATACCCAATTATTATAATGATATTGCAATGGGTAGGACAGGACTTGTTTTTTTTTTAATTTGCTATAACTTTTATTCTTTTGTAATTTATGTTGTTCATGTTATCTAATATATGTTATTGGACTATGTCCGTTAATTTCAATAAATAAATAAATATCGTTCGGAGGAAGGACAATTATTCGATCTTCTCAACTTTTATTCAAATATTCCCCACTAAAATGTCGAAAAGTTGAATAAAAACAATTCAAACGAGATTCACAGTTTAAACTGCCGTCGCCAACTATAATCCAAGCTGATGCAACCGGCCGTTAGTATATATTTCTCATAGATCTTAAGCATGTTTATGAGTGCAATGATGTACTCGTAGATTGTAGTCCAGATGATGAAAGTCTGCGCCAAAAAAATGACGTTTTGTTGCGAAGCTTGACCAGCGCTGGACGGCGGCAAGTGGACCGGAATTCCAGCATCCAGATCTTATCTGCGGCGCAAATTAAAATTACATCTCGCAATTATCATCGCTGGCTGCGTTATTGTTTTGTGCGGGGCACATTCATGAAGCTCTGCGCGACTCGAACCGCGATTATGTGCCGAGTCATGAAACTGCCTACCAAAATTTTTGCTACAAGCGATGTAAGGTCAGCGCGACAATCGACTCCACTGTACGCGTCGTTTAAATTATACAATTAAATTAGCGTTTTACGGGTGATGTTGCCATTCATTAGAATTAGTGATGCAACGAATACTACTATACTATATAAACTACATATATACAGGGTGTACCAGAGCTAGCAGCAGAAACTTGGCAGGTAGATTCCTGACTATGTTATGTTATGAGTCTTAAATGTTCAAGCAACCATGGCCTAATATCAATAGTTATGGAGATATACAATATCAAAGTTTGCATTTTTTCAATATTTCTTACTTACTTTTTGCAAAAAGTTGAACTATCATTACATGTTGATTATGAAAAATTTATTCGCTTTAATACAAGTTGAATAAAATGATAAAAACCTTGCAAAAATTGAAAAAAGTCATTTATCACAAGGTTTTTAACATTTTATTTAAGTTGTATGGAAGCAAATGAATTTTTCATAATCAGTATAAGTTACTGTAATGATAGTTCAACCTGCAAAAAATAAGTTAGAAATATTGAAAAAAAAATGCAAACTTTGATATTGCATATCTTCATAATTATTGATATTAGGTCATGGTTGCTTGAACATTTAGACTCATAACGTAGTCAGGAATCTACCGGCCAAGTTTCTGCTGCTAGCTCTGGTACACCCTGCATAACTGAACGCAGCGCAAATTACGGGATTCCCCTATCATTGAATGAATGGATTTGTTGAGTTCTCAAGTTGTCAATTGTTACTTGTTTCACAGCATAACATGAGTTCTTTCATTTAGTTTCGTTGGGTTATTAATAAGGTTAATGCTCATTTCATGTAGTTTTTGTTTTGTAATATGTATTGTTCGTTCCATTTTATTTCCGTTGTGTGTAAAATTGTTAACTCTTATAAAATATTTTCAAATTAAATCTAGTAACATGAGCTCTCGTAAACGTGAAAAAAGTGATATTTGGAAACATTTCGATAAGAAATCTGGTAAGTTAAATTTAAATATAACTTTATTTGTTTGTTTTTATTATAAAGAATAAAGATATCGGTTTGTGTACATGACTTGTTAGTGAACTCGTCCCAAAACAAAGTCGGCCCATTGAGACTAGTTTACTTTGTTTTGTTCGGGGACTCGCTCTAAAATATCTAAAACAACCCAATATCTCACCTTCTGCTGATCCTTTGCTTTTCTGGCTTGAAGATATATATTTCCCTAAGCTGAAAAAACTGGCCCAGAAGTATTTTTCATTAAAGCCGTCTACTGTCGCCTCAGAAATTTTTTCGACCGCTGGGAATGTACAAACGGATAAAAGAAATCGCCTATCGCCTGAGAAGTTACAAATGTTGTGCTTTTTGAACAAAAAATTGCCGGTGGTAAATTTTAATTATTAAATCTCTTAGTAAAAAAGAACAGTGGTGTGTTATTTATTACCTTGTTGAATTATTCGTATTCGCCGAATAGCAGGTTTGATATTCGTATTCGTATTCGTGAAAGTAGAATTCGTTTCATCACTATTTAGAATGTTAATTTTTCCTCAATAATTAAACCAAAACAAAGCATAATTTGAAGTGTGTACTTTGAAGTATAAAATTTGTGGTGTGCATTTGAAGTATGAAATTTTAAGTATGCAATTTGTAGTGTGCAGTACACTTACAAACGTGTTAAGTGTGCGCTCCAGCATAATTTAAATTAGTGTATATTATAGATATCTCACAGAGACGAAACTGTATTAATTATGGGAAAGTAGGTATAGAAGTCATTTGGGTGTACACAGGACTTATGACCTGTCTTTTTATGGTTGGCTTAAGTGATCACTTTACACAATTGTAACATTCGCCATTTCCACCCATGATAGAATATACCATGCTTATTCATTTTTTGGAAGTTGTATATATGTTCAAATTGCGTGGAAAGCTTTCATATATGAGTTGTAAGCGCCTTTTCCATGCGGCCTGTACAAAGCCATTTTCATTCCCCTAAATCCCCACACATGTCGCTAATGAGAAAATCTACATGGATTTTTTACGGAATTTTGAGAGCAATATACTTTATTGTGTGTAATGAAATTCATCCGAATACTTGCATTACAAATAATGAACATTACAAATAATAGTGTAATGCAAATATCCAGCATAATTTATTTATTTATTTAATATACACGGCTAAATAGCCTTTTACCTACAATGCATCTATACATAATGTTAACATAACAACATATGTGTGTAAATTATAGAAATAAAATTATACATCAGTGTAGAAATAGACAAAAAATAAGATATAAAAGAGATATAGTACAATATAAAACACATTAATAATAGAAAAATTTGAAAACATAACATGTAGAAGAGTAGAGATATAATTTAATAAAACACATAAACGATGGAAAGATTTGAAACATAAAAGAGTAAAAATATAATACAATAAAACACATGAATAATATAAAAATTGAAAACACGAGTAAATATACCTGGACTTAACATGAAAGTTGAATTATACTAAATACATAAAATTGACATATTTCGTTTGGATTAGACATAATTTATATAAATAAATAGGTATAATTACTTGTTTGTGAGTGCATTAAGAATTCAGGAAGGCAGGGTGTGGTATAGTACAGAGTGGACCCATCACTAATGTGAACCTATCGCATGATGCGCGTGCATTTCGTTGCCACCCCAACGCGCCTAAAAAGGCATGCCTTCCAAAAAAATGGATATTATCGACTATCGTGGTTGTGCGTGCTTCTATGCGATGACATCATAAATTAAATTTCCACATAAATACTTCAAACAATAAACAAAGAACCATAATCTCAAAGACGAATGCTCTTGTTCATGTTTTTAAATATTATCTGTGGATATCGTGCGCGCCTAAAAATCCGACAGTCACGAGCGGGATTCATCATCCCCGGTTGAGCATCGAAAAACGTGTCGCGACTTTTCATGGGAACGTAAATAATTCATTAATTTATGTCACATTTTGTGACAAGCGGCTGAATGGCCGAATTACATTCATTTACGCCGGTACAGGCGATGTGGAGCGTCAAAAAACACGACTGTGTCATGACCCGGCTGACGAATTGCGGGGCCCGCTGTTCAGTCAACAGACGGAATAATCCAAGAATATGGTCCCGTTGTTCGTACAATGAAAATAAGTATTTCGCTATATAATTTAATGTCCTGTTAATGTAACCTAACTAAAATAATCGTAAAAACAATCATTCATTAAATACTTATCGCACTACACTCAAATACAAAATATATAATATACATAAATGTACATGTAAAATATAATTAATTGCAAAAATACATGTTACTAGAGCGTGCCGAAGACACTTGTAATTGGGATAATGGGCATAGTCTTCAATATAATGTTTAATATCAGAGTATCATGTACCTATTATCCTGTTAGTGTCTCTAATAAAAAAAAAGAAATAATCTAAATTAAACAAACCAAACCTAATAACCTAATCTTACCTCATATATTGCCTATGAAATGTCAAAATATGCAGTGCATTTTTCGAAACTTTAAAGTGTAATATCCTATTTAATACTTACTTTTTAAACGTAAATTATCTTTCATTTTGTTATTAGCACATTCAGTAATATAGTGAAATAATCATTTTCGTTGCATATGCAATGGGACCATTATCTTGGAAATAGCCCAACAGAATTGGCACAGGACGCCAGTGTGGACTTCTCTCCAGAAAATGACGACGAGAAAATGATGCACCCTCGCTGATGATGGAGCCGGTCCTCAGATGTAGACCAGAATGCTGGGTATGCAGTCGGAAAGAGAAACCGCATTACTGGTCTTCTAATAAGATTAATTTATTTACAATTTATATACAAAATTGTTAATGGACACAACAATACATTTGAATTAGTAAGAAATATAAGAGAAAACCAACATGAACATGACCATTGTACAAGAAAAAAAAAGAAATAAGATTGCCATTCAGAAAGAAAAAAAGATTGCAAACTTCTGTGATGTAAAGTGGGATGAAGTTGTATGTGAGTCTGCCAGAGGATGTTAGAGACGAAAAAATATGAAAATTATTAAGGAAAAACTAAGAAAGTTTGTGAACGTAATTTTGATTAGAAATATGATATTCTGATTTTTATAATGTATATATTAGGAAATATAAATGTTATTATATTACCTATTTTAAGAATAAAAAAATAAACATTATTGTTATAAGTATGTTAATTTTTAAAAATTAAAAATACATTATAATTTTTTTTAAATTTGTTTTAATCTACTTATATTCATTAATTACACCTACATGTTTCGGAAAAACCTTTCCATCGTCAGGATGTTTTATAAATGTCAAAATATCAAAATGAATCATATCTTTTGTTTTTTGGTTTCCTAAATTATTTAGAAGTCATCATTCATTTTGATATTTTGATATTTATAAAACACCCTGACGATGGAAAGGTTTTTCCGATACATTTAGGTGTAATTAATGAATATAAGTAGATTAAAACAAATAATAAAATTAATTTTTTAAAATGTCAATCTACAAAGTTGCTCAACCAATTGAAAAAATAAAAATACATTGAATAAAAAAAGCTATTTTCGATCTACGAGATTTAGAGATAACACTTAATATACCAAAATTTAAGATTACCACAACCCAAAATCATTTGAGATTTCGTGGTTTGATAATTCTTTAATATAATAATCTAACTCTTTAATAAACTTCCCCTAACAATCAGAAAAATAACAGATCAGAATAAATTTAAAATTGAAACCAAAAAACATGTACACAAACACCTATTAGACACGTAATATGATCATGAAACTGTCAGTTCACAACAAATTGCACCTCCCAGTCCAATATTATCATCAAATGAAAACAGAATTAAAAGTTACTCATTACTATTTCTTATTAATATAATATTCCTTTCTATATAATCATTGTTATACATTAAATTATATTTTGTACTACTCAGATTAATGCATATTTATAACTTTACACCTGCAATACTCCTTCTTTATACGCGAGTCTCTGACTCTCATAGAGATTGTTTCCTTTATCTTAAATGTTAAATTGTATTAATCTAAAAACATAATTACTGGATTTGGCCACAGAGGGACAGCCATTAATTAATTAAGATAAATTAAAGAGACATCTATAGAAGTCTTCATATTTTTACGAATGTATATAAGCCACCCTATTTATTTAAAACAGGAGGCGCGGTATGTTTGTAGCCGATTGTGTAAGCCCAGAACGAAGGGACCTAAATACCGCTGAAATCGTAGTGAGCCGAAATTGTACACGAAATATGATAATCGAGACAATCAAGGGAACAATGGAAATTGTTCAAAGGTTAAGTCCTTTCCACAGATTACGCATTACCATAAGTATGTGGATTTACATATGCAATAACATAACGGGGTAGCATTTTTTTGTCATGCTTCGCTGTGTTGTTACTTAGTAGGGCGCCAGAAAAGAAAGCTGTATTGACACTCTTACAATCACATATCGAATTCTTCGTACTCAATGTATTAAATTTATAATTCTATTAGCTTCAATGACATAATGTGCCCTTGCATTTTCTAGGTTAAATGATATTGGAATCTGGTATAAAAGTAGAATATAGGGGTCCAACGCCGACATTTTCGAAATTTTCAGTATACATTTTGACATTTGAATCATTTTATCTATCATGGACAAGAGAAAATCATTGTGGAATAAGCTAATCTGCCTAATCTTATTTAACTCAACCTTATTAACTTCACCTAACTCAAAATATAAATGGCTTTTGCGAAGATTTGTTAAGTTATCGTATTCGCCAATTTATCCGTAATAAGTAGATACTATTAAAATATGTAATTACAAAAATCTCACAAGTTCCTGTATTCACTACCTTTCTCTCTTATCTATGGTGTTTTCCATAAATAAAAGTTTCATATGTCAAAATTCGAATTCGTGGAAATTCGAATCTTTAAAATCTAATAACTTTTTAATACTTGTCTTCCAAACAAATTTTTTTTTAAATCAGGGCACCCAATTATACGAATGACATTTTCCCTTAAACATATCGGCGTCGGACCCCAAATTCATCTATCAAGCCGGCATAGATGAGATTTTTCTTTTTGGAAAATCAGCGGATTCTTTCCGAAACCATTTCAAACGTAAGAGATTGTGGAGTCTGATAACAAAGGTCGCCGACTGAATTCCACCAATTTGATTGCGTGAAAGAAAAATTCCTACCCAACCCTCTGAATCTATCAGTGTTCATATATGTGCCGCGTGATTTGGCAAACATATAGAATAAGCACAAACTACCACTAAGGAATTATATTCGCAGTCTTTTGACACTGACTTGACGTTACATGTAATTACACGTTGAGTAAATAATAAATGCTTCCATTTGATGGAAAAGCCGAGGACGGAATAGTTGGAACGATGTGCTGCAGGCGGCACGAAGTTGCGCCCTTCATTCCTGTCCTCTGATTGGTTGGTCCGCTCATGCTTTAAGGTTCGAGGCTGACTCTGGCCCGTGATCACCATAAGACCAAATCAGGAATCACTATCACGCACTAGTATTCAAATCTTAAAGAGAATTTTGGTTCTGTCTCTACAGCTAGAGGTATGGTCTGGTCGACGTTCCCTCTAATAAGGGAGGGTCTCTGTGCTGAAAACCAAAAAGCCGAGCAGGCAAAATTAAAAAATGTGCGAGCATGGCGTAATTTTAACACCTATACAAACAATTCAATGTCATATTTGAATATCTATTACAAAATTTAGTATTTTAATTTATTCAATATTATTATCCCTAAGACCCATTGCGGGCAATACCTACCTTCAGAGACAGAGTACCCAATGCGTAAATTCGCAGGACCTGCGACATACAAGACACTGTACGATGAAGCAGGCAGAGAAGGCGTTTCTGGATGGACCATGTCGAGAGAATGGAGCAGACGAGACTTCCCAGAGCCGTGATGCGCGGGATTCCAGAGGGGCGCTGACCGCCAGGGAGACCACCAAAGAGATGGAGAGAGAGCTGGACGTTCTCGTCAAGAGACCGGGACTGACCTGTCAACACAGATCAAGGATCTAAAAAAAGGAACTAGATGAAAAATTAAAATAACTCGCTGAAATTTTGTCTGGTTTGATGATTTTTAGGATACGCGCTAGCTTGCCTGTCGGGAACGTTGGTTCTCGCTACTCCTGGGTTGTCCTTCGGGATCTCTTCTATCTCTAACGGCTTAGAATACTTTTCCATCTCGAGCGTCTCTCTGATCCTTTCATCTCTAACACAATCGATCCGCATTACCGCTCGCTCGACGGGATTAGATGGCACGCACGCGGGTTTCGATTTTAAGTATTCCGTTCAGTCATCGACGTCAAGCTGCGAGATGAAATTGATCATTACGTAGTTTGGTACTGGCCCTGACCCTCAGAGCGGGCGCAGCCGGTCCATTCATGCTTTCTTCGTATATGGAGTCGGTTCCCATGCCGCGGAGGTAAGTCTCGCTGCCGGACCGGTTTGTGGTCAGATGCGGGCTGTACCGGTATCCCGGGTGGGTACCCACCTACCGCCGAGCCTGAACACGATTTTCTGTTGCACTTGTGTTTTTTCCACTCTGCTGGCATTCGTTGCACGAAATAAAAACAATGTGTTCCTGTAGTGCAGCCGTACCGCGCAGTGCGCATCTGCTACTTTAAAATGACCTAGTTTTATTTTTTTGCAAAAATGATATTGTATAATAATATATCATTCGATTGACAGATATATGTATGTATATCTATACAAAGCAGATTGTATATATATATATTTTTGATTAATTTATTTTAAATGAGACACTAACAGAATACTAGGTAGGTACATACTATACAGGGTTATTTGGAAAATATTAATAATCTCGCAGGACTATATTTCTGCCTTGATTATAAGTCGAAAATGTTCAAGCTATTATGACCTAATATCAATAGTTAAGGAGATATGCGACATCAAAGTTTGCATTTTTTTTCGATATTTCTGTCTTATTTTTTGCAAAACGTTGGACTATCATTACAGTAACTTATATCGAATATGAAAAATTCATTCCCTTTAACACAAATCAAATAAAAAATAAAAACGTTTCAATTGGAATTTTTTCGGAGTTTTTATGATTTTATTTAACTTGTATAGAAACGAATGAATTTTTCATAATCGATATGAGTTACTGTAATGATAGTCCAACGTTTTACAAAATATAAGTCAGAAATATTGAAAAAAAAAATGCATACTTTGATGTCGCATATCTCCATAACTATTGATATTAGGTCATGATAGCTTGAACATTTTCGACTTATAATAAAGACAGGAATATAGTCCTGCGAGGTTATTAATGTTTTCCAAATAACCCCGTATAAATAACAATACGTTACTTATTTCACACTCAACCCAATATCCCAATTTCAAGTGTCTTCGGACTGCTCCAGCAACATGCATAATATATTCAATGTATCAATGCAATTCGTTCATGTACTGCACAGCGATAAGCGTGTACATTGCACGTGGCGAACAAGCAAACAAAATATAAGTGATAACAATATGTGTAGTAGGTACATCTATACAAAACTGTTTATGTATACCAATATAAGTTTATGCATGTACACAAATAGTTTTGTATATATACACTACACGGGGTATCTCGTAGCTAATAGAAAAAACTTCGTGGAGTCTTATCCATTCAATTTCGAAATGAAAATATTCTTTACACTTTGGGTGAAATGTCGACAGTTGCGGAGATATGCGACATCAAAGTTTGCCTTTTATGTCAATATTGCTGACTTACTTTTTGTAAAACGTCTATCAACACAGTAGGTACGGAATATTAAAAATTCATTCGCCTTAGTACTAGTCAAATAAAATTAGAAAAACTTTTTTTTCTAATTTCTGAAAAGTTTTAATCATTTTATGCACCGAGAAGGACGGCGGCGGAATAGGCCATTTTCCATAGCAGTAATTGACGTTAATGAAGACTTTGCCCTGAATTTGAAAAAAATAATTAAAAAATCGTTAAAAATTTTTGGAAAAAAAAATGTTAAAAAAATTCGAAATTATTTTTCCTAAAAAAAAATGACTATAAACAAGTTACGGACGTTACACGACGTTACGGGGACAGACAGACAGACAGACAGATGGACGGACGGACGGACGGACAGACAGACAACGAAATTATTATAATTGGGATTTCCGTATTTGTTAATCCAAAACACACATGGAAATCGTTTAATTATAAAAGAATTATTAACCAATCATATCGACAAAACATTATCTTGCTCTCCTGTAAAGTTAGAAATAATCACAGTCGCCCTTTTGGCTTTCTACCCTCGACATACATTTTTAAAACGGTGATTAATTTTGCATATTATTTTTATTGTCGATATACAACATTCATCTTAATTTTATTATACACGTAAAACTATTTTTGCTTTGTACTTTAATTTCACACTAGGACTGCCTATCAGGGTCATTAGCGATATTTTGAAAATCTATATGTTAAACATGTAATTGGCTTGGACACGTCTTCAGCATAAGAATCGAAGTACTGTCTAAACAGTACCAGAGGGAAGAAGTTATGTAGGATAACCCAGGAGAGTGTGGAAAATGCAAATGGAGAAAATCTGCGAATAAATATGAAACTATCAGTGGCCCCAAGAGATCCCGATGGAAGAGAGTGCTGTCCAAGCGATATTGGATTAAAAGGAGGAAGAAAATTTCACCATGAAAATTAGTTCTTTGAACTTGAAACATTCCGAAAAATAATAATACGCGTTTGCTTGTATATTTATACAAAACATCTGTTCCGTACAAAAGTTTTAAAATTAGAATGCTTCGAAACAAATGAAGCGTTTTTAAGCGTGAAAGCTCTTCCTTTGTTTGTAATTTCTCCCATTCCTCATGTTGGTATTGCTGCTGCTGGATTTTAATAGTTCGCGTGGCACGGAGCTATATTTCACGGCACAGTTTATTTTATTTTTGTTCACATTTCATGTTTACCGAGGCTTTATTTATGTGAATGTATCAATTTAAAATTTGACGCCTCTGCAGACGGAAGTATTTTGAAAGATTTCAATTAAATATATGTAAATTTTTCCGTGTAACTTTTATCCAATTTAAAGAGATGGCATGCAATGATAAAAAATAATAAAAAATAGACTATACACAGGGTGTTTCAGGACTAGTTCGCATACTTTGTGGGTTTATATAGATATTTTAAGTGTGAGTCGAAAATCTTTGTCAACGGAAACCACGATTAGAATTGCAGTTAATTCAGTCAAGATTTTACATACTATCACTTCGGATTTTACATACAGTCATTTGGGATTTTACATACTGTCTCTGTGGGAGGGAAATGAAACACTGGAAATGAAATAAAAGTTAATTAGGTACTGGGAACGATTTTTATTGGAGCGCCATCCTTAAATTCACACTAGTTATCACTCCTAAATAATGTGTCTCCGACACACTGATGCAAGTTGCTTGAATCGTTCAGGTTCAAAGTAGAAAACTTCTCGCTTGCTAGTAGGTACTCTCGCATTTTATCGCTGGTCGGTTGTCGCTTTGTCTGCGATTTCCACTAGTTTCACTTTCTACGGCGTTAGCCCGCTGTCGAAGATAGCTGACTCGCTTTTATACATAAATGTAGGTTGCGCGAGTGTTCGAACCGTTTCTCCATATTTATAGTAATTTATAGTTTCTTCGAGAGTAGAGTAGTTGATTCTAGATTTATGTGGACTATTCGAGAGACTTTTCGAACAATCATGAAAAAACTATATATTTGTGGGCGAAAAGAACAAACGAATGAGTCAATAAAATCGAGTTTTGAGTTAAGTATGCAGAATTATTCTTTAGATACATATCTAGCAAGGTAAATTATATGAGCCAGGAAATAAAATAAAATGCCACCATTTTTTGCAATTTTTTGAAAAAAGGACAAATGATTATTTGAAATAATTACTTATTTGAAAAATTTGGCAAGAAACAAAACTACCGGTGCAAAAATTAGGTAAAAATAACAAAGGCTTTAAGAGATATTTCATAAACAAACGAAATTCCCAAATTTTGTTTATCTTTCTTCAAGACCTGCATTTTTAACTCATTTGGTTGTTCCTTTCGCTCACAGTCGAATTACATAGTATAGAAATATTTACAAAATCTATACGCATTTCTAACGAGTGACTTTTTACATGATAATGGGGTATCTGCAAGAATATCAGGATCAATGTTAGAGTTAGCATACTACATATTCTATGTACGACCTACCTACGTACTAACCTAACCTAATCTAACTTAACCTTACCTAACCTAACCCAACCTAACCTAACCTAACCAAAAAAACGCTATACGTATCAATAATATAAAAATGTTAAATGCGCTACTTTAACTTAGTTTTCGTGACAAATTTCACTAGGGGTGCTTCTGAAAAAACACTTCCTAGGTTAAATTAATAACAGATCATTTCTTGGAACGACGATAATTAGTAAAAATGTGTCTAGTGTTGTGTCGGTCGAGAAGGGAACGACGGAAGGTGAAGATTTCCTATTCAAAGTTCAAGAATGGAATGGCGATGATTCTAAATTTGTATTTTCGAGCGTCGCGCAGGAAATAGATCGCGCCCCATCTTTTGGGCCCTCTCTATTTCTCCCACATCTTATGACCACGAAATTGGGATGTGTACGCAACGCCAAGCTCACGTGGCGCCACTGACTAAGTGCCATATAAAATTTACCGAATATTCGTATTCGCCGAATATCATCACGAATATTAAAAACAAATTTATTAAAACTGAACGCAATGCAAATTACGGTTTGGCTGTGCACTGTGTATCCGTACACACTTACGCACTCTATTATCGGGGATTCCCCTAGCATTGAATGAATGGATTTGTTGAGTTCTCAAGTTGCCAATTGTTACTTGTTTCTCAGCATAACATGAGTTCTTTCATCTAGTTTCTTTGGGTTATTAATAAGGTTAGGTGCTCATTTCATGTAGTTTTTGTTTTGTAATACGTATTGTTCCTTCCATTTTATTTCCATTGTGTGTAAAAGTGTTAACTCTTTAAAAATATTTTCAAATTAAATCTAATAACACGATCTCTCAAAAGCATGAAAAAAGTGATCTTTATTTTCGACCGCTGGGAATGTACAAACGGATAAAAGAAATTTGCCGGTGTGAAATTTTAATTATTAAATCTTTTAGTGAAATAAGAACAGCGGTGTATTATTTATTACCTTGTTGAATTATTCGTATTCGTATTCGCCAAATAGTAGGCTCGATATTCGTATTCGTATTTGTGAAAGTAGTATTCGTAGCGTCACTAGTCGGTACTGATCATCTTATGTTTCTCTATCGAATAGTGATGGTCAGATCTCTCATGTTTTGTGTTTGTTTCCAGTGGATGCTCGATCGCACGGTAACCACCACCTGTCCCGGAGAGAGACTGACGCAGCCGACAGTATACCCGCGGACAACAAGGTGGACGATTACGAGGCTGATGCAGCGTACTCCGAAGACGAGTTCCTCAACGATGGCGATGGTGACGGTAAACTTTGTTTTTTAATTCAGAATATTTTGAGTTTGTTCATATCTTTCAGAACAGTGCTGGATTTTATGTCATTACACAGATAAAGGATATTGCTATCAAAAAATTCATTTAGCGATATTAGCTACGTCAGAACAATTAGCAACATCTGTGGGCATTCAGGGGTAATGAAAAAGCTTTATTGCAGGCCGCGTGGGGGATGCTTACAACACACATGTAAAGCGTGGTACTTAATTTAAATATATATACAGGGTTATTTGTAAAACATTAATAACCTCGCAGGACTATACTCCTGCCTTGATTATAAGTCGAAAATGTTCAAGCTATCATGACCTAATATCAATAGTTCAGGAGATAAGCGACATCAAAATTTGCATTTTTTTTTCAATATTTCTGACTTATTTTTTGTAAAACGTTGGACTATCATTACAGTAACTTAAATCGAATATAAAAAATTCATTCTCTTTAATACAAGTCAAATAAAAAATAAAAACCTTCGAAATCCAATTGGAATATTTTCAGGGTTTTTATCATTTTATTTAACTTGTATTGAAACGAATGAATTTTTCGTAATCGATATGAGTTTTAATAGTCCAACGTTTTACAAAAAATAAGTCAGAAATATTGAAAAAAAAATGCAAACTTTGATGTCGCATATCTCCATAACTCATAATAGCTTGAACATTTTCGACTCATAATCAAGGCAGGAATATAGTCCTGTGAGGTTATTAATGTTTTCCAAATAACCCTGCATACAACTTCCAAAAATTAGTAGACATGGTATATTCTATCATGGGTGGAAATGGCGAACGTTACATATACCTATTTTCCCATAAAAATACAGTTTCGTCTCTGCGAGACATCTATAATATACATTAATTTGTTTTTTACATTTACGTCTTCGGAGTTTTAATGCAATGTGACTTATCACAGTTGATAACCAATCAACAGAGTTTGATGGTGGGTGAATTGACGAAAGAAGAACGAAAGATTGAATGCGATTGAGCGAGGAGTGAAAAAATCATCAGCGATGTAGAGCTGTTCGTAGCACAGTCAATAGGATTAAAAAAAGCGTCACTGAGATCTACAAGTTGATTTTTTACTCATGGCACTGTCAAGTCCAGTACTGACGAATACTTTTTTTATTATTGTAACAAAATAGTACATAGTTTTTTTAATGTGTAAGTATTTTATGGATAGGGAGTGAAATAATATTCACGCACACAATTAACGTGTATCTGTACACACCCAACACATCCTTAAAGTGCCATGACCGAAAAATCAACCTGTACGAGTATATTGGTCACGTGATGTATACATGACACGAGTGTTGAAGATAACAGGAACAGAAGACTTCCGCGAAAGGCATGGCGCAATCGTGAAGACCAAATATTGTTGATAAGATGTATGAAAGTGATCGAAGCAAGTCGAGACAGAAAGTTGCGGCATTCTACCCTCTCTACATCTTAAATTAAATGATCTAAAAATGATGATGCTTGAGATTGTATTAGATGAAATAAGATAAATAAAAACTCTAAGGTCTTAACTAACTAACTATCACGCCGTTTCCCCGCAGGGGTAGGCAGAGAGGATTGAACGCCACACTCTTCTATCCTGGCACACCACTTTTGCTTCGGCCACATTCATACATCTTCTCATACAAGTTCTACGGTTGTTGCGGCTTTTAACAGGGCCATCCTCAAACACTTGTTGTATCTGATCATGCCAAGTCTTTCGCGGACGCCCTCTATTTCTGTTGCCTTCAACACTCGCCTCATATATTTTCTTAACTATCCTTTCCTCGTTCATACGTTCCACATGACCAAACCATCTCAGCACTCCTTTCTTAAGGTCTTAGGTGCAAATATTTTTATTTTAAATCTTGATTACAGGGAATTTTAGAACAATTTTCGTTCAGAATTTCATTCAAGGTTATGCATTTTTCACTATTATGGTACAAGTTGATTTAATTAGTAAAAACTATATGGTACGAATCATCAAACATGAATTCATTACTTTGCACGAAGGTATTTTTTGATTTTCAATTTTAAAACAAATAATCAAAAACCTGTTTTGTATTATACCCTGCTGTTAACTATGAGTGCATGGCGTCCACACAAAACCGCTTCACCGTCATCAAAGCAAGCCATACAATGCAAAACAATCGAATAAGATATGTTACAATGATATACGTATAGTTAGGTAGATATCAAGCTTATGTAAGCTAGCGGTAAATGGAACAATAACAAAAAAAATAATTACAATTTTATTGACTTCAGATGACGGAGATGAAGATGAAGGCGATGAGGACGACGACCTGGAGTCTGCCGATGACAACCAGGGGCCAGCTGTCGTCACCTCCAAATCCACCAACTTCACCGTCCCCGAGGGAGGCACCGTTTGGTTACCCTGTGACGTCACCAACGGAGGTATGTGTCCATTTATTTATACCGTGGCAATTTTCTAAGTCACTGATGTATCTAATTGGTTCTATGATTTTCGGTCTAAATCGCTAATACATATTGCCATTTTGAATAAATTCAATTAAAGTTTTCAAGGTTCTTGAAAAAATCTGTTAAAATTCTTGTCAGTTGCAGTAAGTCGTTATATAAGTATTTTTGGATTTTCCTGTTGGCAAAACGTTTATTAAAATTTCGTCTATTAGAAAGTGACGTTTCTGCTTTTAATCTCCTCAGATCTATAATTAATACGATTTATATAAGATTAACTTTATCCTTATTTTTTTTACCCTTATTGGCGGCATTTGTAGTCCAATAGGTTCTTATACCGAGGATTCCAGGTTCAATTCCTGGTGAGGTCACATCTAAATGATTCATAATACGCTGAATACATTTGTGATGTGTCTCGCTACTGTAATTGGGCCTCATGGCATGTTGTGGCGTTAAACATAAAATAATATTATTCTGAAAAAATCGACTTTCAAGTATGTTAACACATCCAGATAAAATTTAAAATTATTAATCCGTTATATTTAAAAAAAATATCTATTACGCCGTTTCCCCGCGAGGGTAGGCAGTGAGGATAAAGCGCTATACTCTTCTGTCCCGACATACACTTTCGCCTCTTCCAGGTTCATACATCTTCGCACGCAAGCCCGCCTATTAAGGCTTCTAACAGGACCATCTTTCAATATCTGGTTAACCTGGTCACGTCAGGTTTTCAGCGGCCGCACTCTGCCTTTCTGGCACCGCCGACACTTGCTTATAATCCTTAACACATTTAATATATTCTTCTTACCCTTCCTTCCTTATTTATTTACTCAACATGCCCGAACCACCTAAACGAACCTTTTTCAAATTCTATTCACTATGCTAAAATCAGCTTTATATATTTTCCAATATGTTTATTCTTTACTCTATCATAAATAGATTTTCCGTACACGTCAAAGTAATAAAATTAATGTTTATACAAATGGCTAAATAAATTTAAAGAACATAAATCTTATTTTTAAAAATTTATAATCTGACCTTAAAACGAACAATTTTGTTTGACACAGTCGTCGTAAACGAATCCAAATAAAAGTAATAAATTATTTAGCTCGCACCTTAATTTACGGCATGTTTCTAAAAAAAATTCAGCACCATGGCGAAAATAAAAACGTAACATTTTTCCGTTCAACCGGATCCCTGTTTACGAGGCGGACGCAGCTAAAGCCACGTTCGCAAAATAGCCGATTTTACTTAGGCCAGCGACGTGAATTTGATTGAAATATTTATCAGACATTGCTCGTTAATTTTTACCGTCAAAAATAAGCCATTAGATCACGGAATCTGTTCAGAGGCGGCTGGCTCATTGTTAATTTTAACACACGCTGCGGCCATGACGTCCGCTGCCAAGTTTCCCGCCGTTTTATCTGTCACTTTGGCCGCCATTTTTATTCCGGCGCTCAGGGTTACCAGGCGAATTTTTTTCCAGAGAATTTGGGAAGTAAATAAACGTGCGATTTGTGAATGCCTGGAATGTTTGTTTACCTTTATCATTTTTTAAATTACGAATGCACCGTTAATATATTCAAAGCATTGCTATTTTTGCGTGAATCATCTACTGTCTTAATGTGACTGCTTAGTATCAATCCAGTGTTATTTAAATGTGTTTGTGTATTTTGAAATAAAGAATTAATGGTACGGAAATGAATCTAACAGACTTTTTGTAAACATCTTTATTCAATTCTTAAAATAAAAATATATTTTATGAATGTACCTATAGTTTTCTTGAATTGAATGTTTTGTAAGATATTGGCACGCTGGGATGCGTAAAAGTTTGTAGTCAATGCTAAGTGCATAGATAAGTAAAGCATGTATAATGTAATTTATTATCTTTACAGTTTTGTATTATATATGTATTTACTATGTATTTACAATGATTCAGTTTCGCAGATATGACAGAATGTCACGCTTTTCTATTTCAAATAATTCTAGCTTCATCCATATTTATAAGTGGATTGTTGAGTTCGAATATTTGTTTCTTCCTGATCATGCTTTGTATTCCACGGACTAATTATTATGCCATCAATATTCGTGCCATCTTCCTCACTTTCCTCTTATTACTAACACTTTCTGCATTATCAATATTGGGTCTACTTTCTTCATTATCACTATTATCTGTCTCTTCAAGAGTTGTCCTCCGTTGATCTCTATCTCTAAGGCTTCCTATGTCTTAGACACCTATCTTAACTTCGGCCTTCCCAAGCTTCAGCGTTCTCTCATTAATACGATACTTATGTACAAAATCACCTTCCTTCCTCATTTCCACTGCATTTAATCTACTTTCATTCTTATTTTATCAGCTACACTTTTAGTACTAGAACCCAATTTTTATATATTATATGAGTGTTAAAATCTTACAAAGATGACGAGAGAAGTCGAATTGAGATGATATTATGGTCACGTGGTTAGGAGACCATAAGAGCACGTAGTCAAATTTGTTAAAATGACATACTGGCGAAAGATGTCGAGCAAGCTGATGGTCAAACATCGACAAGATAAAAATGTCTGCATTAGTTAGATCGTCCAAGGTAGAGCACCCGGTGTTTACGTAGGTACAAGGATGACCGACCTCAAATAAATGAGAAAAGAAAAATATGAACATAGAGAAAGTTAAAATCTCACAAAAGTACTTATCTAAGGCCCTGTTCGATCACATTATTATTTCTATGTGTGATTAAGGTTCAGTTGAGTTACTCAGTTAAGTGTTTAGTGTTGGATGTGATCTGTGATTGTCAGGTGGATATCGTGAAATCGCCCAATTATTCAGTCCCGCTTTTAGATGTTACCCCGAGGCTTGGCGGATGCCCAGAATTTTTCGAAACATTCCAAATGATTCACAGACGGATCTTCCGAATTTTCGATGCAGTGAATGTGTGGCACAATGCAGCTCTTTTGCGTGTGATGTCATCCTTATGCAACACTGGGGTATTCTGTTATATCACATGGCAACATTCCATCATTATATTCAACATTGCCTTGGCACCATAGATAACATAATAACACTTGGCACATTCGAATACCTACCGCGAGACTGCAGTAGAATTTATTTTATCAAAATTAATTTGAAGTAAAATTGGTATAAGAAAAGAGTTTTTTTAATGCTTTATTTATTTATTAAGATAAATTATAGAAGTATCACAGATTCGAAGCTATTTATATGAGAGACGTGTATGGAATTCTTTATTAGGATGGCTTAGGGCTTACGACCTGTATGAGCTTCCTTAAGTGATCACTCTACACAATGCAACGTTCACAATTCTATCATAAGAACATCTGCACATTATAATTTTTTTTTAAGTTGTATAAGAATAGATATATGTTCTAAATCTGAAAAGTTTTCATATATTCGAAGGGACTATGCTGACATCTGTAAGTAATTTCTCACATAGATTCTTTTTATTCTTTTTAATGTATACAGGGTTATTAAGAAAGCAGTATTCTTTTTAATGTACCTATACATCAATCACCTCGCAGGACTATATTCCTGCCTTGATTATGAGTCGAAAATGTTCAAGCAGCCACGACCTATATCAATAGTTATGAAGATATGCGATATCCAAATTTGCATTTTTTTTCAATATTTCTTAATTATTTTTTACAAAACGTTAAACTATCGTCACTGGAATTTGTATCAATTACGAAAAGTTTATTCGTCTCAATACAAGTTAAATAAAACGATAAAAACTCTGGATAGCATTCCAATTGAAATTGGAAGGTTTTTATTATTTTATTTGACTTGCATTCTCATAATATTCGATATAAGTTACTGTAATGATAGTCCAACGTTTTACAAAATATAAGTCTGAAATATTGAAAAAAATGCAAACTTAGATGTCGTATATCTCCATAACTATCGATACTATTGGGTTATGTAGGTTATTAATGTTTTACAAATAACTCTGTACTTATATGTTGTAGTGAATCATGATACGAAAGAATCATTTATAGAATTTATGTTTTGTGTACATATCGAGAATAGCCCAGTTCGTAGATCTGTAGTTAGTTATCCGGCTCTTTCTATTGCCAAACTCGGCAGTCATAAAAGTGGATGCCTCCCGCCGGTTTAATAGTCGGATCCCAGAACTCCTCACAGATAACGAGCTCATTTAAAACTACGTATACGACTTTAGAAAACAAATCACCGAATAAAATTTTCCAATTTTAACTATCTATAGTTTTAACTGCATCGTAAAAAAACCCCGATATTCGCTTCCTTCCGTTTGTTGGCGTAACATCAAGAACATTAAAATAATCCTCGCTTTCTTATTAACGTAATCCGTAACGCAAATTTCGAATAAAATAATTAAATAAAGGTACCTACTGTTACACATGTTCATTAGTGGCACGTGAGCATGCGCAGTATTGAGCTTCTTGGGCTATTGCTTCTTAGTAGCATGTGTGACGCACATTGCTAGTAATGAGCATGCCCATTTGATTTGCAGGTGGAAGGGGTATCTTTTGAACATGTGTGAACAGGCTTGCCTGTGAGCATGCTAATGTCATTCGCGGCTAGTATCGATTATCGATGGGATCTTCTCAGTCCGCGACAGATGAAAAAAATATGGCGCTTTGGGGAGATTAGAAAATGTTATTTTTCGTGACTTATTATAGGAATCACGAATGTCTTTGGAATATTCGGTCACCACGGTATAAAAGTAATACAGTAAGAAATAATGTTTATGAAACTTTATTAAAGTACATGAATGATTCAAATCTTACAATAAAAATTAAAATCAAAAATGTGCGGAAAACTCGGGAAATGTTTTGATTTATTGGTTCACTTGAATTTCCTATTTCAGTTTGCAAAGTTTTCATTTTGAACAAGAGCGTCTCTATTCTATGACAAGAGCATGCCAGTAATAAGCATGTGTGTTTGATAATTAGCTTTGAGCATGCTCATTCATGTGCATGCTTAAAATAAGCATACTAACAATGGCAAGTGTGTACAGTCGTTAGAGCACGCTAGTTTTGAACATGCTAATGAGCATGCTCAAAAATAAGCACGTGTAATCAGTACTTTAATCGTCTGGCACTTTGTCACTTGGCTGGATATGAAGAAATATCGCTCTCTGGACATTATATTTTTTTCAAATTGATCGTTTATTGGAATTTGGTAGTAGGTAGATCTTTAGCATACAAACAGAGTTTCATAGAATTTATCGGCATATTCGCTCCATAATAGAAAAACGATAATAGGTATTCACAATTTCAAACGCGTAGGTACTGCACAAATCCTATAAAACCTACTTCAGCATTGTATGCGTCGTTAGATAGAGAAAGGATGTCGCTTTCTGACGCATTCGTGTAAGGAACGCGGCGGGATTCAAAGATGGATGCCGTCGGCGAAGCGTCTCTGTATGATTAAAGACGATAATCAGAAGTCTCACGCTTTTAAAATTAGGTTTACGGGCATTTTTATATGTCTATCTTTACGGGCACCCATCCAATCGGTGGAAAAACGGTTTGTTTAATAAAATTTGCAAAGCAAATCGTAAATCCTTCAATTTGACGGGTGCCGTAAACCTAGTGTTAATATCAACATCCGTTTTTGAACGTTCTAGAGACTTTAAAAAATCGTTTATCATTTATACTCTTTATATACCAGAGTCATAAATTGACGACTCAAGTATTAAAACATTCAATTGTACCGACAGCATATTGAAATAGTGTCGTTATCTTTTCCAGAAAATGTCGTCATCATTTGGAAGAAGGGAGACCAATCCTTGTACCAGGGCGACATGAGGATCACCAAAGACCCCAGGATCTTCAAGTGAGTTTCAAATTCATCTATTTAAAAAAATATCCATCAAATACTAACCTCCTAGGATATTTTAAATGGCTGGCATCGCTACATTTGAAGTCAAATATAGAATCAAATGAACCTTTTACATGATATAGCAAGATTGTGTTGCTGCTGGTGTACAACGGTGAAATTATATAAATGAAATAAATTAGTGGGTTTTTTCTAAAATTTTTTTTACCCTTTCGAATTCATGTAAAATTATAAAATATACCATGTTTATTACAATAAGTATTTTTTGTAAAAGTACCTGTCTACTTACTTGTAGAAGTAGATTAGGTGGTCTAACCGCAAATAAAGTACCTACTCAAGAGTATCGTAGACTCTAAGGAATCGAAAAAAAACGAAACGAAATAAAGTACCTACCTACAGATCAAAAAAAATAATCGTGCGCGTACTCATATATGCGCGGTAGAAGTTATACTTAGAAACTAAAATTTAACTTAAAGCCTCTGGGGCCAGGCGGGGCGTGACTGTCCCCAGGGGTCAGGGCGCACCCGTGCGTCCAGAACGTAATTAATTATTTCTCGACGGCCGCTTATCGAATTTGAAAAATGACATTTTTTCCCAGTAGAGAAATCCCGTGGTGACCTGTCGTTCCATTTTCAACTCAAAAACATCACTGATTATATTTTAAATCAACAATCAAAACATAAGTTTTTCTGCCGTCAAAATCGTATAGAATAGTTGTAGATGTCGCCCCGAACACGTGTTGCGCAATCGAAATTCAAATATTCCGTCATTCAAGGTCACGCACAAAGTGCGCGGGATATACAATTTTTTTTTTCGATTTTCGATTTATTTGTACACGTATACACAAATATATACGATATGTTTTGCGATATTTGTCAGTTTTTGTTGGTTTATGATTCAATTGAATACTAACAGTGATTTATTAACAAAAATACACGCAATTTTGTTGCGTTTATTTGAAATATGTGTGTGTGTGAAAGTGTATCATATTTATGTGTTATGAGTACAATGTCCCGTCGTGTGCCGTGCCGTGCAACAAAATATACCTCACAGAAGAAGATTATTAGGTAGGCATCTAATAATAATAGTAGTGTTGTCTCTAATAAACAAATAAAAAATAATAATTATTTTTCGGAAAATGTTGCGCTGGCAACATTATCGGAATTCAAAAAAGATTTTTTTTACTTAAACGATAAAAAAATCATTGCATTTCGACACTTACGATAAAATAATATGAATGTATGTGTTTTTTTTTAATATACGCATGTTTTCATGGTTTTTTCGTAAAAAGGAAAATCACAAAAAATCAGAAAATCTCTAGCCTTGACCTATATTTTGAGTGAAATTTTTGGTTTCAGGAGAAAAAATATTCTTCGAACAATTAAAACTCATCCTGAGGTACAAAATGTAACTTTGAATATTTAAAATAATTGGGGCTAAAAAAAAAATCCAAGTATCTACCCACTTTCGTGTTTTATCGATTTTCGGCTTAAAACGGTTCCGTTCAAAAGTTTCGAAACTATAGAACTTTGACAGCCGCATTGAATGTCGAATGAATGAATGTGTTTTTTGTTTTGAAAACGAATATCTGACAATTACGTCATTTTTGCAATAAGTAGTTTCTCGAATATCACTTTTAATCGTTTTTGACACGGTGACAAACAAAAATTTTCTTAAGAAATATCGACAATAATATGAAATATAATTTAATATAATAATAAAATGAAATATAAAAATCTGTACGAGAAGCCCTTTTTTGGCATTTTGATTACACACCTAAAATCATAATTCAATAAATGGTTCTAATTTTCAATTCAATAACCAATCATTCGTCAGCTTTTGAATTGAGCATCTTTATGATTGGTATTCGATTCAAAATGGTCGACAATGCATTATATATTTATATTACTGGAATACTAAAAGTGGATACATTTTTGACATTTCGTTCTCTCACATTTACAATAAATCAAAATCCAATTAATAGATCAAAATGAATAGCATACACCCTTGTTAAAAAAAGGAACACACGTGACTACTGTAGACATTACTGAAAACATGTGATTGTAGGCGCTGCCACCAAAGTTCAAATTAAAGTAAAAATTTTAATTTTGTACACATTAAAACAAATATATAATAATGCATCTATGTGTTTGTCTAAATTCTAGATACACCAATTACACCATCAGCGTGTCCGGCCTGCGCGCTTCTGACTATGGCATCTACACTTGCACCGTGATCGACACCCAGCGCACCGTACTGACCCACGTGCTGACCGCTCCGCAGCCCGCCCGAGTGGTGCGCGTGCTGCCCGAGGGCCGCGCGCGTCTCGTGGTCGAGGGCATGCCGCTGCACGTGGAGTGCAAGTCCACCGGTGACCCGGAGCCCAACATCACCTGGAGCCGAAGGGTAACCACCTGCATTCCATCTTGACCTTCGTCCAGGATCTGGAATCTATACTGCGACATATTTTAATAATATTGATCAAATCCAAAAAAATCATGCGAACGCTGAACTATAAATTTCAAATACCCCTGCGATACTGTGTCGATTCGCTATCTTAAATTTGAACAACAGGCGAATGGCACTTGATATCTCTATTTTACATAAAATCCGTCGAAACCAATTTAACTGCCCAATGCTATTGTCGCTTAAATTTCTCATTACGAATATCACAATCAGACCCTCTACAACATTCCAACAAAAACTATGCTCTCCTGTAAGACCATGCGGCCACGAACAGATTCAGTTGAGTTGTGGGTAGTGATGGGTCCGCTCTGTACTAACTACTACAATGTAGTACTATGTTATATTGAAGTGTACACTTCACACCTTTTGAAGTGTAGTGCACACTACAAAGTACACACACTTCAATGTTATTTAAAGTACATACTTCAAATTTTATTTAAAAGTGCACACTACAAATTACACACATCAAATATTAAATTGAAGTGTGAATATATCAAAAATATCAGCCAAAAAATTACATTAATTTGGAAATTTTTAGCTGCTATTTATGGGAAGACAATGTAGATAAATGAAGAAATTTCTGGAAACTGAAATGATCCCCCCCATGGAATAGAAACATTTTGGAACTGACTGACGAATGACAAAATGTGTGGAAACTGAAACAATCCCCCCCCCATGGATTTGAAAATATTATTGTAGTAGTACACTTTTCAGGTAGTAGGGGAACCAACCACCTCCGAGCTGTGCCTGTCAGGCCGGTAGCTCAGAGTTCAAAATTTTACAACATTTAGGAACATTAAGCATACCACCGACTGCACCAGCCTCTTTTCATTTTTATTTTTCAGTTGTTTGTTAATAATTACTTTGCTGATTTTCCAGGGACAACGTCTGACCAAGGAGGATGTGGAGATTGGACACCAATATATCTTCATCAGAAAGGTGAAGAGGCAGGACTCTGGAATGTACCAGTGTTTGGTTTCCAACGGTGTGGGACAGCCGGCTCATGGTGCCGTTGACATCAAAGTACTCCGTAAGTTCAACGAATGTATTTTACTACATGTTTACTTACTAATGGCCTTCTGCACATAATAAAACACAATGAGACAAATCTCAAGGATTTAGAAGATATAATAATTCAATAAAATATATAACTCATAATATAATATGATTAATTAATTGATAATTTAATAAAATTTGTCCAGTAACACCAAAGTTTAAGTGTACAAAATATTTACATATATAAATGATTATAAGTACCGACTAAGAAAAATAAGCGTACACTGGACATATTTGAAATAAAATTTTTAAAGCGTATCTTTGGTCAGTTTTGAAAATGAATTTTAGTATAGAAAACTACAGCAATGAAACCTATACCCACTCGTTTGCCCAGCATTTTAACAAACATAGTCAGGATTACCTTGAAACAAACAATTGATTACATCACTTCGTAATGTTTCCCACTCCTAGTATGCACTCTGCGAAAATACCTGATTCTTTCAAGCACTAGAAAAAAAATTGCAAGTTTATCTCACTGAACTGGCTGAATTGTCGCAAAGTTTATCAGAATAGGAAGACATCCATGGTTGGGCCATGTTGAAAGGATGAAAGGTGAGGGATGAAAACAAGACCAACAGGGAGGACACAGGAGCCTGGAATACAATGCTTTTAAGTCATATCTGTCTTAGGGCCGGTTGTTTCAAGTTGGATTAAAGTAAGCGTTCTTTAAAAGCATAGATTTTTACGTTCTCCACCAATCAGACGATCCGTTTTCGTAAAAATCTATGCTTTTATCGACCGCTTACTTTGATCCAACTTGAAACAACCGGCCCTTAGAAATCTAGGACCAAAAAAAAACTATATACCTACCTAATAAAAGAGGAATGAAAGTAGGCTGAATGCGGTCACTAAGACACTTGTGTGGAAAATCTTTGGTCGATAGAGTAAGGAATGAACAAATTAGATGTGAATGCAATGCTGGCTGTAGTGTGGTAGATAGAATAATGAAAGGAGTGCTGAGATGGTTTGGTCATGTGGAACGTATGAACGAGGAAAGGATGGTTAAGAAAATATATGAGGCGCGTGTTGAAGGCAACAGAAATAGAGGGCGTCCGCGAAAGACCTGGCACGATCAGATACAACAAGTGTTTGAGGATGACCCCGTTAGAAGCCGCAACAACCGTAGAACTTGTATGAGAAGATGTATGAATGTGGCCGAAGCAAAAGTGGTGTGCCAGGATAGAAGAGTGTGGCGTTCAATCCTCTCTGCCAACCCCTGCGGAGAAACGGCGTGATGGTTAGTTAGTTAGTTAGTTAGTTACCTACCTAATAAAAATCAATGGAAGAATATTCTTGCGGAGGGCATGACCTATGAATGATTGATAATGATGATGATTATTCATTTGTGATATTTTTTTAGATGCTCCCGAAGTGCACGTCAGGAAATCAGTTGTCAACACAGACGAGGGATACGAAGCCCAGATGCTTTGCTCCGTTAAAAGTGAACCAAGGTGAGTTCAATTATCATGCTCCTAACTACTTAATCACATTTGTGTCTTAATTCGGTAAACCTTGTTTACGCTAGCGCATCTATGAGAAAATTAATGTGAGCTAGTGATGGGTCCGCTCTGTACTCACTACTACAATGCAAATCTACATTACATTGAAGTGCACACTTCGCACGTTTTGAAGTGTAGTGCACACTACAAACTACAAAAACCAAAGTTATTGAAAGTATAAACTTCAAATAGGACACTTCATTTCAAAGCGAACACTACAAAGTACATTCACTTCAAATTTATGGAAAGTATGAGAAATATACTTTAAATAGTGCATTTTTACGTGAAATTTTTGGGAAGTTGATGTAGCTAAACGATGAAACCACTGGAAACTGTAACAACCCCCCACATGGTTTGAAAATTTTTTGGAATCGAATGAAGAAATCTGGCTGGCGACCTTTTTTTTTTTAGGTCGCCAAATGTTACTTTGGAGAAAATATCGTCATTTATCTTAAATATTTTTCTCGTTGACCTTTTTTTTTTTTAGCTCGCCAAATTTTTATTTGGGAAAAAAATATTTTTATAGTACTACAATTTTGTAGTACAATTACTTCATTTCATTACTTCACTTCATTAATATTACAATTACTTCGTTACTTCACTTCATTTCGTAGTACTACAATTACTTCACTTCAAGTAGTTTTTACTACAATTGTAGTGTACACTTTGTGGTCTTCAAACTGGTGAATGTGTATGTGTTGTAGTCTTCATTTTGAAATGTAGTTTTTCCCTTTGCTAATGTGAGCATCATTTTATGTTAAATGTAAATTTAAAATATAACTAAGCTTAGTTACTCATACATTAAAATGTTTATTATAAAGTTTAGATAAATAAAGTAATGTTTTGTATTTTTCCAGAGCCACCATCCTCTGGGAAAGAAACGGAGATGTCCTGAAAGACTCGCATCACCATCACATCGCTCTGGACAAGGATGGCCACCACTCCACTCTGAGGATCTTGAAAGTCACACCCAACGACTTCGGCAAATATGAATGCAAGGTAAAATAAATATAATGAACTATTATTTTTGCTTTTACAGATAAGCTAAAATTTTTTTTTAATTACTCCCTTTCTTTTAATTCATGGCATCTGCGGTTTGTTGTCTGCTGGAAAAACTTTAGATCGATTTTGAACCCTTTTCCCGTGATCCAATCGAGCTGAAACTTTGCAGGCAGACTCGTGTCGACGATAAAAATGATCTAACAAATTTTAGTTTAAAAATAATTTTAATGGTTTTTCAAATTGGAATCAATACAAATGAGTAATGAGCCCGACGTGTGCAGTAGGCACGAAACCTGATTCAGTTAGAAAGGGAGTATAATAAAAACTTGGTTTTTATGGGTTAGTTTTTTTTTTTGATATTTGTATGTACAAAAATACCTGACTTAATAAATATGACACGGCGGTTACCACAATGACTGCATAATATTCAGTATTATGAAACATCAAACTTATATATCTACATTTCACAATTTGGCAGAGAGACGTATTCTGGATGACAATACAATAATCATTAATTAATTTTACAAAATCGGTAAATTTTTTTATTTAAAATGCTGACCTGTTATTTTATCAGACTTGTGTGCTTAACAATGACATTTATCGGTTTGTATTGTTTATTTTATGATCACAAATTTAGTTTGTTTTTTCTTTATTACTTCAAGGCCAACAATGAGTATGGAGAAGGGGAAGGCCACGTTAATCTAGTCCGTCAGCCAGGAAGGGCACTGTGGATTACCGGATCTCAGGAGCAGTCCGACTCCAGCCCCGTGCTCGAGTGGGCTGTAGAGTCCGTGCAGCCAATCACAGATGTGGAGCTTAGATACTACAAAGTAGATGAGGTAAAAGCACACGTTGTATATTGTTATGTAGACGAGTATAACACGGTAACAAGACTGAGTGAATTAAGGATATGTTGGTGTGCAGGAAAATTTATTTTGAATATAAACAAATGTAAATTATTTGGTAGAGTTGGTGTTGAAGCCGAAGGTTACCAATGTGGAGAGTGACAGGGAAAAAGTCCGACGACTTTCTCCAATGTTCAATGTTTGTCGCAATGTATCTAGGTGTAGCGTAACATGTAGCAAGTAGATAAGTATTCACAGTTGGTATATTCTGGTTTATTTTGAATAATTACACATCTGAACAAGTGTTAACTATCTATATTCGAGTTTGTATTGAAGTATCTTCCCGACCACGCCAGTTATCGTTTCTTTTATATTCGAATTGTTTGTGGTGAACCGGTCCAATAATGATAAGGCTTGTTGGTTATTTCAATGTTTATTGGCAAGAAAAAATGTGGACTGCTTGCTAATGCGGACGTTGAGAGAGTGAGGTTAGCCTGTCCACGCACACGCAGAGCCACAAACGCCATGAAGCGGCATTACAATATACCACATCAACTGAGTCTGTTATGAAGATACCTTTTATTGTTAATTTTAGAAGTCCTTTTAGATAAATTTGATTTGTAAGAGGATGAATTTGGTTTGCAAAAGGTTGAATTTAAATTGTAAAGTAAATGCAATACAGTAAGGTTTTACTTAACCTCTTGATTTTTTTACTGAGATAAATATAAATGTAGTCAAATTACTACACTTTGGACGGCACTTTGTCATTAAAAGCCACCATGATTGCTCATCCTGTTGACGATTTTTTATTCAGAGCAAGCCCGAGAGGACGGCTAACGAGGAGGACTGGATCATCGTCAAGCCAGAAATCACGGAGCCCGAAGGCAACATGTACAAGCTCAAGCACGCCCTGCACGGCCTCAGGCCGGGCAAGTACGCCGCGAGACTGCGGGCGAAGAATACTCACGGCTGGAGCGATCTGTCCGAGCAACACATGTTCGACGGAGGTATGAAATTTACAACATGACTTTTTACATATACTTTTCATATATATTTTACAATATCGTCTTTAATTACTTTTTGTTTTTATTTTTACTAAAAACAGGTGTGTTAATTACTAAATAAGGCTCTTAAGTTCACTAGTCAAAGCACGGCCTTTTTTTCCACTTATTGATGCGTGCACTACACAGCAAACATATGTGGGCACAACATGAAATTAACTCATAACAAATACTGTAGATCTCATTTAAAAAAAGATGATAAACATGTCGCGTACCACCATACATGTAAAATATAATAAAAACTGTTATTATTATTTATTTTATGGTAGGGGCTTCATTATTAAAATGTTCTATATTAGATATTCACTTAAATTTATGTAAGCGGATTTGCAATCAAAAAATTTTCAAACGTTTCCTATGACATTTGTGTGTCATTTGACAGCAATGTCTACAGAAATGAAAAAGATTTTTTTAATTTTATTTTTATTTATGAAATGATAGATAAGCGTGTATGTGTAAAACTAAGGTAAAGTGACAATGTCTTCAAAGGCATATCTAGACAACAATATAAACGATATGTAATGAACATTAATGGAGGAAAATTCTTAAGGGAGGCCAACGCCCACAAGGCGTTATAGAGCCAATATAAAGTCAACACTATGCGATGATGATGATTAGACCGACAACAATTAAGACTGTTATTCCTAGAATCCTAGAATTCATAGAATCCCACTCATGAAGAACAAAAGTTCTTGTGTGTAACATGTTTTGTTCCATAAAATAAAAAATATTAATATAGGAATGGAAAATTTACCAACCTAATCCATCCATATGCGTACAATATTTTTGTGCAATGTTGACAATATACATGAATACACATCTCATATTATTTTCCTGTGCCACACATCTGGTTCTTGTTTTTATGTTGTTGTTTTTTTTATTTTATGTATACATTATTTAAACTTTTGTTTCTTTTATGTTTTTACTTATTTTTAGTTTTTATTTAATTTTTATTTCTCCAGATTACGAGACCAATGAAGTTGTAGGCAATGAGAGATTAGAAGAAGGTAATTTTTTATGATTTTTGTTTCATAATGTTAATTATTGTTTAATATTTTTTATATTCCTGACCGAGGAAATATTTATTTCATAGTGATTTTATACAGAGATTTAGTGACGGTATTTTAACCGGTGATACACTAACTGTTATTTGGGATTTGATCTGATTGTATCGATGATTGCTAACTGATTTTTTGCAATTCGACAGGCAACCATCAGTAATCAAGACAACAGTTATATGTATTTCAATTATCAATCATTGATATAAATATGTAGATACAAATCTCTAATAACTGTACCATGTGAAACCATATAACATAATCATATTACAACGGTTTGACCATCACTGCAAAGATTATATTTTTAGACTTTTCTTTTAGTACGCAGTTCACAATTTGTAATTTAATTTAATATTCATCCACAAGTACTACAACATCCTGAAATCAGAATGCTTTCATCTTTTACCTGACATGTATACATTATGCGCTGTATATATATTGAGCGTGCAGTAATTTCTCTTAATATAGTTTAACTCCTGCATGAATGTAATTCAGGAGTCAAACTATATTTGTACATACAAGTGCATATATCTCATGAATGACAAAAAAGTTTTTTTTTCTTGTGCCTAAATTTATTTCTTATACATGCAACTCATTACTTAAATTATCCGTACATAATGTGCATCTGTTTGGCACCGTATCATATGCGTCACAAACTTCCTGCTGTTTGATGGCAAGCTCTGATTTGCCGTAATCTGTCATTGTATTTTATAATTGATCAATTTTATAATTTTTTCACAACTGTAGGTTTTTCCCTCTTTCATGCCTCACTATTTAGCCTCACTGTTTCTTCTTATTTAATACTACTGAGGGAAGGGGCTATATGAATATTCAGTTGTGCGTGTGGTACAAATTTTACTTTATTTAAAGATTGGAATAACCTTGTCGTACTACAAAGGAACTGCCATGTCAATTAATATAACCTTTTTATTATTCCAGCTCCGATGGCCGAGGTAGGGTCCAGTGCCATAAACAATAGAATTTCAACAGCGGTAACATTGCTCTTATCTATGCTTACCTACAACCTAGTCAGGATTATTTAAACGACATCAATGAAGCAATTAGATGTATTTCTTTCTTAATGTGAATTGACACGAAATGATGACGTCCATGAATTTATGCAGTTCACTTGTGAAATTTTCTTCTGTGTATATTTTAATGTTTTATGTTCTTGGTTACGCAGTAGAACTTTTGAAGTGTGCTTAACATTATTTGTTTTTAATTCAGAATTATTAAATCAACCGATTCCTATGAAGATTGTAAACGCAATTGTGTAAATTAATTCAGAAGAGAAGAAGTCTTAAATAAACTTTATATACATTACGGAAGTGACCTTAACTGACATTGCGCAGAATAAGATTATGCTTGCGTTAGATATTTCTGTATTCCAAATTCTGTATAAATTATTATAAACACAGTAAAACTTCTTTAATTCTGAGCCGCGTTTGGTTTAATGGATTTTCACAATTTATTTTTGCCAAATCACTCTCGAATTATGTACTTGATATTACATGCATTTGCTCTAGAATAATATTAGTATGTTAATCAACTGTTGTATATCTATGAATATAAATAAATGAATGTAGATCTATGAATATAATTTGGTAAAGGTTACCAAACAAATATTAAAACATCTAATGAAACTATATGGGTTTTGAATTAACAAAGTTTTACTGATAAATGAAAATATTTTTGGGATGTCGAAATTATGAAAACGGGTCAGAACAGATCTTATAGTTTTATTCAAATTAAAATAGTTATGTTAAAATTTTAAACAAATATGCTTATTACTTTTAGAAGGTACATCGCAAAGATTATGATTATTACAGTCAAATGGTATACATATTTATATTTTGTCAAATTGTTTGACGACAAAAAAATCATATTGCCGTCAAAAACTTGAATGAACATTATTATGTCAGGTGTTGAACATCTTCTTAATACAAATGCCTTACGATTGATATCATGCCCGTCAAAAAAAGTTTATATTACGTGTAAACTAACATTAATTATAAACAAGATTGGTAAACCAAAAATGGAAGAAGATTCAGAATCGTATTATAAATCCAAAAACAAAATTGTTCTTTTTTTTGTATTTTGTATTAGTTTTGGACGACAGGCTGACTGATTTTTTACTAGACAACTTTAAGATGGAAAATTATTTGTTACTAAAATAATACATATTTCGATTTTGATTTAAATTTTAAATTATTTTATTATTATAACTGAATTACATAGTAGGTAGTTCATGGATGTACTTAAATAGTACAATTGTTTTATCATAAAAATTGCATTGTTTTAATGTTGCGTTATCTCGAAAAGCACAAATCAAAATAAAAAAATATTTTATTTCTTTACAATTCAAAGTTTTATTCTAAAACATCACATTTTTTCTTTGAGTATATCATTGACTGTAAGTCTAGTAATCTTTGTTACATTTTCTCGAATCTAACTTCTAATTGGTCCTATTCTCTTTACTCTTTAGATGTTAATAAATAGAAATAACAGCTATTTTTTTTAAGTTTCACACAATCAAATGTATTCTTTATTTATTTTTAATTTTAAAATGTATTATATTAATTTTAATATTATGTTCTAGATTTAATGTTAATTACCATCTTAATTCAACATAATAATATTTTGCAAATATTATTATGAACACGGTGAGCTTGTAAAAACAAATCATAGGTTATTTAATTACAGTAGAGATACGCTAATCTCCAAATGCGGCAATTTTAATTAAGATGTTAAAAAGTCATTAGAAAGTATGTAATCAATTTTTAAAGATAGGTGTTTGGACCTCATTTTTTTCTCTCGTTAATTAGTGATTGTCAAGATATTTTCCAAATTTAGTATGATTATAAAACTATGTTAACCATAAAATTTCCCAATCTCAATTTTCGAGATTAGCGGTACTCTACTGTACGTCCAAATCCACAATGTTTCGAAAGAAAGGTTTTGTGGGTCTTCAGACAAGTTTGGCATAGATGATATTAGGAATCAAATATATGAGTACCATGTCCACATAGATGTTTGAAACACGCACCGGAAGCACTCAAAACTGCTCATCAGAAATGTAATCCAATTAGTAATAGGTGCTATTCTTGCTGCTTGATCAAAATGCGTACCTAAGAAGAATGCCAATGATCTCTAGACCAACGATCAGAGAGATCTGGTATTACTCCTACTCCTTTCGGTTAGAAAGATAACATTACGTAACCACGCTAATTTACATGTAATGGTTTCTTATTTCCATTTGGCACTGTTAATATTGCAGGCACTATTATCACAACATGGCATAAAATTCTGTTCACTTAAAATCAACATCAGGAACACTCGAAAAATTTATTAAAATATTACTTTCTTTCCAAATGAAGTACGTATAGGTGTATACACTATAATTGTACATTTGGCAGTATTTTTTCAATATCTTTTAATTAAAAAAAATAATATGAATCATCTTGGATAACGGCAGAATCTTTATGTGCTTTGCTTTGTGAAAGGAGAAAATTTTATTCAATATTTTTTGCATTTTATTGTAACATTGGAGACATCACTCTCATTAACCTATTAATGGGACGGATTGCATTGAGATCGTGAGTGTACCACTGCGTTTGTAACAGTGACCTTTATCTTCTTAGTAAACAGGACTGTTTTCAAGACAAATCATTTCATATCAAATTGATACATATTGCTATAAAATAATTGAAGCGTGATAGTTATTATATGGACGTGAAATTCTTCTTCAAACTATTCACGATGCGGAAAGTACAGCATGCTCGATGCACAAACACTCTGGATAAAGCCCACTGTCACGCGGAGTGCAGATCACTAACTAAGAATGACTTAGAATTTAGTATAAATATTTGTGTTGTTCTTATATTTTTATAATAACTTTATTTAATTCTACATTCTTCGTAATCCTATGATTAAAATATTAGTTGTATAGTTATACCAAAGTGAGGACATAAGATATTTTTATCTAAAATTTTTCATGAGTCAAATGAATCGGTAATCACTGAGATAGATGGAAGTGTCAATTTATGACTATGAATAGTAATGGAGGATTATAATATTATCGTTGTTTTATCGGAAACATTGTTATTTTGCTTTTTTTTTTTCATATTTTGAGATGCAAATGTTATGTAAACAAGAAATAATTTAATAAGAGTTAATCAATGTCTCACAAGTATTTCTTAATCCGCAATATGACTTAATTTGCATGGTGACATCCGCAACATTTCGTTCGAACGAAACGAACGTTCGAACGAAACAAAATCAGACTTAGGTTTTTTTATATTTATTAATTTACATAATGACTTACTAAATAGATTTCTCAAAAAAATTCCTACCATTACAATGTTACCTTCAATAATATTATTTTGTTTTAAATTGTCTGCCTCGACACTTGCAGCGAATCCATTTTGATTAGCGATAGTTAACTTTTGAAATATTGAAAACATCTAGCAGGAATTAGTTTATTGCTTGAAACTAGGAAATAAATGCGTATAAAACTTGTTACACGTACTTTAATCTTTATTTGTAAGTATTATACAACTTTGAAAATAGTAATTCAATATTTTAAGAATATTTTTCTGTGTATAGTTTTAATTAACCAACATTAATTTTCTAGTAAAAACAGATGCTCCAATTTTATTTGTTTATGAATACATTTATTGTTATTTATTATGTTTGATGTCTCTGAACTTAATAGACTAGGACAAGGAAGAAGGCACAATTTTGTTGCATAGTACTATTTTACAAAATAATTATGTCATCTATACATACTTTTTTTAAATGGAATTTGATAGTAAGAAATGATGTCTATAGTATTTGCCCCCACAATAGATGTACAGTATTATAAGCATACATATCACATAGATCATCACAAATGTTTGGTTATTTTATAGTTGAAGAGGTAAGTTTTTTTTCCTTTTATAAACTCTCATATTCCTCTCTTTCTCACTCAGTATTTTAAGTTTACATAAAATAGACCTTTGGATGTGAAAATTATTCAAACTTGAATATGTATACACACAGGGGTAGATTACTGGCATATTAATAAGGGGCTCTTGTTAGAATTATTAGTTAAAAGCGGGGATAATTTTTTATCACTATCTGAAATGTAATGAGTTTAAAAAATAAAAGCTTTTAAGCATTGCTAAATAGACTCTTGTTCTATGAAATGAAGTGTTTAAGGAAGAATTTCGAAAAGCCGATGAAGTCTTATGCTCCGTTAATCTTTTAAAATACTGATAGACGAAGTTTAATACTAGTTTGATCTGAGAATAATAAATTTTTACAAAATCGCTCATTGATTTTGGTACAGTTTAACAAGAGTCCTTTGTTAGTTTCCTCCTCGAGTCCTCTCATCTCTGGAAAACACTCAATTATTAAGCACAGCATAGATCAATTTAACCTTTTGATAAAGATTTTCAGTGAGTTTCAGAGACAAAACAAAATAATTAACGTAATATTTCAGAGAATATTGGATGTTTATAATATTTTAACGAGAATATAATATTTTAATGATTTGTATGGCTCCATGATTTCTTGAAATATTTCTGTTTGATATTTCTATGAATAAATGGAAATATATTATCACAAAGAAAAAATATTTCAGCAGACATCTGTGCATAACCCGGCTGAGCGCATTTATATTAGAATTCCATTATTAATTACCTTTGTAAAAGCAATGAAAAATTTAGTCCTATCAGATGCATTAAAGGTATGCCTGGCTTATTCAAAGCTCAGAAGGAAAAGGATGATAATTATCATCTCATTAATCTTCTAGACGGCATGAGTTCACAAGATGAAGATAAAGCAAATCGTAGAAAAAAACTCAATATTCAAATTTAAAACAAATTATGATAAATCAATGATTGGTGCCTTTTTAAATAATGTTATCTTCTTGTGTAAACTACGTAACATACTTATTTGGGAGCAGTTTTATATAAAACAAAATGAATTTTTGAGAAAATAGTGTATTTTGTATAAAAATATATTATTTTTGAATATATAAATATTGTAAATAGAACAATTTGGCAATCAATTTATATTATTTCTTATTTTGAGCACAATTGAACACACAATAATGCAAAATACAATTTTTGACTTTTAAAAATATTATTGCAAAACATACAAAACATAAGCATATAGTACCTACAAAGGGTGACATAGTAACTTTGTACCCTTGCAACGGGGCTCAGCCCTAAAAAGACGGCTGATTAGTTATTTATTTTTCCGCACGTTAATTAATTTATTCCACGCAAAGAATTGGATATTTTAAATTATTGCTTTAACATTTATAGATAAAATGAATTCTCGCTGTTTGTTGAGCATGTTTACACTTTATAATTAATAAATTTGTAAAATACTATTGCTTTTAATATTATAATAAATATTAAAATTTGAACTCATGTTTTTTTATTTGTCTAACACTCACTAGTAAAATGTTAATCTTGCAGGTAGTGATATTCGAAGTAATGCCCTTTACTGACAGCTCCGTAGTGTTCTCTGTTGGTGCATGCAGTCACATTTACGCATTCAAATTTATCTGTGTCTACCTAATTGTTCGCTTTTTCGAGCAGACCACGAGTTAATGGGGCAATAGCTAGTGTTGTGAGGTTAGCCCATGCTCCGTGTATAAAGGAATCTTGTTTATAATTCTTTCATAGGTACCTTACGATATATCAATGTAATAATAACCTCTATAAATTAGAAGGTTATTTCGCTTTCAATCAAATGAAAAAGTTTCAAAATGCTGTGGTATTATTTTACTGCAAAAATTCATGCTTTAAAATTTTTGAAACTCTAGAACTTGAAATATTAAGATGAGTGTGGTAGGTACAATGTATTCAAATCTTTAATAATAAGTTTTAACCTATGAGTGCCTATACGCGAATCAAATATACATACACACTTTGTTTGTGTTAGTTAGCGCACTGATTGGTGGAACCACAGTGGAGTGCACTCATACACGCTCAGTGTGTTTCCGACAGCGGAGAAGGTAGCACGCCGATTTTTTGTCGCAAAGTATAGGGTGCTTTGTATATTTTTGATGATTAATTACAATTTTTATTTATTTATTAATGATAACAGTGCACCCTCTTACAACTTGATTCGTACTTTAATTTATTTTCCTTTTTTTACTTCATTTTCAAGTACTCGATTAATTTTTTGCTTCATTTTCAGCTTCGTCCAGTCTTTGTCGTTTATTTACAGCCATTGATAGATAATCATATTAAAATTAACATAAGACCGTGCCTTTGACCAATTATAAAATAAACAAAAGTAAAATAACAACAAAAAAGCAACTAATATTAAAAAATTATATATGTATACAGGGTTATTTGGAAAACATTAATAACCTCGCAGGATCATATTCCTGCCTTGATTATGAGTCGAAAATGTTCAAGCAAGCATGACCTAATATCAATAGTTATGGAGATAATGCCACATTAAAGTTTGCATTTTTTTCTTTATTTCTGACTTATATCATGTAAAACGTTAGACTATCATTACAGCAACTTATATCGAATATGAAAAATTCATCCACTTTAACACATGTCAATAGTTATGGAGGTATGCGACATCAAATTTTGCATTTTCTTTTTTAATATTTCTAACTTATTTTTTGTAAAAAGTTGGACTATCATTACAGTAACTTATATCGAATATGAAAAATTCATTCTTTTTAATACAAATAAATACAATAATAAGAACCTTCGAATATCAATTGGAAAACATTCCAATTGGAATTTCTGCAGCTTTTTAATCACTTTATTTAACTTGTATTGAAACGAATGAATTTTTCGTATTCGATATAAATTACTGTGATGATAGTTCAACGTTTTGTAAAAATAAGTCAGAAATATTGAAAAAAATGCAAACTTTTATAATGCATAACTCCAAAACTATTGATATTAGGCAATGGCTGCTTAAACATTTCCATCTATAATATAGTCCTGTGAGGTTATTAATGTTTTCCAAATAACCTTATACATATATTGAAAAAATTTAAAATAGTTTATTTTTTATTATTTGATTCGACTTGTTTTATAGCAAATAAATATTTCATAGTTGATATAAGCACAGTATACCCAGAAGAGTAGTTTATCTCCGGCCTGTCGGTGAGTTATTAGCCTACTCTTACATTGGCGCTAGGGTTGTCACTTTATTTTTACTCCCTTTCTTTTAACTCATAGCGTCTGAGATTCCGACGCATAAGGTAGACACGAAACCCGAAAATTTCTGTAATTAGTATACCTAGTTTCTGCACTTAAATTGCAAGAACGCTGATTAACATCAACATAGACTTTTAAAAACACAGTCTTTGTGATAATCAACAAACATTTTTAGTAAAGCATCACAAACATAAAAAAAATGCATTTTTTTCAGGAAGCGCATTTTTTTTCTAAAGCGGTGGCTGCGAGCGCGAATGGCACCGAAGGCACGGCCCTTACTGCCGCTGCCTTGTGCCCCCATATTCTATGTCAATGTGTGTGTCACAGTGCGTGCATACACGGCGCCGAGCACGCACGCACACATTCTAATGGGTAGCGGCCAGTTTGTATGAAGACTGTAATGGATCCTCTTCTTCGCCTTTCAGCTCGATCCTACTCCTAACTGAGTTCACGCCTTGTTAGAGGCAAACAAGCTATCTATCTACGTCGGGTGAAGGCTCTACGGTTTTTAACGTAGTATTTCCAACCACCCTCGCTTTATTCAAGACCTCCCCAGTTCACGTTCTGTAATTTTTTGTTTCGAACTATAGGGGATGAATTGGTTTTGTGGTAACCCTAACGCAAGCTAAATTAAATACTGGGGTATGAAGTTCGTGAATGTCCATGGAAAACGCAAACAAAACTACCTAGCACGTCAATTAAGCCCTACGGTGCAATTGCTAAACATACCATGTTCCGTGGCCCTATATTATTTACCTATCATTCCTACGGACTGAAACCACTACATCTGGTGTAGCTGCGCTTCCAGAGTGCGCGATCCTCTGCTCCCACGCCCTCTCCGCTCGATCCCCCATTGTCTTACCTGTATGGGATCGACCGCCATCCACTGGAAAGATTAGTAACGTGCCGTTATCACATGCGCATGCACATTTAGAGTATATAGTTCCTCTGAAAGCCCTCAAGTCCTTCGTAACCGCTCCTATGGGTGATTCCGTCTTCGACACCCTTGCTGGTTGATATTTTTATCTTCCGCCGTTATCTCGCTGTGCTTATTCCTTACGATCCTTTATATTTACTCTTCATTATTCTTATATCAATTACATTGTTACGTTTATTTACTAGCCGGCCTAAGTTCCGTCACCTGTATCTGGCCCTATGTCTCATTCTAGTGGTACGGTGGGTTCTAATGGATAAAGGGGGTGTGGGAGGTATGTATAAATGTATGTGTACGCGAAAAATGTGTTTGCTTTAAATTCAGCTCCTCCATACCCAAAGGCTCATCGGTGACTGATCCCATCCTCCTTCTCCCGACACGAGTTCCGGATACGTTGACCTGAGCCTGGATGCGCCTTTTCATGTTGGGCCTCTTCTGTGCAAAGTACCGCACCATCCCTCGCGTCAGTGTCTGGCGTCCGGGCTCAGAGCCAGTTTGCCCCCGAATTCCAACTCCTCCAGGTTAAACTAAGTTAAACTACGGTATATATACTGAAGCTACTGTAAAGATGGTCCCGGGCCACCTGTCAAGTCAAAAATATGCGAGTGGGGAGGGGGAGTTTCCTAGGCTCCCCAACCCTCGCCTGTGAGCAACTGCAGCCCATTGGCCATTCGCGACACTACAGTGACTGCAACCACCCTCCCAGGTAGTACTTATTATAATCTGGTATGCATCAATACGTTCAATCCATTCCAGACGAGGGAAGACATCCGCACGGGTGTTGTGCCACCCGTGAAGAGCCCCCTCATACACTACGTACGAATAGATACATACTAATAAAATATAATATACATACATATACATACATATACAATACATAAATAAATACTTGTAATGGTTGGTTGCCATGTGGTTTCACGAGGCCATGACCCCTCGTATTAGTAGATGGAAAGGTGGATCTGGACAGTAGGGATATGCCTAGCCCCTGGCCAGGGATGTCGGTGTATTTTCTCCAAATGGTGTACAGCTAGAATCCTGCCATCGATGATGATGGGATCTGCCTAATTATCTCCGACTGATGTGTAACTGGAACCCTGCCATCACTGATGAAGATGATGTTGTCACTATCGAAACGTCACCTGATGATATATAGCTGAACCACCGCTAGTGATGATGATGATGATGATGATACTATCGTAACGTTTCCTGACGATATATATCTGAGACACCGCTAATGATGATGATGATACTATCGGAACGCCTCCTGACTATATATGACTGGGACACCGCTAATGGTGATGATGATGATGATACTATTGAAACGTCTCCTGACGATATATAACTGGGACACTGCTAATGATGATGATGTTGATGATACTATCGAAACGCCTCCTGACGATATATAGCTGAACCACAGCTAGTGATGATGATGATGATGATGATACTATCGTAACGTCTCCTGACTATATATAGCCGAAACACCGCTAATGATGATGATGATGATGATGATACTATCGAAACGCCTCCTGAGTATATATAACTGGGACACTGCTAATGATGATGATGATGATGATACTATTGAAACACCTCCTGACGATATATAACTGGGACACTGCTATGATGATGATGATGATGATGATGATACTATAGCAACGTCTCCCGACGGTATATATCTGAAACACCGCTAGTGATGATGATGATACTATCGGAACGCCTCCTGGCTATATATGACTGGAACACCGCTAATGAAGATGATGATGATGATGCTATCGAAACGCCTCCTGACTATATATAACTGGGACACTGTTAATGATGATGACGATGATGATACTATCGAACCGCTTCCTGACTATATATAACTGGGACACCGCTAATGATGATGATGATGATGATGCTATCGAAACGCCTCCTGACTATATATAACTGGGACACTGCTAATGATGATGATGATGATGATACTATCGAAACGCCTCCTGACTATATATAACTGGGACACTGCTAATGATGATGATGATGATGATACTATCGAAACGCTTCCTGACTATATATAACTGGGACACCGCTAATGATGATGATGATGATGATGATGCTATCGAATCGCCTCCTGACTATATATAACTGGGACACTGCTAACGATGATGATGATGATGATGCGAAGGGAACGTCTCCTGACGATATATAACTGGAACGCGGCGATCGGTGGCGACGACGTAACATAGCGAGTAGTGTGTAATCGGAACGCGGCTTTCAGTGACGGTGATGTAATTTGGCGCGTGGTATATAGTTGGGACACGGCATTCGGTGATGATGACGGTGGCGATGCTGATCTGACTATCCCCCCCCCCACCCCCCCGACGATGCACAGACGTATGAGTACGTAAATAAATAAATATATACATAAATAAATTGATAAATAAATAAATAAATAAATTAATAAATTAATAAGTAATTAAACAAATGAATAAATAAATAAATATATTATTAATTAATTAATAAATCAGTCAATCAAACAAATAAATGAATAAATAAATATATAATTAACTAACTAATCAATCAATCAATCAATTAAATAAATAAATAGATAAATAAATAATTTATAAATAGATGAATAAATTAATGAATGAATGACTGAATGAAAAATAAATAAATACACAAATAAATAAATATATATATATGAATAGACAAATAAATACCTAATTAATTAATTAATTATTCAATCACTCAATCAATTAAATAAAAAAATAGAAGTAAGTAAATAAGTTCGGCGTCGAGCACACGAGCCGCCCGATCCCTGGAAGTTCACGCACATGCAGAGAACGGTTAATTTGGCAAATTAATTCGCCCCTATTATGGTCAGTACGGATTCAATATGCAAACACCTGTGGATAGAAATATATTTAAAGTTTACGGTACAGGGGTTAGCTTTCACTGTCGGCGCTTCTTCCGTCTCTGTCTGGGGTGTCGAACCCGAGACCATTCTTATTAATCGTGCGCCACCTTTATATATCGTTATAATCTCAAAACGGAAAGAGGATGACATGACTTACCCATCTGCCGCCGATTATATCCAGTCCAGTGCATCGTAGTTTCACTTCATGTACCTCACTTTATACCTAAGGATTGCGGACACTTGCCTTGCACGCGCATACGATTCACAGGCCCCTAATTAACTATAGTTCGCGACCTAACCTTTGATCCTGCCATTACGCGTTTATAAGTTTCCGTAGCTGGGGCTTAGTATCCAGCCTCTGCAACTATACGGTGTATTTACTTTAATCAAGCCGAAACTAGACGTTATTTTCATTTCTTTAAATTTATATTCCTCGAGATACCGGAATTAGACTCTAGCTTGACAATTGTAAGTATTCATATATCTTAATAATACTGTAACATAATCCTTATTTCTGTCTTACGCATCCGTACTTACCCGAGTCACCGAAACTAAACTCTAATTCTAATGATTATACTCTAATGATTATACGTACCCATATTTTTCATAAAACCGTTACCCGTTATTTTCCGATGTTACATATTCTTATATTTATCCGAAATACCGGGATTAAGCTTTGAATCTAGGATTCCATCCATTAATAAGTTTTAACAAACCCATGAAGCAACCACTTGTCCACTTGTTGTTGTTAAAGAATTGATTGCTTCTATAATAAAACCCCACTAGTCTACATCTTTATAAGGTCAATACATATTACTTTTAGGGTCCGCCGATTTAGTTTAATTCTTAATATTATTCTTAATATAAATTTATTATCATCTCGAATATTTGATATCCACTCTCCGGCAAATTTTAATATAGTTTAAATCATTTTAATATAATTTATCATTTTAATATAGTTTAGGAATAACGGGATTCTGTAATTTCTGCAAGTATAAACAACCCCAATCTTACCAATCCATTTTATGTAGTGAAAGACGCGGGACTTATATTCTTCCTAAAATGTAAAATGAACCCGGTCTAGATGAAACATCCTTATTTAGTTTCAGGGCAACGAGGTTTACGCGTTCCACGAGGAATATGATATAACCCGATCTAAACGAAGGTAATTTTATATAATTTTAGAACAGCGGAACTTACAAATTTCATAAAGTATATCGTGAAGCCAATCTAGGCGGAGACACTACGTATATTTTAGACAGAGTATGAGTTTAAATTTTACCATCAAGTCTAATACACCGCAAGAATGTCCTAGGCATAGTAAACAAAATAGCGGTCAAAACAGTAGTGTTTCTATGTTCATACGTTTTAGCTCATAACGAATATTATAAGTTTCACATTTATAATACAAGACGCGAATTTCTAAACGAAACATTTTAAAATAGTTCTAATTGAAATCTACATGTTTCATATTTATTAAATGAAGGCGCGA